>CM017192.1:2905000-3272500 GCA_004837865.1 Musa balbisiana | reverse complement strand
CAACTACTTAAAATGAGCATTGACATGAAGATGGGATAATTAGCTGGAAATACAATTAACACATATAAATTAACAAATAATGCCAAAATGCTTTTTAAAAAATTGAAAGAAGGTGAATTAACGAACCTCCCAATCAAGGTAATTAAGAGCAGGTTCATAGTCAGTTAGAATAGATACTGTACATTCCAAATACGGCAATTCTTTAGCCTGTATTGGAGGAAATCGGCGGTCCCTCAGAGCGCTGCGAAAAGATGAAGAATCATTAGCCACTAGATCTAACAATGTCATGGCCAATCACAGAAGATGGATGCGATAATATAAGTTTCATACCAACACTACTCTTCTATGACAGTGCAAATTTGTTATTTTGTCAGAGACCACAAAGCACACGCATCGTTTCTTTGACAGATTGAATGAAAGATAAAAAACAATGTATGACAATGTGTCACCGATGAAGTATGTTAGAAGTAATGCATATCAGAAGTATCATCTAAGCCACTGTTGATGCATATGAAAAGCATCAACCAAGCCACTGTTAAGCATCAACCAATCTACTTTTCATCAAACCATGAACTTACAGATGAAGTATGTTAAAAGTAATGCATAACAGAATACAAAAGACAGACAGTGGCCTAGATGATGTGATCAAGATATTCATCCATATCTATGTTCTAAAAACCACCTGTTCAATGCGATCATTTCTTAATCAGTTTCATCATATATCCTAGTCAGATTCTAAATTTCATCAGATTCTAGTCCTTCCAATGGAGCTGATACATTAACTTAACATAGAACCTGCAGCAGAAAATACCTTGTTAATGCATAATCTCTAAAGCCGTTGACTATGCAACGGGCTTCCAAAGTTCCAATACACCCACGCAGACGAGGTTCTGCTCCATTGACTGCTTTCTTCCATGTAACAAACAGTGGGCTGAAATGAAAGTTTTTCAATAAGATAATAGATTTATGCCTAGCATCCACTAGAAGGTGTATATACAAGCATACAAACAATACTTTAAATATAGTCAAAGCAAGCACAGTTTTGCATCAGTATTCACTTAATTCATAGAATACCTTAGGTTGCTGTTTGAGATCAGGAATTTTATTGCATGAACATTAGGTCTACGATGAAGATGAGATAGCAAGAAATACATATTGCAACAACTAAATAATGAGGAAAAAGTTTATTACGAAAAGGATGTTATAGTGTGAGCTTAGAAGCATCCAAATAGAATTAGAAAAACAAAAGGAAACAAATTCCAGCCAAAAAATACTATCAGACATTTCACAACAATATTTAACACTGTCAATAATTTATGATCCTTAGTTTGCTTTTAGAGATCATAACACAAATACCAACAACAAAGAGCGACAACAAATATGCTCAGCCCCCACCACGAGAGTTGTCCAAAAAAGAAAACAACTAGAAAGAAATCCTCAGAGTACTGTCCCTGATCAAATTCTTGCAAAAGTAAAGATCCTCTTTAGTTCAAATTTTTGACAGAATCTAGAATAATGATCATAGAAAAAAAAAATCAAAGGTGGTTTCGGAAGAACAATTGTAATACAAATCTTTCCATGCACCTTGGCTGTATGAGCATGGACAACGTATATTGGTTTGTGTTTCTATTATAGTGCACAAGGATATGACACAATGTCATAAACAACCACCATCATTAGCAGCTAATCAGATAGAGAGAACATACCTTATATCCCTCAATCAGGTGCACCCTCTTATTGGAATATCTGAGGTGGTCAATCTTTTCTCCTTTTATTTTCTGACGCAATAGCAACATTCCATTATCTATTTCCAATTCCTTCTCATTAATTGTTGGATATGAAGCTAGCAAACAAGTCCACATCAAAAGTGGTAGCACTTGACATACTAACAAGCTCCCAAAGGTTTATTGTTTTAACCTATTTCTGCAATGGATTGCTATGTTGTAACCCATGGCACTGTGACAACGGTGCAGACACGGATATATAGAAACATTACATTTAACATCTCATGCACAAACTTGCCAATTGTTATATTCACCTTGCATACATTGAACATCTTGTTGTAACCCATGGCATTATGACATTGTTTGGATTCACAAGCTCGCACGTGAAGCCTATGGGAACTGATCTACACGCTCAAAACCCGATGAGTGGTCTTTTGTCGACTTGCGACCGTTCTTTTACCTTCTAAAGTCCTTGTTTTCCCCTTCCTCCCTTTTCCCTCTTGCACACCAAGTGTTTATTGATTTGCTTATAAGCTGCCCTCTTTTGCGAAACGTCCAGACTTATTTGCTTACCATTTTCTTAAACTAATCAACTTTCTTTTGTAAGTCCTTGGGGACTTGTACAAGGTTGTATCTAGATTGACTCTTTGCGGATGGATAATGCAAAGGTGTCTCATGACTTAACCAATTCTAACTAAGTCTACGACAATGCTCACCAAGTTCTAATATAATACACAGGATTGTCGATCATATTCCATGTCAGGGTACTAAACCCAGTACATAGGTATTCTTATATAGCATGGTACAATTTATTCTGCGAGTATGGGTCCTGCAAAAGTTTAGCCCCCCAATTTGAACGCAACTATTACATAAACCATATAGTCCGGCGATCGTTAGCAATTTGCTAGTCCCCCAGTTTGAACAAACAGATGTAAAAAACCTAAGAATCATTAATTGCATATGAATGCAAATAAGGATTTTTTTCTAGGCACCTACACCAGAAAACCAAAAGTAAGCATTCTTTTCTATTGCAATGCAAAACATAAAAAAAAAGGTGAAACATTACAATAAAAGAATTAGCAATTAACAAGGGTGAAAGGGTTATCAACCAGGGATAGTACAAGAAGCTAATTGAATATATTGAGACAATTCGCAAGATAAGAGATTAGGGGCCTGGATCAATGGGTTTTGTCAACCACAGGTAGTACGAGAAGCTAAATGAGCCCATTGATATAATCCAATAGGATTATTCTCCGAAGCAAGGATCACTTGATACAACACAAGAAAGAAGAATTGTACCCGCAAAATCAATCAATAGAACCCAAATAAACCAACAAGATATAACATCCCACACTGCATCAGTAAAAAAGAACTGTAGCGTGACCTGACATCAACAATTCCAAGTATCCAGTAAATAACTCAGATGCAACCAAATCACCAAAAACGCCAAAATCGATGAGTCGGCACGCAAAATCACACGAAATCCCTCAATCATCCAACAAAAATCAATCGCAACAACAGGAGCACCGATCGAAATCGGATCGAGAGAATGACAGAGCAAAACGAGGTCCACGCTCCTTACTGCTGGCCTTCCTCGAAACCCGGTGGCGGCCCCTGCTCGCTGTTGTAGTGGGCGATGAGGGTGTCGAAGCAATACACCACCATTTCCTGATTGGCAGACACCATCCTGTAACTCGAATCAAGGGGAATCTGCCGCGACAGGACGATCGGCGCCGGGGAGAGGCGATCTAGAAGGGGTCGGACCGATAGCGGAGGAAGGGAAGGGCCCCGTCGTCGTCGACTAATGAGAGGGTTTCTTGGCGAGGAGGGTTAGGTATTAATATTATCGAACCTAAATATATATAGGAAGATGAGCGATGTAGGCGTCGTCGGAGAAGTGCAGAAGAAGATAAAAGAGAAAGTCGACCATGGTCTCGCGTGGCATGCCTTCGTCTTCCAACACCTTCCCACGTGCAACCCACGTGAGTCATAGATTCTCATTGTTTCAATGCTCAAGTAACAGCTGCTTTTTATTAGATTCAATGATGTATAATACGCTTTTGATGAGTTCTAACATTAGACATATCGACTGTATAATAAATAATGCATTCACCACTACAATGCCATGCAGTAATACAGATAAATAAGACCTTAAATTGGTGAAAATTATTGATAGGTTACTTGATCTGCTTGCTTAGTCACAGTAGAGAAGACAGAGAGCTCTCAATGAAATGGGTTATAATGCCGAACACACAACATGGACTTCGTTCATGGAGAAACAAACCTAGGAGATCACTGGCGATGCTAACAGCCCATGAAGAACGATCGCCCTTTGGGTTGGGAATCACCATCTCAAATCTCCACCACTGTACTGCCCTCCTCTGTGGGATTCTTAGGTGTATTATCACCATTGCGACGGAGACCATCTCGTCGTCATCGACCGGATGACTGTTCTCTGCCCCCGGTGGTGGAGGAGGAGCTGGTGAATTCACAGACACGAAGTTGGCTCGACAGAGGGGGCAGTTGGAGTGCGATTTCAGCCGAGCATCGATGCATGGAACGTGGAAGCATTTGGGAAGCAACCGGAGGCTCTCGTCCTCCCGGAACTCGCTCAGGCACACCGCGCGATCGGTGCCCTCGACCAGACCATCGCCTCTCTCGGATCTGCAGACCGTGATGTTACCGATCACGGCCTCGGCGAGCCCATTCGATGGGCAGAAGCGCCAAGCTTCACGGACGCCGCCCTCGTGGAGAGCCGAAGGTGCCGAAGTACTTCGAGACGATGGTGTAGTAGCTGACGACGAGGAAGGCGCTCGTGAGGATGCCGACGATGGCGATCACGAGCAAGGGGAAAGTACTGCCGGAGCTCTCGTTGGTGAAATTAACGACGGGAGAGGCATGAGGTGGGAAGACGACGTAGCACCATTGGGGGCCGTAGAAGCTGCAGAAACCCAAAGAAGTCCTTGCTTTGCTGCTTGTCAATGGTGGCCATGGCAAACAAAGAGAAGAGATCAGGCCGAGGAGGTCTTCTCTATCGCAGTGGAAGTGCTGCCAGTGGAGGATGTTTATGGGCTTCCAGTGTAACTGATGGCATGTTGGAGTCAGTTTATAGTTATTGTATTGGGAGTTAGGAAGCTGATGGAAGTGTCATTGAAGTCTGCTCTTAATCCAACATGAACAATATGATTCAATGATCACTCTCCCGAAGGAGAGTAGGTCAATATTTGCCAAGAAGACAGGAAAGAGAGAGCCAGGCGGCACTCCTACCATCTGTCATCATGTCAAAAACCTGCAGTCAATCTGCGTTTCATCTTTTGGTGTGTCTGCTCTCCCAACAGTGAAATGAGCTGAAGCTGTTCCATCGAGTAGTTCACCAATGGATATGCTTGCTGTCATCATAGCGTTGACAATTTGGTTGCTACAATGCCAATGAACGCATACATAAAAAGAATCTGTGATACTTGTTCTTTGTATGATTTGAAAAGAAGGGGAAGAACATGTCTGCGTAAGACACAGTAATGAAGTGATTAGGCTCCACTGATGTGAGACAGGAGATCCATGCAAATGCCCGCTGTGGCCATACCAGTCTGCATCACACTTTCCAAGGGGAAGGAATCAGATATTATTGTGGGCACGCACTCTGTCGTGGATTCGATTCCACCCCTATCCAAATGCAGGATAGCGAGTTGAGTAAAGATCTTGTGTATAATTCCAATCTAATTTTAAGTGGATATCAAAGAAGATTTGTGTATAATTAAAAAGATAAATTAGAAAAAAATAAGTGGAGAAAGAATAAACAAATGGACGGAGATGAGAGGAAGGAGAGGAAGGAAGAAAGGTGTTTCTCGAAAACAACGCATTTAGACTCTTCTGAAAGGATAAGAACGACACGACTCTCTCCTCATCCGAGCCCACATTAGTCTCTCTCTCTCTCTCTCTCTCGCTCCAGCTCCGTCTCCGAGTCAACGAAGTCTTTTAGACTTCTGCTATCAATCATCTCTCTAATTCCAGCGGCGGAAGCAAGCAGAGAAGAAAGGAAGCATTTTTGTGATGATCAAGGTGGCGGTCAATCAAGAATCACCATTCAGAGAGCTAAATATCAAGAACAGGCGAATCATGGTGAGTTTCCCCAAAAGGATTGTTGCTGGCTTCGAAGTTGGTGGCTTTTGCTCTGTCTGATGATGATGATGATGGGGGATGGAACAGGGCGGAGGAGGGACGGCGGAGGAGAAGGGTAGGTGGCCGCGGTGGCTGCGACCGCTTCTGTCGACGAGCTTCTTCGTCCAATGCGAGCACCACGCTGACTCTCACAAGAGCGAGTGCAATATGTTCTGCCTTGACTGCACGAACGGCGCTCTCTGCTCCCTCTGCCTCGCCCACCACCGCGGCCACCGAGCAATCCAGGTCCGTTTGTTCTGAAGCGTCTCTTTCAGTCATGCTTTGCGTTTCCTTGGCCTCCCAGAGAAGTGGCTCTGTGTCTCCCCACCAAAAAGTTGGCTCTTCTGATGGGATCTCGATTGCAGATACGGAGGTCTTCCTACCACGACGTGATCAGAGTTTCCGAGATCCAGAAGGTACTGGACATCACCGGCGTGCAGACGTACATCATCAACAGTGCCCGTGTCGTCTTCCTCAACAAGCGCCCACAGCCGAGGCCCGGCAAGGGTGTCACCAACACCTGCGAAGTCTGTAATCGGAGCCTCCTCGACTCCTTCCGCTTCTGCTCCCTCGGCTGCAAGGTCTGCACTCTCAGTCTCTCTCTCCAAAACCCAGTCTTTCCACCAAACCTTCATCTCCTCTCTCTTTCTGTAACCAATTGTTCGATGAAATGCCCGTTTCAGATCACCGATACTTCCCCCGACTGCCGCAAGAAGAAAAAGACGAAGAACAAGAAGAAGTTAACGGCCGGATCAGACTCGGAGGAGTCTTACTTGAGAAGCAGCAGCCCCGGCAACGAGAGGAGAAACGTGACACACAGCTTCACACCATCGACGCCGCCGCCGACCGCCGCCAGCTTCCGCACCGCTAAGAGAAGGAAAGGCGTCCCCCACAGAGCCCCCTTCGGAACCCTCCTACTGGGGTTCTAAGCCCAGTTCCACATCACTATTAGATACCATGAAGTAGTATCATCATCATATATTTGTCACCATAGTAGGCTCGATCGAAACAGTATCACCTCTCTCTCTCTCTCTCTCTCTCTCTCTCTCTCTCTCACAGACACCAATTCATGGTTCTTAGGAAGCACATGTATGGTAGTGATATATAGCTGGTGTTAGGCCCATTACAGAGGTTGTGTGTGTATAATAGACAGGAAAAGGTTGTAGTTGCATTGCAGTTTAGTAACGTGATATGTGAGTGTGGATATTGAAGTGGGTGGTAACTAAAGAGGAATGCGTTGTTTGCTTGCACGGTGAGTTGTGGTCGATTCCAGGAGCTCGATGGCGCTTCTCTTGTTCTTCCGTGTTGGCTGCCCGGTTGTCGACATGGCGATGTGGTCGTCGTATCGCGTTGACTTTTTGGTAGCGTGCACCGACCGTCTTCACAAGCTCAGGGCCCACCCATCGTTCTCGCGGAGCAGCAGCTGCAATAACGACGACGCCATCGTCTTCTGTGGCTCTCATCATCTCACACCACAGGTTGCACGAACCCTACTGTTTCTGCTGGAGCAGCGCCTTCTTCTTCTGATGCATGTATAATGCAGCCATTCCATGTCCACGTGATCTCAGTACTGAGCTGCTCCGCTGCTGCATAGACAGGTTCTTGGATCATGATGAGCAGATCATCGTTATGTCATATCAAATCTTCTCGCTTTAGATTTTCCCGTTTGTTCCATGCAGTGCATAAAAGATGGGAAAACCAGAGAGAGAGAGAGAGAAGAACTCGAGATTGTCGACATGACATTAATGTGCCACAAAGCTTCGCTGCTTTCGGACGATCTCATCACCTGCCTTCTTTCCACTTGGGACCTCACGTTTATGACCACCATTGCATCATATGCTATCCATGTGCATCAAATAGCAGGTCTCCTTGGATCTCACCAGCCAAACTTCAATGATAGGATGGGGGTGAACCTAAAGAGCATAAAGTTATCACATTGTATGCCTTGCAAAGATTAGGCAAAATCATGCATGTTCGTGTCATATGGGATGCCGGGCTCCATTTGCATGCAACAGTGGTGGTAACAGCTCCTGTTTATTAACCTTGTTAGAATGTTTATGCAGAACTCATTCCCTTGATCATACTTTGACTGTACTGTCAAATGCGGCAACCTTCCCTTTCGAAGCACACATGATGATTTTTACTGATTCAAACATCTTGGAGTATGTATCTCTTTGACTCGAGCATTAATCTGTGACAGAAGTCCAAAAGCGTGGTGGGTGTGACTAAATGGTTGGAAAAAGAACTCAGTTCATCTGTTTTCTTTATTTTGTACTAACATGAGAGCTGACCAAATCTCCTTCTAAGAATATTAAAATATTCACATACTCTAAACCTTGACAAAAGATGCCGTTTGTATGTGGGTGTTGTCAATGTCGAGTTCTTTAAATACCGTCGCAAACTACCATGATAGTGCCACCATCATAAATGCTTTGTGGAGATGGACAACGATGACTTTTTTGACATGCTAATATCTCAAACAAAAGGGTACGTGAACAGACGACGATACAGTAGAGAGATAGAGAGGAGTTGACGTTCCCGTTGAGGTCAGGTTGGAAGCACTGTGTGGTGGGCGACGATACAGGGGAGAGGAGGGAGGGAGAGAGGGGAGTTGACGTTCTCGCTGGGGTTTGGTTGGCAGCACTGTGTGGTGGACTCTACCCACAGTTCGAGGAACGCGTCCATCGCGTTTCCACAGGCAATGCTACTGCCATCCGCGACGTGAACAGATCCGACCGTACATCCAATCACGTCAACCGGCGGTCAATTCATCATCATCATCGGATCGGGGAAGTGTTGTTGGGCGTAAATCCAGTCCACGCCGCACTCCCACGCATCGCCACCGCAGATCCCAGAAAGTACGCATCTCAACGTATGACGTCGAAGATGGACGGCTGATGGCGCCTGGGGGAAACGAACGGCCCATGATACGGATCAGTGGTGCTGTCGTAATTATCAGAAAATTTTCGTGATGATTACGGGAAACTCTTCTCCAACCTCTATGAATAGCCGTCAAAACGACAGCAAATGCCTCGCCGTCTCCAAAACTACGACTCGAGGGAAGGGAGAGAGAAGGGCAAGAGGAGGAGGGGGACGAGAGGTGATCAGTGATTTGGTGGTCGATGGCGGAGGAGGTGGTTCCGCGTCGGGGAGTGGTGGTGGAGGAGGAGGAGGAGGAGGAGGAGAAGGTGGTGGTGGTGGTGGTGGGTCGGGAGGCCGAAGCCGGGTGGAAGTGCTGGAAACACCCGGTGCAGACCTCGTACGGTGTATGCCCCGCTTGCCTCCGCGATCGCCTCCTTCGCCTCTGCCCAGACTGCGCCAACGTCCGACCCTGCGGCTGCTTCCCCTCCCCGTCCTCCTCGGCCTCTTCCTCCTCGCTCTCCTCCGCCGAGCTTCCCGACTCCGGGGCCGCCGTCGGGGCGGTGGGGCTCGTGTCGATTCTCGTGGATAGCGAGCCGGCCTTCCGGCGGTCTCGATCGGTCGGGTTCCCGCTGCCAAGGTCGAGATCGGCGGCCGTCCCCGACGTGGACAGCGTGGCCCCGCTGCCGCGGGCTCGGCAGGGCCGCAAAGGATGGACGCCGTTCTGGCCGTTCTTGAGGGAAGCGAGGAGGAAGGAATCCTCGGAGGCGGAGCTGTACAGGTCGAGGTCGGTGGCGGCTGAGCGATCGGAGGCTCCAGCCGGCGGGAAGGAGAAGGAGGGGAAGGCAAAGGGAGGTCGATGGTGGCATTTCCCGAGCCCGATGAGGGTTTTCCGGCACTGGAAGTCGGCGACGAAGGTGATGCAGGAGCGGTTGCCGTTACGGCGCAGGTGAGAATCTCAAAAGAGAAATAACGGAGATCTCCCTCCGTTTTCATCAACTCGGCATTAGTATCAATATTACCAGTTGGTATTCACCGTCGGAACATTTTGTAGACAACGATTGATTGATTAGCGGATACTAAAGCTTCCCTACTTACATATGTAGTTTCGTGCTCCGACAACCCAAGTCCGTCTGATGTCGATCAGATGGCGAGGGGGGTCGCACTGCAGGCTTCTATATCATGTATGATATCTCGATAATTGCATATATTGATGTCTTTGCGAATAGACTTCGGTCATAAAACTGCTGCGTGCTCTCCACGGCCAAAGAGAAAGAAGGTGATATGTGGTGGGGATGTGTTCATGTTTTCCTTTTCTTTTCTTTTTTTCTATTTTCCAAAGAAAATAACAGAAGAGAGAAAGCCCGAGTTGACAAAGTCAAAGGGACAGGATAACAAGTATGTGGATGAGAACAATTTGTGGACTCATTAGCATGTTGGAATCTGAAAGGTCTTTTGCATTTGCTGTGTTTTATAATTAAGTAAATGACATTGGAAAGTATTTTAGTCCAATCCCATTTAAAGATTATTGAGGTAGATCCTCTCACTCGAGATATTCTAGAAGCTCCCGATCATAACGATAAATAATAGTCGAAAAAGCATAACGATAAATAATAGTCGAAAAAACAAGTTCTATTTTAAAAAAATATGGGCATAACTTTAACACTTTTTTTTTTCTAAGCGTTTCTACTTTGGAAAATACTCAAACAACATCCCTTGATGAGCTAATTTACTGATTTAGCCCTGGATAGCTAAGCTATTGTATTTTGGTCTAAAACAGTGGATTTTGGATCATTGGTTTAGTAAGGTTTTGAGGTTCGGTTCAGGTTAAGATGGTTCACTGTTGGTTAATATTTTAACTCTGTTAAGGAGACCTACAAAGTGGTATGGTGTAATGTAAGCTCTTCTTGTCCATCTCCATGTTTTTTTTTCATCTTTTTCTTTCTCCTTGAATCAAGAAGACGAAAAAAATAACATATCTATTTTATACTATAATTTCATGGAAGCCAATATGTTATAACACATTTTACTATTACTTTAGTTCATTGATTTAAAAAATATTTTTTTAATTCTAGAGATCTCGAGGATCCTATTCTCGATAAAGTATTTTTAGTTCTTGATGATATTGATAGACAGATATTATGTGAGACATCAAATTTGGATAAAAATCATTTACCAAATAACTTAGGTTTTGTGATTCTTTTTATAGAATTGAATGATTCATTTTGTTATTATTATGAAGATGATAATAATGATGATATCTTCAAAAATGAATTGGTTGAAGAAAGATTATAAGAAGAGGTTTAAGGTGACTTAAAGCATAATATTTATGATACATTAGAGGTTGGTCAACGAGTTATTTTAAATGAGGATATGTATGATAATATTGAATAAATACTTACTAAATATGGTTTTAGCTAAGATTATGATGTGTTGTTAAATACATAAGTTCCTTTTGCTGATGATGATTGTTTATACAATGATCTATTTGTTGGTCAGTATTTAAATATAATTAAAATTATTTATTATATTTTTTGATATACGTAATTCAAATAATATCTTTGCATATATTTTTCAAGATAGGGTTGAATTTCAAAAGGCTTTAAAATACTATATTATTCAAAAAAAAATTGAGATTAAATATGTTACAACTAGAAGTTATAAGATAAAAGCAAAATGTAAAGTTTTCAATTGCATAGTAACTGGTAGTGGAATTGATAACTTCCAAGTTATCAAGTTCCATAAAGAGTATTATTGTAGTTTGTCATGATTGAAAGAGATCATAAGGAATATAATAGTTCTATTATCGTCGATTAAATCAAAATTAAGTTATAACAAATGTTGATTATACTCCAAAGATGATTATTGTTAATATTTAAAACATGGGAGATTATACCTAGTGAGGTTCATGGTGATTTTGACTAATTATAATTTTATTTTTAAGGGAGTTAAAACTATATGATTATGAGACTCAAGTCGATCTGAAAATTATTTTCAAAAAATATTTTAGACTTTCAGAGTTTGTTTTAGAAGTTTCAGATTATATATGCGACCTATTTTTGATATTGATGTTGCACATCTATTAAGCAAATATCCCGATGGTTTGATGATAGCTATAATTATTTATAGTTATAATAAATTACTTTTAATTACATTTGATGGAGATTGAGTATAGGGATTTATGGGAGTGGGTCTTACATCAATTAAGAATATATACTATGGGATATGAATGTTTGACTATTATTAGTGATCAAAACCCAGGAATTCTTTAGTTATAAAAGAGATCTTCCTATAGCATATCATAGGTATTGTATGATTCATCTTGCTAAAAATAAATCTTATGAACAATGTGTGAGGTAGAGATGTTATAAAGCTATTTTATGTTACTGCTAGATCTCCTACTATATACAAGTCTAATGAATATATACCAAAGTTGAGAGAAAATCATAGATAAAATTTCATATTTGAAAATGAAAAATAGATATTCATACATAAGAAAGTATGAATTTATTACTAAAGGATATTTGTGACTTGTCTATTATTTTTATGATTGAAATGACAATGGCTAATGCTAGAGTGTTTTTCTTCATATTTATATAGAATTGCAAGTGCATACATCCTTTAAAATAGTTATAGTAAAATTGGAGAGAGGAATCAAGATGGGTTTGTTGAAGAAAACATAAAAGAAAAATAAAAAATGATCCATAGATTTCAAAGTACTCCCTTCATATGTGATGTATTTGTCCAAAATAAAAAGCTACAAAGCACACGAGACCCTTAAAATACTTCTTTCACATGTGATGTGTTTACTCATTATAAAAAAAATCTGAAGTACTCAATAGATTGTCTAAAATATTTCACTCTAGACACGATACATCCATCCGAGACAAGACGTTATTTGATATAACATAAAGTATTATAAGCACTTGAAATATCGTAAAACATTTTTCTTTGCACCCAATACATTTTCTCAATATAAAAAAAACATATGGAACACTAAATACATACATAACATACTTTAAGCATTATATTTGTGTAAAAAAAGAAGACATATATGATATAATCATAGCGTCTCATAGATGTGCCATGTGTTTAGTTTGAACAAAAAGACATTTAATGTGTTAAATTCAATCAAGTGTCCCCTTCCGCTTAACACATTCATAATGATAAGAAAGCAATCAAAATATCACTTAATGATTTGTAATATAGGTAACAATGATCGAAATTACCAAATAAATATTATGGTATTTGATGAACAAACCATTACCTCTGAACATAATGTGGATCAAATGATACGATCATTACATCCTATCCATCGAGAGTCACGTAGAATCAAATATACATGTTAACTTATAGAAATTACAATGCGTATGATAGATATACAATATTGACATGTAAAGAAAACATTCCCTCTTTAAATAGATGATTACAAAACTTATTTATTTTTAAATAAAATTATATATGTATATATTTATATATCTTCATTTTGATTTATTGGACTCATACAAAATTGCATATGAGCTTTTTATGCCTACAAGAAACGAATAATGACCAGCCTTTCATTACGGGACACACCCTTAATGGTGTGTTCTATTTTAGAAACCGAAAATATTTCTTTAACAAATATGATTACGATTAAAAGATGGTATCGACTAATGTCATCCACTGTACTCGAACATCAAAATCCATCCATCTCGAGTTCATGTTCTTGACATTTCAGAAATTATTTCCACCAAAATTGACCTCATCAGTGCACATTCTAAATTCCTGATTCGTGCACACAATTGTATTCCACCATTCCATAATTCACTCGAACTTTTTAGTCCAAATGTATATTGACAATGTAAGTACGTTTCAAACGCAGCTGATTGGCGTGTACTTCTGAACCGACACAATTGCATTTTACCTGGTGCATGCACGAAGGGGCCACGAAGCGGTGGGACCCACGTTTATGGACAATGGATGATAAGGTGAGAGTGTGGGTAGGAATCGAACGGGGATGAGCTTATCGACCGATAAGGAAGTGGGGAGGCCGCCGTCTTCCAAATTTTGGCTGTGCCGCCGCCTCCCTTTTCAAAGCACCGCAGTTTCCCTCCATCCTCCCTAAATCCCTTCTTATACCATCAAATCGCAACCTCTTCGAGTCCCTAATCCGAGCCGGACTCTATCTCAATCTTCCATACATCGGTGCCCTATCGTTGCATTGAAGCCGACCCCCGTCCTCCCGTCGCCTGCTACATCATGGTACGTGCAATTCTCCTTGCTTTTAGGGTTCTTGGCTTACGCTCTCAATTTCTCTCGAATCGATGCTGAATTACTCACTTTCGCCCTTCCGAAGGCTCCCAATTCGGTCAGCGCTCGAAGTTCGTACTTTTCGCCGCCAGTCGTGGTAAGGATTCCTCGCCAGTGATCCATCTCGCAATCGATTCTTGGATTAAATGTTTCTTATTGGATGTGGTTTTGACGGGAATCTGTTGGTCGTCCCTGATCGGCGTGCAGGGAGCTGCTCTCGTGAACTTGGGGAACACGTGCTTTCTCAATGCGGTTCTCCAGTGCCTCACCCACACGGTGCCTCTGGTGCAGATGATCCGCAAGACGGAGCACTCCGCTTCCCATCATGGTACGAGATCGTGGCCGATCTTTGAGTTCATGGGCTCTCGGTTTTGCGTGTTATTTGGGTTCTCTTCTCTATTTCTTACCGCTAAGAAGAGCACACGGCTTGCAGGTGATGATGCAGGGTTCTGTTCCTTCTGCGCCTTGAAAGCACACATCAATGGGTGTTTGTTCTTATCACGGCTCGTCGTCTCCCCAACATATCTGGCTCAGAATTTGAGCAGTATCCTTCTTACTTGCCTATAATCTCACTTTCGTATCCATAGATTATGCTATCACAGGTCACCAACACAAGCCTATGATCTCGGAATGCTTGATGCTTTGCAATCAAAACTTTGTTTTGGAGCTTAGAATGATGCAAAATTGACTCTACGATCTTGTAGCTTTGTTCATCTTTTCATGGAAATCATGGTTTTGTCGATCATATGTATGCTAGCGTGAATTAAAGGGAAGAAGAACATACTGCAACTTGGAATCCTTAACCAAGCAAACACCAGAAATATCACCTCATTTCCGGTTGGGCCAGCAAGAAGATGCACATGAGTTTCTCCACTCCTTTCTGGATAACATGCATGCTCGCTGTCTCGGACGCACCGCCGATGATCGTCCGGCTTCGTTGGAGGAAGACAGCATTGTTAAGCAGGTGTTTGGCGGCCGTCTTAGGAGCCAGGTAAATTCTACGAGCCCCTGTTGAAGCAGAGTGCATTTCTTGGTTCTTCTTCTTCATCGTATGAACGTGGTATGTTTTCGTTGTCTCAGCTGCGGTGTTGCAGTTGCGGTCACTGTTCGGACACATTTGAGCCACTGCTCGATCTCAGCTTGGAGATTGATAACGTGCGCAGTGTCGGAGACGCTCTGGAATCTTTCACCAAGTTGGAGAGAATTGATGATCCTGAAGTCAGATTCACCTGTGACGGCTGCAAGGCTCAGGTGTCCATGGAGAAACAGCTTAAGCTAGACCAAGCACCGCAAGTTCTCGCTCTCCATCTCAAGAGGTTCAAGAATGATGGGAGCTACTCCAACAAGATCGACGATTTTGTGGAGTACCCATTGGAACTGGACCTGAATCCGTGCCTCAGCTGCCCTGCAAAGGAGGTTTGTGTTCCTCCTATTCCTTGCCGATTGCATCCACATCAAGTGCTCATTGATTCTTGCACCATATGCGCAGGTCCAGTCAAAATACGATCTTTATGCTGTTCTGGTACACGTTGGTTCCGCACTTTCTGGCCATTACTTCTGCTACATTCGTTCCTCTCCAAGTACATGGCATCAGATCGATGATTCGCAGGCACAGTCGAAGAACCTACTCATCTACCTCTCTCGGCATTCATGATTATTGTGCCTCTGATGACTCTTTGATGATGTTATCTTCCAGGTGGTCAGTGTTTCTGAAAGCGATGCGTTAGAGCAACAGGCTTATGTTTTCTTCTACGTAAGGCGAGGCTCATCATGCTGGTTCTCAAACTTCATGGAGGAAGAGGAGACACTCGATGTGCAGACCGCAACTGGTACTTCCCCAGCATCTGTTTTGGAACACGCAGAAAGATACAGTGCTTCGTCTTCGGGTTCTGCGCATGCTTGCAGCAGTTCAAGAGGAACCCCTGAGAGAAACGAGGATGCCGGTCCATGCAACAGTGCGTCTCCTCTCAGCCCGGTACCTGATGCTTCTCGCGTTGCCAAGAGGCAAGCGTGCCATGCAAGAACTCCCCCGAGGACATTCAACCAATGGCACGGTTATGAGTCTGATGATGAGCCACCGGGTGCGGTTCTTTGCTTATAACCCACGCGATACTGGTTGTCTTCTTTGCTTGCTTATTACGTGTGCATTATGTGCCTCTTACAGAAGACGATGAAGACGACGACTTGCTTCCGCTGTACGAGATGGAGTTCAAGGCCACCAAGGGAGCCAGGAAGCCCGCAGTTGCAGGAAGCATGAATGCGCAATTTAATAGACTGGTAAGAAGCATGCCCAAGTCACGCAGAAAGCGATTCGTGGACTGCATCAATTCACAGCAAAAGTGTTCGACGAAACGACCGCATAACTCGAGACAGTCCGGCGGCGGGAACAGCAAAGGCCTTGGTCATCAGAGTCCAACAGCAGTGGAACCCTCGACGCCGGCAGTCCGTCGTAGCCTCAGCCCTCGTTCTATCAAGCGAGGCTTGTTCTAATGACTCGGATTCGGAGTTCAAGTGACTATTGCTGTTAGATTACTCTTGTTACTTCATACACTGTTGCAAAAATTAAATATAAGCATCACATTCACCTTCGTATCAAATGAACTGCCAAGTTTGCTTTCACATCATCCTAACACGTTTACAATGGGAAGTAGCATTTCGTATACCTTTGCCTGTGATCAAGAAGGGTGTGGTGGCGGATCGAAGCGATGGGGACTTATCGATGTAAGCATGTCGGTCGTTCCCGTTCCAGTACAAAATGATACGGTTTGTGCATGCATGAGACCAAGTATCACCTGCACAGTACAAGCAAAAAAATCCATGAAAGAGAGCCTTCGTACAGCCAAATACATGAATAACATCACGGGGAAAACATACAGGCAAATCTTCCTAAACATCCAGAAAAGTCACATTTAATTTATTGGCCATCAAAATATGAGGAAAATCTTTTGATTCAGGGTCATCAAAAGATAACCCTGGTATTCTCTTTAGTAGTTGACTTTTACCAAGCAGTGGTGGGACTTTAACCGTACTAACTGATCATACTACGCAAACATCATGCCTCATAGACCAACTCACATCTACCATTTCTCATGGAAACAACAGATTTCATCTAACAACATGAATATGGTAAGAACTATGAGAATAGAAATCTTGCACCTCTTGGAAGTACTAGAAAATGGTCAAAGTGAGGTGGAAGTCAATACAAATAGAAGCTCACCAAGGGCAAGAGTTAGGTGAAATGAACCCTCCACAAACTTCGTCGTTACTTGATTCAGCAAAACAACCTGCACAAGAAAAAGAAACAACGATGTCAGATTTTCATGAAAGCTAAGGAATGGATACTGATGCATTTTCAGGGAAAAAAAAAAGGCATATGAATTGTATTATTGCTATCACCGAAATATGTAGTAAACGGCAACATGTTTAGTTGAAAATTAATAACTGAATTGATTAAAGGTGCTGAACAAACCCCAACGAGAGATTACACGAGTTATATAGGGAACAAGATGTCGACATAGAATATAATACCAGCAGTTTCAGTCTGAAAGATCATGGATAATAACCCTACCACTGGGCCCCTGATTTATCACTTCAATTGCGTCATTTTTTATTACCTTGCAACGGATATCCAGATCAAAATCATATATCCTTAGAGTTGCACCGGTAACAAGTTTACTTATATGACTGCAAACATTACTGTAAAAAGTATAGTATTTTTCTCAAACTGGGAAGAGAGAATAATTACTTACAGCCAAGCTATATTTTTTTGCGAATCTCATCAGTTTCAATGACATCCCGCCAAGTACTCTAGTTCTTAGAGCCAAGTCATCAAAATCTTGGCGAAAATGAAAAGTGATGCTATCAACAACAATTATCTTCACCTGTGGAATACAATGACTGACCACATTAAGCCACAAACCATTTTAACAGATACAACGTGGTTGTCAAAACAATCTAAAACATTTTAATGCATAGATGCAGAGGGAATGCAGATGATTCACAAAGTTAGATTATGATTTCAAATAAGCTTATACAAAATATTTGTTTATGGAAGTTGGTCGCATTGGCAATGAGGCATTTATAAAGAAACAATAAGAGAAGTGTGGATGTGAGATTTGAAAGAAGGATTTTGACAAGTTATTTTTAACAGTATGAGTGTTGACTGGGAGCTAGCTAGTTTACATTCAAGGTATGATATTGTTTCTTCTACTTAGTCTGCAATCATGACTGTAGCTCATTAAGATAGATAAAGTTTTAAATGATGGCCTTCCTATTGCATCAACAATAACTTACTAGTGTCTGCTTATTTCTAGTATGATAAAATAAAGCATCTTTCGACCAGCAGTGTAGGGTCTGTGAAAAAGCATTTTATAGCCAGTAGCAGGTGAAGGTTTTAAGAAATTATGTGTTTTGAGAACGATAATTTTCGGTTTACATCTTTCTGTTCTTCGAGAAACTTCTCCAAATAATTTATGGTCGCAATTTGCTCGGTATAACTGCAGATGCGGAAGTAAAAGATATTAGCTAGGAAGCTGTTGGGCTGCAATATCTCTGGGCAAGCTGGAAAGTCCTTCAGCCGATGTGCAGTGTTATCCAACAGATCACTAATGCATCCTTCAGCAATTTGGTGAGCACGTTCAACCATGAAACTGCCTTCTGTATCTGTTACCATACAGGAATTATGTTCATCCTATTTTTTTAAACAAAGGACACTGTCAAACATGAATAAACTCATGGCAAGAGGCATTTTAGGTATATACGGCCATACCTATATAAATTGCCTTCCCACCAAGGCCGCCACATTCGACTGGAATTTGGACATTAACTGCCAGTTGAATCCTGTAGGGTTTGGTATAAGCTTCAGTTGCTACTTCAGATCCTTTTAATACTATTCTTAATTGGAAGGGATAGACATACCCGAGTTGTGTTTTACCAATTCCTGGAACTCCTCCTGAAAACTATTCAAGTCAATGACAACTTCACAAACAATGGATGCAACACTAGTAATCTAGCTGAAAGTTAAAGCCAACCATGGAAGCAACATGGAAAATAGGCTTTATGTGAGGTGTAAATGCATTTACAATGCATCAACGACCATAGATAAATCAAAATCTAACAACAGGACGCAAAGACCTTCCATGACGTTGCCGTATCGTAACAAGGTTCAGGTTAATAAGTATCTGTAGTAATTATCACATTGTTCCTTCCTAATGTACAAACTTATTATGATATGCCACAGACACTGAAACTTACCAACTTCAGTAACTTCTTTGCAATGTATTCCACCTCCGAGTATGGCATCGAGTTCCTCGCAACCTGTGGTAATATGTTTCTGCATTTGCTCCCCTGAAAGCATATCCCAAGCAGTTTGGGCTCCTAAAGGATAAAAAACACATTAACATCTGAGGCTTCCATTAACCTAAAAAAATTTGGTACTGCTTTTGAATGTCGGCAAAAGATGCAACTCTACACCAACAAGAAGAACAAGAACAAGCCTATCTCCCAGTTATTTGAGTCAGCCACCGTAGATGGTTGCTGGTGGATTTAACTGTGTAATATTGGATGCAGAGAATATGTAAAGGAGTAAAGATTCTATGAAGATCAGGTGCACTTAAGCACAAAACCAATATCATCAAAATATTTTACATATAATAACTTTTATTGGTGAACAAGAGTTGCAAAATAGTATGGCTGCAAATATCATATCTATTCTGGTATGGAAGCATCAGTCACCATGATGTAATTATCATCAGCCAACAAAGAGCCTATTGTTGCTCGTATGAAGATCTTTTTGGCATATAACTCCTGAGTTCACAGAAAATTAGTTCTGTTTGACACCTAAACTAAAGTTTGGATCCTAGTGATGTGAATATCACTCCAAAGGAGCATATCAACTCCAACTTGAAACCTATAAACATTAAATCAGACGATCTAGAATGATTTTACAAGCACATATTTTTGCGGCAATTACCACCCATTTTATTTCATATGCTCTGAATGGCCTTCTTGTTCTCGTGTGTTCCTCATGATATACTTGATCATCTTCACACAGTTTCTGTTGGTCCTACAGAAACTTTCAGCAATGAAGCTAACTCTGTTTTCCCTTTGCATCTACTCTCATCTTTCATGTCTTCTATACTCCCAAAAGTATTATGAAAAAAGATCATCGCTGCCCTTGTCAACTAGAAACTAGGATCATCATCATTCAGATAGCCAGTAGTCCACAATTGAAATAAGGTAATTGCCAAAAAGAAACCTTTGGCTGGTTTCAGATAATCACACCTCATAAAACATTCACAGCCTTATCCAAATTGTATAATTTCATATCTCCTCATTGATATTCCACAATATCCACTTCCTAATGATTGGATGTTACTATTTCGACTTGTATGATCCTAAGTTAACAGACCAAAAGAAACAACAGAACATGATGTTCTCATAACATGAGTGGTTGCCTACATCTTCTAGTGTATACATAGCATTACCATGAACATTCACAGCCTTATCCAAATTGTATAATTTCATATCTCCTCACCGATATTCCACAATATCCACTTCCTATCCTAATGATTGGATGTTACCATTTCGACTTGTATGATCCTAAGTTAACAGACCAAAAGAAATGACAGAACATGGTGTTCTCATAACATGAGTGGTTGCCTACATCTTCTGGTGCATACATAGCATTACCATGAACATCAATGTACTTACGGTGCAAATCTACCAGAAAGACCTGATGCTCAGTTAAACCCAGTGCATTTCCTGAGAAGCCTGAGGGCTAACAATTCATACAGTTTGCCTATCCATGTAAATCTTACTACAAGTAAACCATCTAGGGCTACATTTCGATTGATCATACGATTAAGATGGATACACATTCAAGAAAGGAAAACATCGTGTGCAAAATTTTGGGAACAAAGACAATAAATTGAAGTGGGAAACAGATCGAATAACTGATACCCTTGAGAGCTCCATGACCGCCTTCGAAACTCCGGAATCTACTGGTCTCGGACATGGCGTTCCAAGTAGCACCAGCCTAAGGATCTCTGTCGCCGGTCACCGGCCGCCGGCGGCTTGGTCGAGTTCGAGCGATCCTAGTTAGGGCACAGATAGAACAAGATTAGTCGGCTGGTAAAGACGGGTCGAACCAAACCATGCAATTAATTAGCAGCTATAATATCTTTTATTTTATGATAATTATGTTTTTTTAATAATTTTTATTTTTAATTGTAATTGATCCGTATATAAATAATTTATTTTTAAATATTTTGATGTTAGAAGAAGGGCCAAAATGTTGTTGTCTTGATGATGTCGTCGATTGTGAATTGACACGGTTTGATTTTATCTGGAAGGCGTAAAGTTATTGAGATGACCCACGTGGCAATTGAACAAGGGGGTTAAAGTTGAGAAAAATTCGACCGATGATAATTTCGAGGTGACAATTGAGCATCCGAGATGGATCCTGAGTCAAATTGAGGTGGGCTCTAGCCTCCTCGGGGTTCAGGGGTTTAACTGAGACGGGCCTTATCTCATTGTGAAACTTATATAAGAGGTGAAGGGGAGGGAGGATTTCTCGACTACACCCTTCTGATAGTAAAGTTAGTTTGTCCCAAATATTCTTATAGAAAAGAAGATATATGTATGATACCTTATGTTTCTACAATAGGATATCATGTATGTTATGCTATGTACATAGCGTATGCTCTAAGTGTTATAAGCAAGTATCAAGCAGATCCAGGTTTAGAATGCTGAAAAATAGTAAAGTATATCCTTAAGTACTTAAGAATGATCAAAGATCTTTTATTGATATATGGAGGAGGTAGCCATAAGGTTGAGGGCTACATAGACTCGACTTTTCAGTTTGATATCGATGATAGTAAGTCGAACTTAGGGTATGTTTTCCCCCATAAATGGAGTAGTAAGTTGGAAGAGTTCCAAGTAAGACATTACTACTGACTCGACTACTGAGGCGAAGTACATTGCTGCGACAGAAACAATAAAGGAGAGAGTTTGGATGAAGAAGTTCATTGCATATCTAGGAGTTAGGGCAGGCAACGAGGAATCGGTTCCCTTATATTGCGACAACAACAGGATGATTGTTCAAGCGAAAAAACCCAGGTCTCATCAGAAGTCCAAGTATGTTCCGAGGAGATTCTATTAGACCAAAAAGATCATAACCCATGGTATAGTAGTGGAAAGAGTTTCATCCAAAGATAACGTTGCAGATCCATTAACCAAGCATGTTCAAGCGAAAGAACCCAGGTCTCATCAGAAGTCCAAGCATGTTCTCAGGATATTTTTTAGCATCATAGAGGTCTAATGAGGATCAGGCACATGGGTGATTGGCTTTAGGTTAAGTTGGAGATTGCTAGTTATAGGTGCCCTATAAGTTAATCACGTGAGTGATGACACGTGTGACACGCTATACAATCTTTTTGGTTATTATTATGATGATATTTTTTTACTTTATATTATATGATAAATATATATTATGATGTCCTTAGATTTGTGCAATGAGAATTGGATCATGATGAGATCATAATAGTGAGACCAATTTGCTTATAAACATAGATCACTAAATATTCCAAGTTATAGGTTACTCGAGAGAGACATCGAGATAATTGGACAGATCGATGTGCTATATACCCATTCATATAATGGAGGTAGCTAGTCTCATAGCTGCATATGTGGGGACATTGAGGATATAGTACAGGTGCTCATTAGAGAATGAGTTCAATGAATTAGATCCTCTTGTACCATTTGTGGACTATGGCATAACGACCTAGTATGTTTGTAGTTAATAAGTTGAGTAAATTATTATAAGGATAATTATTCACAAAGTCAGAAGGAGTTATGACAAGTGCATTTCACGACCAACTTGGTATTGGGCCTAGATGATCACATGCATATTATAGACAATACGATAAATAGAGGATCAAATATGAGATATTAAATAAACCTCTATTTTAATAGGTTCTTGGAAGAGACCCAATAGAACTTATAATGGTTATTGGATGAGGATCTAATATCTATTAAACCAATAATTATTGGATGGAGAACCAATACAAAAAAAAAAGATCCATTAGGTTAGTTAAAGGAGGCTCTATATAAATAGGACTTGAGAGTAAAAGGGATTATAGGATAAAACCCTACTATTGCCACCTCCTTCATCTCCTCCCTGCCTCTTCCTTCAACTGATTGCCCCCTCTCTAGTATGATAGGATAGTAAGAGGGACCAATCCCTCATTGGTTGCTACAGTGTGGTGGTGCATGAACGTGAGAAAACAATGTGCTATGCAAGGAGGTGCATCATCGTCGTATCCATTGTATGGATTAATATAGAGAGGAGTTTGCAAGAGCTCCTTCATCCATAAACTAAGATCTATATATTTAGAGATATATCATCTCCTCTAGGTGAGAATGTTTTAACTACTCTATGCAGCTACACGGTTTTTGTCGCTTTCGAGTTTTGCGCTCTCGATTTTTGTACGACGATTCGATAAATCTATTTTGAGAAATTAGTTTTTATTTTTATTTTTCGCTATATATGTGATGCTCTTTATGGTTTTATAATAAGGGTAACTTGATGGAAGACCAAATTGCTAATCATTTCCTAAGAGTTGGTGGCAGCCAAGACCGAGGTCCAAGAAGCAAAGGAAGGCTTAAGGGAGGAGCGATGTCGTGCCCACGATCAGAAAGGGTGATCTACCACCTATAAGGAGTCGGATAGGTTTCAATAGGGCTTGTTGAGGTCAGGGTAGGCCTCATACAAGTATAGATATTTTGTCGCCTTGAAATACTCTAAAGTGAAGTATTTAGGGTTGGAGGTCTAGGAGGACCCCTTCACAAGTTGCCCTAAGGATAATAATGTGCTTATGGTGGTCGAGGTACATTTCAATGACGATTTTGGCTTACCTCTTCAATCATTTGCCTAATTTTTTCTTTTGATTTTTGTTAGGTTGGCCCATGTAACTTATCATTGGCCATTTTTATAGGAGACTTCTCTTCTTTTTGGTGGGGGTGGTTGGAGCTCGGTCCTATTTTGGTCTCCCAACCAAGTGTAATACTTTTCTTCTTTAATGAAAACCTTTTTTCTTGGCATATAAAGCTTCATTTGAGTATGTGGGTCATGTTAGGACCTTTGGGCCTGGGTATACCTAACCTTATGTGAGTACTGACTTAGGGATGAATTTTTTTTTAAGTTAGCAATGTGTCAGGTCCTCGATAGTATTTTGATTTCTATGGTCTTGAGGCGATATATCTCATCATGAACCATCTTGATCACTCGGTAGGGCCCTTCCCAGTTTGGTGCTAGCTTTTCTTTAGAGTCGATCGGGTCACTGACCTTGACCTTCTGTAGCACAAGATCTCCAACCTTGACCTAACATAGGCGGACGATGTTGTTATAAAGCTTAGTCATTATTATGTGTAGAGTCGTATCTCACAAAAATTATTGCATCAAGTCTTTTTCACAGCTATGCTCTTTCTATACCTCTATATAGGAACACTAATTATGGAAGCAAAATTAAATAAGATTTGAATGGTAATAATTTACAACAGCATCAAATGTGATTACCATTTATGGTCCAAATTAATAATTATTATTAATAAAATATAAATAAATGTACCTAAGCTAATATTACTTCTTAACCTTTTAATAAAATTGTTGAGGGGAGAGTAAAAGTGTTGTGGGAGAAGTTCCACAACTGTAGAGATGTGATTGAAGTATCTGAATAGTGAAGGGAAATTGAGTTTTTTCCCATTAAGTTCCAACAACTCCTGCAATATACCCCCTCCAATCATAAATTAATGTCTGAAGAAGAGGATGAAGAACTTCTAGCTAACTACTTTATGAAGTTGTCCAATGAGACTAAGCAACTAGTCGATTCACACTTATTTGTGTTGATTCATGCATCCATTAATAGCTTTAGGTCACTATGATTCCTTGATAATGATTCCTTTGATAGCTTTAGGTCATTATGAACCAATTAAATATAATTAAAACTCTTATGTAAGGCAGAAAGAAACACAACCAAATAGTAAGAAGTAAACCAAACATGAATAACCTTCTGATTTATGCCTTAGTCTCTCAAGACCATTACTAATACAAGTCAGTTTCATTGTTGAGATGACCTTCCTCAAGACAATCACACTATTAAGTCAATTAGATCTTTCAACATCATCATTTCTTCGGGATGACCCCTTCTCAAGTTGGTTACATCATTAAGATAATAATTTTCTTAAAACGATGACTCTTTCAAGTCCGTCATTTTCTTAAGTTAGTCGTATCGTTAAAACGATCACTTTCTCAAGTATCCTCACGATGATCGAGCCCTCAACAATCATGTTAACAAGTCAATGATAACTTCGGATTGGTTGCATCATACCTTAAAGCCCGTCACATTTATGATCAACCATGCCACAAGTATTCTAAAAACATAGCATTCCTTTTACACACATGCCAAAAAATATATCCTTTATATGAATTATATGTCCATCCAATAAAGCATCCAAAATTTTTTAGATATCTAAAAATATCCTTTTTATACATTATGCATTCACTTAGAAAAAAAAAATTGAAGTGCTTCAACATATTCGAAAGTGTTCTCTTTATACACGAGGTATTTATTCATGATAAAAAATTATCTAAAGCACCCGATATAATCAATCATGTCTAATAAATTTATTTTTACGTATAATGTATTTGCCCCATATATAAGAAACATTCAAATTGACGCTAATCCAAAGTATTTTTTTTTTTTTTTGTACATGATACATTTCCATTGAGGGGAAAAAAACATCCAAAGCATCTCATGCATCATAAAATATTCTCTTTATGTATGATGTATTCATTAAGTATTAAAAAAACATCCAATACACTTGATTGAGTAAGATCCAGAACATTCCTTTTACGTTTAATATATTTATCTAGAATAAAAAAATAAAACATCACTTTATCCTATAGCTAAAATGGATATTATACTCCATGATGAACTAGCACATATATCGAAACACAACGAAAGATAAATGACATGATCATTATTTTCGTCAATCATGATCGGAGTCTAGTCAATGCTTACAGTACATGTCCTATCAATTTCGAGATGACAAAGAACCGATTTGACATAACATTACATCAAAAAAAAAAAAAATCCTCATTAAATCGATTATTAAAACAACATTCTCATATATACTTTATTTTATTATAAAATAAAAATATTATATTATTATGGACTGACTCCTAATATTCTTAATGAATAAAAGCTTTCCAATTTTAAGAAACCACCCTAATATAATCTTTGATGAATCATCCTTGAGTCATGATCACATCATCTCTTCGAGAAGAATTTTTTTTTTTTACATTTTTCAACATGAATAACTCATAAGTATATCAATTTTAGCAATTTATTACCCTCATATAATATATAAATTTATGAATTTTGATGATCTTGTTTAAGCTCCAGCGAGTATTTACCAATTTATTATTTCCTGTCCCCCGACACCCACAAAAGACTTTATCGAGTCAAATACGGTCAGCCATACATCCTTTCCTCGTTTCGACAGCAAACCTTCACCGCCACTCTGTCCGTGTTCACGCACCGCAGGTGACCGTACCCACCCACCCCACCCACCATTTGAGCGTCCACGACGGTTCCGTTACGGTTCTTTACACGGTTGGGATCAAGAACTCGACTCTCCCGACGCTGCCTCCGTTCGCAAGCTCGTGGAAGCGAACCGTATCCTATCCCGGAGACAGAGAGAGAGCCATGTCCTCCTCCGCCGTCAGATGGGTGCCGAAACCGAGACGGGAAGAACCCACAGCGACCTCCTCTGCGTCCGAAACCTCGAACCCCACCCCAGATGCCGTCGGCCCCGTCCAAGAATCAAGAATTGCGGTCGGATCCGATTGTGAACGTCAGAGAGACGAATCCGGCGATCCACCCGCGATGGGTGCCACGGACGATCTCAAATATCTCGAAGCGGCAATCGGGAGATTGGATGAGCTGAGGATTAGTGGAGAGGAACCCGAGTTATCGGAAGAACAGATACGGGTCAATGACCAGATGCAGGAGGATGAGGTAATTTCTTTGGACTTCTCTTCTTGTCCTAGCTATAGAATTCGTGACTTGTTGGTTGGATTAAGTTCTTGATAATTTGTTGTCCTTTTCTTGAACAATAATTCCGTGTAGGGACAAGAATGGGATGATCTGACCATTCTTGACATAGTTTAGGATGTGGGTGGGGATCTTATCAAGGAGGACTAATTGCTAGTTTGGGGGGGAGAAACTGGCGAAAATCATTACTTGCATGGTTCTATTACCAGTGGAAAGGTGAGATTGATAGCTTTGCACTTTGGTTCCCTTCGCTATTTTAGGCATCTTGAATAGCGACCTCACATTTGTTGTGCACGTTTTAAAGGCATTTTATAATCGTTGGTGCCGGGGTGGGTGGGTGGGGGTGGGGGGGGGGGAGTTGCGGGGCCAGGCCAAAGTTACACAATAAGAGGTGTCATGTGAAGAGTGGGAAAGGTATGTGTCTATATCTATGGAGTGGAAAGGGCTTTAAGGGCGTTTTTTGGGTCAAATTACCTCATGTTGCTCTGCCACTGCTTGACAAACGTAATGGGATGATCTCCATCTATCGTAACTCGAACTTTCTAGCACCTGCCAATGGCAAGGGGGTTCCTCAAGAAAATCATTTTGTGGTGGCACCTTCTAAATTTTGTGAAGATTATTTAGATGGCATGTCCATGTGATACTTGTTTATTAATTATGAGAGAAGTGATCTTTGTCAAGTCTCTGGAATTTAGTTTACTACTGGTGAAAACTGTATACAAAATTAGTTCGTATTCAATGTTGGAAAATTAGTGATGTTGTTCTTAAAGCGATTGTTTCACTGATGAAAACTGTCATTCATAGTGGTGAGACTTTGTGTCTTGTTGGTCACCAGAAACTTGAATAAGAAACTGACACTTCTTTAATCCAATTAGAAATTTTGAGCTTTATTGGACACTAGGGCAGCTGTTGTGGGGGCTTCTATGGGGACACTGGAAGCAAAATGGAACCTTTACTTCAATAATTCTCAAGATACCATCATTTTAGTAACTCAGTCCAAATTTGAAGAATACATGTCTTATAAACACCGATATCAAGTGTTAATTTACTGGAACAGGAATCTCACATAAATATTAGTGGCAATAATGGCAGTAAGACCCACCATTTGCCTTGATTAGAGTTGCCTCTTCTAACCAAACATTAGCATTAAGCATGCAGCTTCTAGTATGTGGGTAAGCACATGCTTCTTAAGGGAAACACTAAGCAAGATCAGTGATTGTACTTGACTGGGTCACTAGAAATTGGTTTGAGATTTTTCATGGTCATCATTCTTGCTTTATGCGCTGAACAACATCTCCTAAGTATGTAGCTTGATATATTTGGATTTTGAAAATAACAAAAAAGGGTAATATCAAGACTTAGTAGTAATCGACATAGCAATGACTAGCTTGCTCCATATTACATTGTCATTTGGCCTATGTCACATGATAAATCAGAAAATAATATCAGATTGGATGCCTGTTATGATGGATCCAAATGTATGAAGATCAAGTTTTTTAATTTGTTCGAGTCTGGGAAATCCTATATCATGCATTCCAATCTAGGAGTTAAGTTTTTTAATTTGTTTGTCTAGTGATCCTATTATGATGCATTCCAGTCTAGGATGAGTCAAAATTTTAAATTTGTCTGAGTTTAGGAAATTTGTCTGTTGGATGTTGGATTTGTGTAGGTTTACTTCTTTTTTCATTATCCTAAAAGAATGATAAAATAAAATCTTTAGGAAGTTCAAATTATTTTGAACTAATAGAAAATGGAATAAAGCCTGTCCCATCCAACCTTTGGGTGTTTTGTCTAGAATTCTAGATTCTAGTTTTCTTCTTCCAATCCAGTCTCCTACTCCCTTGCCTTTTCACTTTTATTTCATTAAATTAGTTATCTCTTACACTAGCATGTTATCTTAGACTTTTAAGATATACTATACCAAATAAGAGTGTGGAATTGCACTGCCACATTCACGTGAAACTTATTGGTCACAGGGTTTTAGTGAATAAGACCTCGGAGGCAAGATAATATTGCAATGCAGCCACCTTACAAGGTCTAGATTAACCTCGTCAAGAATCTGAAGCCATTGCTGTAAAGAACATCCAAGGCCCATAGCTTTTACATCACCTTGGATTTTCCGTCTACCTTGTTCATTGCAAACACACCACAAAACACTTGGTAGAAGAGCATCGGCCAACAACCTGACACATACACTCTGTCATGTGCCTATACATCAATTATTTTTATTAAAAACATCATATAACATTAAACAAATTATTGTTCCAGAGATTTGTTTTATAAGTGAGGGCTTCAAGTAGCATTTTTTACACATCTCATGTTGCAGGCCTAGATAAGACCAATGCCTTTCACGCCTCCAGTGAGTTGGCTTTTGGGCTACATTGACTCATTGTGACAACTGGTAATGATGAGAGGCACTTTATTAATTAAAAGACCACAAAAGGGTTATCCACCATATAACTTGTGATTAAGAGTGTAGTTGCTAGAAGAACTTCCTAGGAGGAAACAGAATGAACAGTAAGTAATGGGAATAGGATTACTACCACAATGCTACATAAAGTGCGTGATGATGATTTCTCATCTGGAGTTTGGACTTTCTACAAAATCATAAGTAACAACCACAAACATATGTAAAAGATCAATAGGATATGTAAATCAGATGACAACTCAAGTACTTAAATAAGAAAAAGAGGAAAGTAAGAAAGGCAAAAAAAAGAATATAATACTAACTTCGACGTGCACCAAATTGAATAGTTTCTTCAAAATTCTTTATGCTCTATGATGTTGATTCTAATGATAACCATCCCTCATGTGTTTTACATGAGCTCTCACTATAGTTTACATGTGAATAGTTTCTTCAAAATTCTTTATGCAGTTAAACAGATATTGCCAAAGATGCAGTATTTGAGTTGCTTTTTGGTCTTATATAGCAAAATATTCTTTTATCCATGGTTCGCATTATCGGTCCGTATCGGTGTATCGACCAATTGTTGGTATGGTACATACCAAGCTGTACCGAGCATACTGATACACGATACACTAGGGTGTACCAACATACCGCCCGTACCGATCCTCTATTGGACCGGTATGTACTGCTCGTATCGAGTGTTATACTTCGGTACGTCAAACCTTGCTTTTATCAAAGAATTGAATAGCATTTGGAAGATGGACATAATCATTCTTGGCATAATGTGTGTTCATGAGAAAAGAAGTTACTTAGGTTAAATTTTGTTTTTAGTCACTGTTGGTCTCTGATATGCAGGTGTTGGCTCTCGAAGCAATTTATGGGGACAATGTTTTGAGCTTTGATAAAAAAGAGGGTTTAAGATTTTTCCAGGTTTGTTTAACACTGATCTTCTTGTGTGCAATTGTATAAACTATAACACTAGGTGGTTGATTACCTGATGTCTTTGGGGTAGATACGCATGGAGTACGATCTCCCTGACTGCATCAATGTATCTGCGATGCTCCAATTGTCTACCACTAAGGTAAAATCTGGGTCAAGAAGTCTAAATGGGAGGACAAAAAGTGATGAATCTCATGAATTTTTGTACACTTTCAATGTTCGATATTTGCCTCCACTACTGTTGACGTGTCTACTGCCTAAATCATATCCAAGTCATCATCCCCCCTACTTTACCATCACAGTAGATTGGTTGAACTCTGAAAAAATTTCCAGTCTTTGTCATAAGCTGGATGCCATATGGATGGAGCAACCAGGACAGGAAATTACATATCAGTGGGTAGATTGGCTACAAAATTATTCTCTTTCTTACCTTGGGTTTGATAGTGGTGTAATGCTGGATCAATATGACCTGAAAGATGTGAAAGATATCCGTGCCGATTTTGGAAATGCCCGACCGGAGTTTATCATTTCCTCTATGATCAGTTATGATCAGGAGAAAGGCCATCAATCTTTTCTTAACAATCTTCATCAGTGTATTATCTGCTTCACCGAATATGCAGGTAAAATAAAGTAGCTCCTTCCCTTGAATGTCATGATTTTTTTTTAACATCCAAAATGTATGCTTGTTTGGTAGTTTATATCCCATATATGAATTTAAATCCTTAGAAGTCCTATATGCTAGTTAATGCAGTTCGTTTAGTATTATTCTGTTCAATGTGATTCTTGCAAGTGCATCTCCTAGTATTTCAGTTGTTCCACACATTCTTGGCTGTACAAATTTTGGTCAGTATAATAATTGCCTTATAGCTTTTCAATTGATAACCAAAAGATAAATGCACACTATTTCAAAATAGTCGTATAAGCTTCTTTTCTCACCCTCTCTTATGGGAACCTCCTAGACTCCTTGATTCAAAATTACAAATCTTTGAGCCCTGTCATGATTCATGCTCTACCAAAATTTTGCATTTGGTAAGATCTTTTGCATTTGGTAAGATCTTGCATTTGGTAAGATCTTTTGCATTTGGTAAGATCTCAATTTTCATTTGAAGTCCCAATTGCTAATCAGTCTCTTCTATTTATCATGTTGAGGACTTAATATATCACGATTCGACCTGATGAGATAACTGATCCATTAACTTGAGTTTAGACCTTCTTGATATAGAACTCAATCACAGCCATCTATTCAAAAGATCGTGATGCTGCTCCTCGGTAAGTTTCATTCCTATCTCACTTTATGGTAACCTATGGATGCCATTTTGTTTTTTAATTATTCAGCACTCATTTGTATTCTAACAGCTATGCTATATTTCATCCCTTACAATTGCTATATTGAACCACCATTAGTCCCTTATATTTCATCTAAGTTAATAAACTATCACGCAGAGGGTTTGAGATGTGTAAATAACTTCTCTACCTCTAAGGTTAAGGCTGCATATATTAACCCTCCCAAGACCATGTATTGGTGGGAGCTGTCATGAACTGGGCTGTCCTTTAATGCTTGACAGGGGAAGTTGAATTGATAAATGTCCTCGATATATATAGCATAATAAGGATGGCTTCTGACAGGAAGCTGCCTATGCTAAAAGCTTAGTAATGATACAGAACCAACCTTGAACATATCTTAAACTTCTCAAAAGAACTAGAAGCACTATTTCCTATGAGATAACAAACAAGGATGTGAGAGATCGACCAGAAAAGCTTTAAAATGATCTTCTTCTTGTACATCTGTGTATCTACTTGTGATTAATATCCATAAATAAGCTCCATGCAGCTCAAAACTAAGGTAGGCTTGTAAACGATTTGCCAGAGTGAATACTAGAGTGATAAGATCCTGTCATGCTTGGAGAAAATCCTATCCGCTATACATCTCTGTTTACTGCAAGATTGAAAGCTTGACTTGCCAAGCCTTTCATTGTCTTTCTCATTATATTTACATATTATTCATATCAGTCTGATTCCTCTCGTACAAATTAGACGGTTAGGAATGTCCACTTCATTAGAACTTAGCCAACAGATTGCCCGCCAAACTTCAGTAACAAATGACTGGTTGTAGAATTAGTTCATCATTTATATAGTCAGAATAGTACTACATTTCCTATTACAGAGAAGGGAAGACATGGTAAACTGAATTCCAAGTTAGTTTTGATAATATTACTCAAAAGATCCAGTGACTCCAAGATGTATCCTTAAACCAGTCAATTAGACTCTTAGGTACTGTTTTTTTTTTTTAATTGCTTACTCGTGTACCTATGCGCAAACTTTGTCAATGGGCTTTCTCAATTTGCTTTTACCTTCTAATATCTAGTGTTCAGTTTTTCGGCATAGTTTCTTCCAAGGTTCGTCGTACCGTACCGTACCAATGTTTCGACCTGGGCTCGGTACGATATGGTATGGTATACCGAGCGGTACACCGAGGTGTACCGAGCGGTACACTTGATTTTACCGATTTAACCCTCCGAAAATACCTGAAAATTAAAAAAAAAGTTAGGATAGAGTTTTCAAGTTACAAATAAATATAGTAAATAATATAAGTTTAGCAAAATCAATGTAAATTAGGTAAGAATAGTATCACATATCTTTTTCGGGCTTTGAGGTAGTCTTGTTCGAGGTTCGTATTTCAGCCCGTTATAAATTGAAATATCTACAGAAAAATCGGTTGAATTGTTAGACTATTTTATTACAATATAAACTCTAAAATTCAAATGAATTAAATAATTACATATCTAGATATACCTGATTATTGATTTTACTACCAAAACGAACGACGAGCCTCCACGAGTGGTGGATCGGGGTCCTCGATCCGATACATATCAATATGATACATTTGTTGGACCCAATCATGAAATTGATCCCATGACATAGTGTATTGATACACCGTATGCCATTGATGCATCAATGTGGTGCTGATCGTAGATTGATCATCATGAATCATATTTGTCCGAGGCAGCTCTTGAGGTGTATATTGGTGCTATTTTGTATCATGCTGTTGCTCAGAGAAGGATGACCAACTATCACCATACTGTTGTTGCCCGTATGATTCTCCATAATACGATGGCTGTGAATACGATGAGCCTCTTTCTGTGTCTATATCATGTATGCTCTGTCACATTTGTTCATATTCATCCACTGCCTTCCCCTTCCGCGAATAAACTTGACCAGTACCTTGTCGAGTTCCATGATCTGAATCATAATCTTAAATATCTTAATTACTCTCTAATTAAAGAAAACGAATACATACCTCTTGATTAGAAAGTTCTTCCTCTTAATTTTCCCAAATTAGTCTCGATTGAATTCACAAATCGTTGTTTTATAGAGTTTAGGAGAGAAAAAAAAAGTTTGAGAGAGAGTTTAAGAGAGTATAATGAAATAGGGGAGAGAAGAATGGTTTAAATAGGAGGAGAAAGGGCTCCAACGGTCAAATTGACCGTTACCGAGTGGTACCGGGCGGTAACGGTCGAAATTTCGACCGTTACCGCTCGATATTACCCCGTATCGTCCGATACGAGGGGTTTTTAGGCGTACCGCCCGGTAGCGGGCGGTCCACGTACCGGTAGCCTATCGGACCAGTACGTACTGCCCATACCGGGCAGTACGATTCGGTATGGTAGACCTTGGTTTCTTCTTACCACGTAATATTTCATCCCTGCTAACACGTACTATTTTAGTTGTACTTATCCTACTAATCAATAGATAGATACTGTTACATAAATAGATTTGGTTTGATTTAAGGGGATCTAGAAGCTTCCCATGTGAACTATCAACTAGGATTACAATCAACTTCTTTATTAATGCAAAAAGGGAAGGAGCAATAGTTTAGTATGGCTTAGAGGCCTACAGTGAGTCATACATAGAAGGATACTCGTATCCTGTATTAATCATATTAGGATTCCAATGTAGTTTAGGATATCTTATTACATGAAAAACACATTAAAAATAATCCAATTATTTTTATACTGCAGTATCCAGCACTTTGCTACAGTTCCTGCATTGCTACAAGAACTGCTTTACTTTCCTTTATATTGTGATCCTGTTGCTTCTTGGGTTCACAGTCATGTTCTAATTGACTTAGAATTGATGTCCTATATTGCCTTGTCTTTTTTGGATCCTTCCTAATCAGTTTAGGAGTCTTCCGATTCTTCCCTATTGATGTCCACAAGTTACCTCCATTTGGACATAGGAAGCCTTTGTCTCTTAACACGTCAGTCTTCTCCTAAATTTTAGTCAGTTATCATCTTTAACCGTACCATGGCAGAATTTTATAATAATTTCTGGTGATGCAGGACAGTATTTGTTGTTGTCATTTGTCAGAGTAAGTTTGCTTCTTTACGGTCTAGGCGACTAAGGTTCAAATTGCATAGACAAGCTCCTCGCTTGCAAGGGAAAGACTACATATATTAACCCTCCTCATACTCTACATTGGTGGAAGTTCTGCCTTGTGCAATGGATCACACACTTTTTTTTCTATTACAAAAATAGGCTTGACAAACTTGATAATGAAGATTTTGTTTTATTGATGATTTACCTACCATTTACTTTGAAGCAAAATTCCAATGTGAACAAGCATATTTACCTAGTGACCAGATTTTTCCTAGGTACTTAGAGTGAATGAACTACTTGAGTTCTAGGTCATTGCATTCTCATCTAGACCATCAAGAATCTTAATGCTGCGTAGAAACACCTCCTATTTGTCGGCCATGATACCAACCACTATTACAATTGAGCATTTTAACTTTAACACACAAAAGATACATCATTTGTAGGTGTGGTAATGGCTTGTGATGCTTTTTCTCTCTTTAAATGGTAATTTTTTTGTTGAATTTGTTTTAGTTAGAAATACCTATAGTCATATTTCTAGAACATGCCATAATGCCTCAGTTATTTAAGGTCAGCTACATGGATGTTTTATCATCATTAAGTTATGTAAAAATACTATCCTTAGTTCAGTTATGAATACTTAAAATCTTTATTTTTATGCATATATCTTATTGTGTATAAATATATATATTTTTTGCATTCTTCTTGAAGATATCATCAATCAAAATGTTTTTGGTACTGTCAAGATTTTTCTCACATTAAATACCCTTTTATGATCTTTTACATGCTTCATTAGGTACAAGTTTTATCAAACTTCCTTGTCAACATTTCTTTTGCTGGAAATGTATGGAAACTTACTCCAATATGCATGTGACGGAGGGCACTGTAACCAAGCTGCTGTGTCCTAATGATAGATGTGGTGGTTTTGTTCCACCTGGTTTACTGAAACGACTACTTGGAAGTGAAGCCTATAAACGATGGGAATCATTAGTGTTGCAGAAGACATTGGACTCAATGACTGATGTAGCCTACTGTCCTAGATGTGAAACGGCATGCTTGGAAGATGAGGAGCATCATGCTCAGTGTTCAAAATGTTTCTTCAGCTTTTGCTCCCTTTGCAGAGAACGTCGTCATGTAGGAGTGGAGTGTATGACACCAGAAGTAAAGCTACAAATTTTGCAGGTACCAAATGCAGCAGTCTATTATTTGATTTTGCTGTATTACTAGATAAATTCACATGTGATCTAAGTTGTATCATGTGTTACATGTCCAAAATGGTTGAATGCCAGTACAGAAACCTTTACCAAAAATCTTTCATAGAAATATTCATTTGGAGGACTTGCAGGTTCCAGTGGAGAAGGTCTATTCCTGGACATATGCCTACTCTTAAGTTCAACTATTGCAACAAGAAATCTATGCAAGACATTTAGCAGCCATAATTCTCTCATTTTTTTATTTTTTCTAATAGGAAGTTAATTTGCAATATGGTGTATGGTTGCACTTTTGCAATCTATGAGATATAGTTTTGAGTCATGGAAATAACCTAGGAGGGGTAAGGCTGTTTATATTGATGCTTACCGAACCCCATGTTGGCAGGAGTCTTGTTCACCTAGACTAAAAAAGTTCCTGTCCAATTGGTATTACATGAAATGGCAGACAAATTGGGGTTTAAGATTATTCACCGTCTGAGTTGAAGCAAAGGAAAATCTGTATGGAAAATCGACTATGGTATATGTTCTCTTCAGACAACAATAAGGTTTCCACTCTCTGCAGGTTGCCAATGCTTCAACAAGATATGCAGCCCATGTTATTATCATGGCTTCCCAATAGTCACACATTAAGAAATAAGAAAATGAAGGGCTTATATATGACTTGTTCAATCTCTTACTGATGACCTGAAATTAAAATTTTCACATACAAGTTCATTCTTAGACTGTTGGTAAGTTTATCAGGTCACAGTAAAGAGCAATGGGGCAATCATTGGCACCCCACATGGATTACCTATACAAATGTGTTGTTGTGCCATATGGGAACATCTGGGATTCTTTAGGGAAATATCTGACATCTAAGGATGACATCACATCATTAGATCCACACAGGAAGTTGTGCTAGTAAGTTATGAGGGTTATTGTTGGAGAAAATGATAACGGATTGCACTTGATATGGCTCTCAGGTTCTTGTGACTCGAGATTCTTGCCAACTGAGTCACGGGTTCATTTATCATCTGAAATAAGTTGGAGCGTGAGATATTGTTTTTTCTACTTTGGTGGTGTAAAAAGAGGTTTGTGTGCACCATACAAGTAGGTACCTGATTTTATCTGAAAGAGAGGCCAGCATTCAACATGTAGAATTTACTTGGTTTTGGTTTTTAGAATGTTTATTTTCCTAAAGAAGACCAACTGAGACCATTCATGGGTTATTTTCTTATCCACAAGAGGAGGTTGGGGTTTTGCTATATTGACTCTGAAATTTTCTTATTTTGTGTGATGATAAAATTTCGGCAATCCCAATATAAAAATGTGTTGACTCTAGTTAAAAACTCATTTCTTCAATGACATATATTTTTTTCTATAATGAGATTGTTTGGCATGTTTTTGTTCTAGGCACGCCAGAGTTCATCTAATCTTTCACGAAACCAGTTACACATGGAGCGTGAGATGATAAATGAGATCCTCAGCGTCAAGGAAGCGCTTCGTGATGCTAAGCAATGTCCGTCTTGCAAGATGGCAATCTCAAGGACCGAAGGATGTAACAAGATGGTGTGCCAGAACTGTGGGCAGTATTTCTGCTACCGCTGTAACAAGGCTATTGATGGTTATGACCATTTCAGGTGACTTAATTGTTGTAAATTAGGATGACTTACATGGTTATGCTTTGTGGTCAGCTCGAAATAGTGACAAAAGTTGTTAATATTGTAGGGAAGGGTGTGAACTGTTCCCCCGTGAAGAGATTGAACGCTGGGAAATTCAGATGAATCCAAGGCAGGTGGTTGGCCAGATACGAGCTGAATTATATCCAAATGTTGGTCATCCATGTCCTACTTGTCGTCAAGTAAATCCAAAGGTGAGCCTAAGATTCAAGAGGGGGACATCTTGTCTCTCTCCAAAGCAAGCAATCGTATTAAATACCTCTAACGTAGCAATGGTTTTTTTTTTTTTTTTTTTTCTGTCTATCCAGCTTTTCGCTTTGATGTAGCTTTATACTTGGAGATAAATCCATGATGTGCATGAAAAATATAATCACACTGCATGCGAGAAAATTAGTGATATAGTTTTTCACATATCAGAGTTATTGCTTTGTTTTAACTTTTGATGCATTGTAAAACTTAAAAACTGTCATATTGATTAATGCGGTTGAGCATATTCTTCCTGTCTTTGCATTCAATGGTAGTCGTGTAATTTGTACATTTGTAGAACAAGAAACATGATTGCCGCATGTAATTGATCCACCTACATGCTTCAGCTCCTGCTTCAAGACAGCTGTTGCTACGACGTCAGATGGGTTTCTGATGGCAGCTTTTTAGACATGTTTATTACATTTGTTGCTTAATCACCATGTCTAGGATCAATATGTGGTATTAACCATCATGGCATCATTACTCTCATGCATAACTCTCTACTCATTTTTATCAAGTCACATGATCGAATAAATTCTGCTATACAGTATTGCCCTTTTGGGATGACTTTTTCAGTACACGACCTCTACATATTAATATTGGACTATTTCTTTAGAAGTCGCCTTTTCTCTGAATTTGGTATTTCATATTTTAACAAATCAACTGGTGATGATTTTTTTTTTCTTGTCTATGAACAAATAAACAGGTTGGTAATAACAATCACATCTTCTGCTGGGCTTGCCAAAAGCACTATTGTGCATTGTGCCGGAAAACTGTGAGGAAAAGTTCCGAGCATTTTGGACCTAATCGATGCAAGCAACACACCTTGGATACCTGATCTTGGTTGGTCCTTTTTGGACAAAGATCATGAGCATTTTCAATGATTTGTTTTTCAGTGTATTGAAAATGAGTTGTTCGTTTGGGTGTTCGTTAAAATAATGGTGTCGTTAAATTACTACAGAATACTACTACAGGTCTGGTGGTTTGCCAATGGTTGTGATCTTGTGTGTCTGAGCAATGAAGGCTGTTGTGTGTCTATGAGCAAGTAAAAATGTCAACTGATTTATGGCCGTGTGAGTCCAATTGACAAACAAGCATGCCATCTTCGTCAAAAATGTCAACCGAAAATGAGGCAGTCGGGTAATTTTAATTTTTCCTTCTTTCCGCTTTGGCGCTAAATTTCTTAACATGGGGGAGAGACCATTCTGACTCAAAACAAAACCAAAAAACATTCATTGGCCATTTCGATCGTAGCCAAACTATATACTGTATGTACAAGGACTATAATAAATTAACCAAACTCATAAAGCGATGATTCAATACTGCTTCAGCAATTGGACGTTGACGGTAATCGGGATTAAGCATCGCCTGTCGCAAAACAAAGAAAATGTCACAATAAGCATTTAGTAATTTTGGTTCTTAATCTACAGTGTTACAAAGAGTAAAAAAAGGCACCCAAAACCTGACCTGAAGCAACTCCCAGCCAGCGGCATCACCTAGATCTAGAAACTTGACAGCTTCCAATAAACGGTCATCCGCTAAACAATATCTACAGAAGCATAAGGAGTCAGTTCAATGTTCGGAGGAATATTATTTGCAGTAGATTGAAGCCTAAACACAATTATGAAAGAAATCAGAACCTTATATAATTATTTAAAACACAAAAAAATTCACAAAATATGCCATACATGCAATCTTATATAACTGTTCAAGCACCTGCTATCTTGTGAGGAGCAGAAATAATGGCACCAGCAACGTAGCAGCAAGCACCTACGACATACAGGACAAGCTGCTGATACATCCAAATAACCAAGGACTGTATCATTAGTCAAAGACCATCGAACACCATTCCTAGTGTTTCTAACGCTGTCCTCCTGTGACCATTATCATGAATTAATTCACCTCTCTTGGTGCACTACATCTCCTTTGGACATGTCCAACTCATTCATTGCTATTCCTCATAGTTCTACCTCAAATCTAACCACTGATTGGTTTTGTTGGCCACAAACAAAAAATTTAGACCTTGATTATAACCAACCTCTAATGGTGTCACCATAAAAGTCAACAATAATTGACAATATACATTGATCCACACAAAGTCTTGTACGTTGATCCGTATTGATCCAACTGCTGATCGGTGTTGTCCCTAAACCAAAATTTTAGACCTTAATTCTAACCAACCTCTTATGGTGTCACCATCAAAACTGACAATACATGCAGATTTCTACATCAGATAAAATAAAATTACAAGGAATCACATGGAACATTTTACTGAAAAATAAATAACCAAGCATGATTAATGGTAGTTTGACCTAAAGGAAACATACAAAACCCAAAATTATGTTGATAATGTAACATTCTGAACGTGAAGCATCATTTTATTATTATTCTTATGAATATCACAGTAATACCAATCACATATCTCTCAGATGATTTGAAATAAATATTAGCTTGGCTCTATAAGAACAACATAAGCGGAAGTACAATTTGCAAAAACTATAAGTTCAATTTCTTACTCTCTTACAGCTTGAAGGTCAAGCTGAAATGTATTTTCAAAAAGCCTCTGCAAGTTAACAGAACAAATTATTAGACTTTATATGTTGCAAAAGGTCAAAAGAACAAAAACTAGCAAGTCAAGGTGCATTCTACAATAATAAATTCTGACTTACTTGCAAGGAAATGCTATCCATAATGCCCGCCTCACAAAATGGAATAAACGCTAAGTACGCAAAAAAAAGTCCAGCTTCATAACTGTTTTAACGACATCAATAATTTTAGACGTAATTTGTTCGACACATATGCACAATTGCTTCATTAAAATTTTAAGATAAATAAAGAAAACGAATTAAAGAAAAGAACCATATTGCCATAAGCTTTGCAAAACCTACATGTCATCAGCTATTCCATAGGCTCGTTTCTCCAAAGGAGTAAAAGCCCCAGCTGCTGATGCCCGTCGCCATAGTCCTTCTGATAGTGTACTCTGAGCTGCTCCTAAAGATGAATACCTGCCAAATCTTTTAAGTCAATCACAGATATTCATTTATACGAGAATCTAAAGCACCACATAACAGAACCACAAACTTACAGCAAAGAACTGCATAGGATTAATGTAAATATGTGTAGTAGCATTGTAAGCTAATTTTGATTGTTTAAGCTCTTAAAGTATTAACAGGTACTAAAATTGTCAGAAAATGTCAGTATGCATTCTGGGCTGGCCAGGCTAAGCCAGTAATGTCCCCACTAGAAATACAGTCCACCTAGGGATTGAGCTTATTTTAGAGCCCAAGCCAGAAATGTCCTCAGATTCAGAGGCCTAGTATCCTAGTGAATTTTCTGTGGGTCGTCCTGCTCTAGCACGCCTAGGCCTTTTCTTATGAATATACAAATTACACTAGGATGTGCAAAATTTTAACATCGTCTCATGAAGAAAAAAAAAAAAAAAAAGAATCCCAAAACATCTTATCATTGAATTATACAATAAACTATTATTGTACCAAGAAAATAATTATATGTAAAAGATATCTGGAATTCTAATACTAATCCTGTGTTCACCTAAGTTCACAGCCAAACAACTAATTGAAGTTTTTACTGAACATGGTTCGACTGTGCATATAAAAGAGTAAGGGCTTGAGCATGCAAGCATGTGAGACCTGCAGGCAGTTCTGCTCACGGCTTGTGAGAACCTATAGCAGGTTTTTGCCTGATACTCAACTTTCTTCTGATAGCCAGGTACGTACTGGTAAGCACTAGAATGCAAATGTATCACAAGCATAAAAAGCTGATGGCTCCCAAGCTAGTGCAGATACTTGGGACATTTGATATATAGGCACAGCACTGCTATATACAGTCAACATTAACTCAGATGCTGCTTGAATAGATTAGATTCTGAATAGAAATTGGGATGCTAATTTGGGAAATACTCATTGCAAGCCGGTTTTTGATAGCACTGACTCGAGTATTCTGCATTCATGTGATTTGGGTGAAGAATCTAAATTTGAATCAAATTGAATAATATCATAACAATGCCTATTACTCACCAATGAAGAATAGCAAAATTACTAAAAGAAATTGTCAATGAATTATCAAACAGGTGCTGTCTTTATGCACAGCTAGATACATATTTGATAGACAATTTTGACAACTTTGTGAAAGTGCATTTTTTATCAAACGAAAACACAACACAAATTTAAATAATCCTTTTACAGGAAAAGGAATGGAAAAATGAATCTTAGCTCACCCAATATCAACTGAAAAGGATAAGTCACGGAGTTTCGGCACCAAATAAGAGGCATCTTTCTCCACCATTGTGCTGCCAAGATAACATACAAATTCACCCTATAAGATAAAAATGTTCAACAAGCATTGGGAAGAAAAATGCTTCCTATATATTTATGTATACTTTAGAACAACTGAAGAGGGGCCAAGACTCTGGTGTAATCTGTCATGATCATGCATGTAGGCCAGACCATTCATAGCCCCATTAAGCAGTTTAATAACAAAAATTCTTCTTCGCTTTATTTTTTGTTCCTTAGTAAAAGGGTTCCAGAAATTTTCTCCTCTAGCAGTATCCTTTGAATTTGCTTCACTCACAGATTTGCCATAGTCAGCAGCACTATATTTCCCATCATTCCTACAAGCAAGCCACTGCAAAGAAAACTTTGTTAGCAATTACAAAGTTGCTATTGGATACAAAAGGAATAGCAATTCTTAGTAACAAACCTGCTCCCCCATTTTCGTCTCAAAACCACCTAACAAAAACTGAAGATTTGGACATATTTTTTCTGAATCACTCTGCAAGTCACAGCACAACTTCATAAATTAGAAGACAATACTTTTATAGTGAAAGTAAAAAAAATATCTTCAAGATCTTAAGTGGCGACAAGTTGTCCTTACTTGAAGGAAAACGTGGGTACCTAGCTCATTGGCAGCCATCATATCTGCTTCGACACCACCAGCTCGTTGTCCAGGATATACCTCAATGAATATAAGCTAGCTCTTAGCAAAAAAGAAAGTTGTGATATATGAATTTCATTCTGATGTGCAGGATAAAAATTAGCTGCTTTGACAGCCGAAACAGAAGAACCAATTGATTACACCCTGACAAACCAAATTTAGAGTGGCCAACCATTATATTCACCTTGCTCATCACCCTATGGTTCTAGTTAATTCTGGGTATACAGATAAGAACCAATAGTTCTTTTTAGGTCACTGTTTTGTCCATGTCCAAGACTGTACCCACGATGTACATGTGATACTAGGAGGGGAAGAACTGCTAAGTATTCTAGCAGTTAACAATAATGGGCACTTAAATCCTTATCAATGGTAAAATAGCTCATTCTGTGCAGTCAGATGGCAATGGGATGGAGTAGAAACACATTCATGAAGCTTGTATGTGATGACTAAAAAGAAATAAGAAGTAGAGGAGTGGCAGAAGAAAGAACTGTTAGTCATTGTCAATTAATAATAGCAGCTCTAAGAGTCGGGTGGAGTCTTGGAGGTAAAGTTGAGAGACTTCTAACTTCTTGTGGAGGAAGGAGGGAGAGCGACAGTAAGAGGCGAAACAAAGGGATTTCAACATTTGCGTTGGCACCACTTAGCATCTGCATCGACACTAATGCAGATGCAGAGCAGTGTTAATGCAGATGCAAAGCGTTGACATCTGTGTCGTCCTCTTCCTTTGTCTCACATCTCACCATCGCTCTCTCTCCTCTTCCTCCAACCACCACATCGTTTTCATCGACCACAATCACAACAGTCATCCGCGGCCCCAACGACACCATCGTCCGCCACCATTACAACAATCAACTAAGAAGAAAGAAAACATACTTGGGATATTGAAATTACCGTTTTAACCCATCATTTTTGTGTCATTTCTGCACATGCTATCACGTGCTATATCTTCCATCAGTAAAATCGATGATGTTAGGATAAATGGGTTAAATATTTTACTTTCATAACTATAGGGATTTCAATGCAAATTTTTTAAGTCTAGGAACCGAGATGTTAAAGAGGTCTAACCTTAGGAGGTAATCTATAATTGGCCCTGATCAAACACTTAGACAAAGTTAACAATATGCCATGATAGCAATTTTGCTAGTTCTGTGTGTCAAAGTAGATGCTAAGTTTGCTATATAACTTTCTGATTAGACATAGCAATCACATTATGATAGGACACACATAATTCAAAGCTAACATGAAATCTCAATACCAAGACAAGAAAATTTACACCTGCAGAATAATGAAGAAGAAGAATTGCACAGGAAAAGAAGAAGAGCAGATGAACCATTTTCCTTACTTATTGCAAGTCATCCTAGTAGATGAATACCTTGAAAATGACTTGGGTTCCCTTCAATGGACCTTGGATTACTCTTCCCTCGTAAAGCCTGAAAAAGACTGCAATGATGATAACATTACTATGTCAGTGAACAAAAAGCAAATAGGACTATGTGCAAATTGGCTGAAGCTACCAAAAGCACCTGATCTTCACTTGGCCCTCGCCAACGTCTTGGACTCTCAGACGTTCCATGTCTTCCGAAGAATATCCAGGAGAGAATTCATCAGACACATTAGCATTAGAAAACCCTCCTGATTGAAATGATGAATAGCTGTTCGAAAAAGCCAACCCAAATGTGTTAGAGATCCCTCGTAGTTGCTTCAACTGCAAGATGACATTTAATAAACACCAAGATCCACAAGAGAAGGCGAAACTACTAAACCCATATACCAAGGTAGGAAACCCTACAAACCCTAAGGAACTAAATAACCAAAACACACACGAAGGAAATCCAAGATTCAAGCCGGACCTCATCAGAAGAATGTGCATCTACATATTCTCGAAAACTACATGATCAGAATCCCAAAACCCGAGTCGAATTCTATCAGAAGAATATGCATCTATAGATTCTTCAGTAACATGATCAGAAACCCAAGATCAGAGTCGAATACTTTCAGAAGAATATGCACCTATAGATTCTTCAGAAACATGATCAGAATCCCAAGACCCGAGTAGAATCCTGATCGAACCCAACCAGAAGAACAAGCATCTGAAGATTATCCAAGAAACACATGATCAGAATCCAAGATTCGGGCGAACCGGACATGCATCTAAAGATTCTCCAAGAAAAAGTACATGATCGGAACCCAATATTCTCCTGAAACCGCGAAGCGATCCAAGAAACAGAGGCGAAGGCGAGAACGCCGTAAGAAAGAGAAGAGGGGGAGGGACCTGGTGATGTTCATGAAGCCGTAGCTCCCGACGAACCTCCCGACCTCGAACGCGTCCGGCTCTGTGATCAGGGCGGCTCTGATGGAAGGATGCCTCGTCCTCCGGTCCCTGTAAATCTTTCCGATCGAGCAACTTCTTGAAGCCGATCGAACGAGGCCGTCGAAGGGCTTCGTCGCGATCCTTGCGACGGAGGAAGATGAAATCGGCATGGCCATTCGAAGTTCTCTCTCTCTCTCTCTCGCCCGCTTCTATGGCGGAAGGCAGGCGACAAAAGGAGCGGATAAGTGGAAGGATAGACGTGGGTGGTGAATGGACAGAGAGAGAGGGAGCGGCGAGGGCAATATAATAGCTTAAATTAAGATGTTGGCAATCGCTTCGTATTGTCGACCCCTATAAAATAATATTATATAATTTTATTATTTATAATCTCTCCATTACTAATTATTTTTTTATTCTCATTAGTTTGGTTTTATATATCAAAACAACATTTTTGATATTTTAGGGTTTTTCTGCTCAGTGCTTGAAGAAGCTGAGGTACGGCCGGCGTGCCTGAGAGGAGAAAGGATCGCATCATGTGGTTATGATTCCAGCCACCGAAGTAAACAGTGGCAAGAACCACCGAGCATCCCTCCGTTAGAGGGCACCACCCCAGGTAGCAGCAACGCAAGAGGCGGCAAGGAAGATGATAGGGCTGTAGGAGATTAATGGCCGCTCTCACCGATGAGGAAAGTTGATGCAGTAGCTGCTGCTGCTACTGTCTTGCTGCCGTCAAAGGTGCCTTCGGTTCTGGCCTCAAATAAAGGGGTGGCGGGGTCTTCCCCAAGGCGGAAGGAGAGCCGAGGGTTGCGCCACCGTCGGTGGTATCGGTGTCAGTCCGTGCGTCTCTCTCACTCTCTCGCGGACACCCACCCACACTGGCGGAGACTGTGATACGATCTGTCGCATTCAATTGCCTGTCCTCTCTGCGTACGCCCACCCTAAATTAAAGATGAGTTCGGCCCAAATGGCCCATTAGGCCTCAATCACTTTCTTGCCACACCAAATCAAAATATCCCTGTATCCTTTTCGGATTCGGGTCGTGGGTTCAGAGAAATAGCTTAAAATCACATCAATTTGGACCCAAAAAAATCTGTGAAATTAAGCAAACTCTTCTGAGCTTATCGGGTTCGGATCCTACATCAAGCATGGGAGCCCGCCCGATAAGGACGTACTCTTTAAGTGTTATTCGCGGTCGTGGATCTATTTAACCGTTCCGAGCTCTTCTTCCATCCGATGGTCCTCCTCGGATCTCGGTAGTGTCTGCAACGAAGGCAGAGAGAGAGAGAGAGAGAGAGAGAGAGAGAGACCGAGAGCGCGCGCAACCAAACCCCAACGAGAAGGTCTCGAAGGACAAACGTCGCTGCCTCCTCGAGTTCCATGGTGAGTCTCGATCCCGATGAAACTACAGCCACCTTTTCCGCTCTGCTCCGTCTCGTAGTGTGTGGGTTGGGTTCTTTTAGGGTTTCGATTTTCGTGCATTTTCTGCTTCTGTCAGCTGCGGTTGGTCTTCTAGGTTCATGATGTGTTCAAGTAGCTTATGGTTCTTGCTGCTGTTGTGGTGATTGTTGACCTCCTCCATCAGCTTATCCATCCTGATGGTATCCTAGGGTTTGGGTTTGGTAGCTCCGAAATCGCTTCTGCAAATAGGGATTAAAGGAATCTTCTTTAATGGGAACAGAAGGTAGAAGATCCTAGTGGTAGAAGGTGACCAGGCAAAACGAGCGACTGTGATGTACATTGCGCAGTAACATACTGGTTTCATCCAGATTGATGCGAAGTTTTGGTGCATAGCTTAGGAACTATAGCTAGGGAATCAAGACCCTTGAAATAGTCAAGAGGGGTAGCCAAGTGGTTCTCTTTCAATGTCGGCATTGAAATGCAATGTGAATTGTGAAATTTCTAAGAGCAGATTAGGTCAACAATGTGGCCGAAGATGGGGGTGTTTCCTTTTGCAGATGTGGTATATTCCATTCCACCATCTAACAAAATTTGCATCACATCTGAAGAAGAAGAAAGTTAGACAGATATAGGATCTTGGATTGCTGGCCACAACTTGTTGGAGAAAATACATTGCTAGAAATGGACAGATGGTTTTCCATACCACACCATGGATATATAGGATTGTTCAAATCCACAAGGAGCAGAAAACAGCTTAGCCCTATAGAATGTTGGTGAGAAACATCAGTGTCTGACTGAAGCAAAATTAGAATCCATGAAATGTTATAAATTCCAAGTTCATTTTTAATCTATAGGAATTAAAACATTTTCTTATGTGGTAATTACTAATAATGGAGAGCTAAAGCTACATTTTTCTCTAGTTATGTTTCATCATCCTGTAGACAGTAGGTTCACTGTCCATGTACTGTTCTATACATATGTTATTGATAGTTCTCTTTTTTGTCTTGAAGAAAATGATGGGACTCCTTTTTCATTTGGTTAGAACTGAAAGAATACACGGAAATAGAAAAAAAGAAAAAGAAAAAAATAATAACTAAAAGCACAACATAGGTGAAACCAACAGAGGGAAGAGAAAGCTGACAGAATAACATCAAAAGGGCATACACAATCTGGCATCGGCATGAGGAAGAGGAGAAACCCTAAGTAACGTCTCTGAGAGCCTTTTGATGTACAACTTTGAATCAAATAGGATATCCACAACCTATTTTTGGTGCCTTCAGATATCCTACTTGCATTTGCCCCAGACACAAGCTAAGCATTGCAGAATTACTCTTCTGGCGCAGTTTGCCTGCAAGACAGAAACCCTTACTCCTTTTGAAGTCATTAGTTGTTCCATGGATACATATTAGATTTCTTTCGACTACTTGGGAACTCGTATTGATCTTATTTTCTTTGGTTCCACTGTGCACATTTCCGTGTCCGCTTAGCATACATCACATTTTACTAACAACATATATGCTATATTTCTCAATTTATTTTCAGAGAGATCCTTTGGCAGGAAGTTCAACTGCTCAGCCTAGGCATCTCAAGACTTCTCTAGGTGAACAAAGTCTAATCACTCTCAACTCATTCAATGATACCCGTAGATATGTTGTCGTCTTAAGAAGAGATTCCATACACTTCTATATCGTGTCATGTGAAGCTTTTCCTGTAGAACTCATTTCAGGAAACCTTGTTGATTTGTGCACTTATTGTCTAATCTTAGATGTCTTAAATTATTGTTTACTTCATTCTAAGTCTCTATTGGAAAAGGCCATGCAGGAAAACCGGCCGTAAATTGTGAAAAGAGAGATCAAATTAACATCAGAACTCCTACCACCGTGCAACAATCTTTAGAGCATGCAACGCAAGAGAAAATTGTTCCACTATCAGGAAACCGATTCTTCACATGCATCTTGTCCAAGAATGTGTGTTATATGTATAGAATGGTAAGTCTTGATGTTCATAGATGTCAGTAGCTATTTCATTCATCAAGACTCACGTACATGTTCACATTCACATTACCTGCAATCATTTAGAAATCTAAATCAATTTGATGCCCTCAGGAGTTGCAATAATTATTGGGAGATCTATGGGACTTTCTGTAGTTGACATGATATATTTATGGTTGTGCTTCTATCATTTTGAGAATAAAAAAATGTTAGGAAACAAGAGCTATAAATTTCCTGATACTTTCAAGTTACATTAACTTCTAATTTGTTGGGGTTTGGCATCTAAAATATCTGCACTTTGGTGATCTTGAAGATGTTAAAAGAATATTATGTATGTGAGAGATTGAAAAAGAGGACAATTAATGTTTCCACATTGGTAAGATTTAAGAATTTATTGGGGTTTGTCATCTAAAATATTTGCACTCTGGTGTTGCTGATATCCAACCTAATGCACATTAATCCTGATCAACTTGAGTTGGAGATTTCAACAAAAGATGTTATGTTTAGCTGAACCTCCAACTATTCAATACTTATTTTTTATTAGCTCCTAACATGATATCTGAACATTTCACAAGCCAATCATTCATGTTGTTCTGAATTATATGGTTCCTGATGTTTTAATATGTTTCTCTTCTGTTGGCATTTGCTATCTAATCATTAAGTGGCTGTATCTAAAATTGCTATATAACATTCACATATCCCTTCAGATTGCTGCACTACAAATTTTAGGGTGGTTCTCATCCTTCTCGTTATCTGTTGTTTCTCTGCAGAATGGTGCTTTGCATTTGCTTAGATGATGATGCTTCTCTTGATCATTCTCATGCTTGATCTTTTGATGAATTCCATGAATCATGCACAACCATAATTGCCAAAACACTACATGGGAGATTTAATGCAGTTTTATCATTTATGTCTAAAGATCCCTTTAGGTTGCTACACTACTCTGAATCTTGCAAAAATTGGCCTCTTTCATAATCTCTATGAACTTTACAGTGTTTCTCTGCAAAACGGTGCTTTTGCATTTGCTTACATAATGCTGCATCCCATAAATTAGATGCGGCAATTTCGAGATGGCTAATTAACGGCGATCTTTCTTTCCTTTTGGTCATGACATGCAGTCCCTTCCGAAGCGCATCCGTGATCTTCTGCCGCGCTCCGCCGTTCCTGTAGTCCTATCCTACGGAAGCAGGACGTGGGAGGTCGTGTACTGTGGCGACCAAAGCTTCCAGCGATTTGGCGAAGGATGGAAGAAATTTGTGGTCGACAACAATCTGAAGGAAGGAGATGGATGCGTCTTCGAATTGATGGATACCGAGAACATCCAGTTCAAAGTGCAAATCTTGCGTGGCGATCTTCCAGCTTTCGGTGCCGTCGGTGGAGATGGCCAGAGCTCTGATGAAGTTATCGTAATTGACTAGATACTTACTCATGCAATGTTCTTTCTACATGTAGGAACCTGTTTGCAGCTTGTAGCTTTGGTTCGCTGTTCAGCGTCATCTGCATGATGTTCTTATCTCACCGGGCCTCTTTGATTCACCACCTCTTTCGCGATGCTGGAACGCATGTTTACTTGCAGTCGATGGTGCGTGATTCTCGCTAATCTTCGCATGAGACTATGATGCTTTTACGTGATTTGGTGTCGTATTTTATAGGCAGGCATGCATGCATGCGATGGGTGACGTGCATGGCGTGCACGTGTGTGTTGACGTGGAATTGGAAACTTGGGTATAAAATTGTAACGACAAGATTACCCACAGCCAAGATCTGAAGTGACGTCACCACCGAGGCACCGCCGACCTCGGATCTTCCCCCGCACGTGTCGCCCGCCGAGGTCTCCTCCCCAATTCGGCATGTGCGTTTCGCTCCCTCTTTGTAGCTGCCCGGCCTACTCATAGATCCATGGGCTTTTCTCCCACGCGTTCCTTCAACCAGCATGCTTGGCTTGCCCGCCCATGCACGCGTCCACTATCTACGCAGAGGTGAAAGAGAGGAGGAGAAGAGAAGGAGAAGAGCATGGCGATGGTGAAGGAGAGGAGGAACCAACAAGCCCTCAGGCTGCAGTTGCCACCCCCACAGCAACCGTTTACGGAGATTGCCTACCGCTTCCAACTCCCGTCGCCGCCGCTGGACGGCAGTCCCGACTCCTCTCTGGTGGTCGACGACCTCTCCGACCTCGAGAAGCTCTCCGACGTCCGATGTCGCCACACCTCTTCTCTCTTCGCCCTCAAGGTCCTCCGCCTCGATAAGAACGCCGTCGACGCCTGGCAGCAGGCGGCTCGCGAGGTCGATATTTTGATGCGAGTCGACTTTCCCTACGTCGTCCGGTGTCACGGCGTGGTTAGGGGCGGTAAGGATCGGATTTGCTTGGTCATGGAGTACACGGCTAGCGGTTCGCTCCGAGAGTTGCTGCTAGGTCGTCGGAGCTTGCCGGAGGAGGTCATCGCAGTGTTGGCCAGGAGGGTTCTGGAGGGGCTGCGGTACCTGCACGGCCTGGGTATCGTGCACCGGGACGTCAAGCCGGCGAACCTGTTGGTGAGCGAGTGGGGAGAGGTGAAGATCGCGGACTTCGGGGCGAGCCGGATGGCGCGGGAGCCGGAGGGAGACGAGCCGTGCATGGGCACCTGCGCGTACATGAGCCCCGAGCGGTTCGACTCCGATTGGTTCGGCGGAGGAGGAGTTGGAGGGGCGTTCGCCGGCGACGTCTGGGCTCTCGGGGTGGTTCCGTTGGAGTGCTACGCGGGGCGGTTCCCGGTGGTGGAGGCCGGGAAGCGCCCCGACTGGGCCTCGTTGATGTGCATGGTGTGCTTCAACAGCCAGCCGGAGGTGTCGGAGGCCGCGTCGCCAGAGTTCCGGAACTTTGCCCGCAGGTGCCTGGAGAAGGAACGGAGGAAGAGACGAACGGTGGAGGAGATGCTAAGCCACCCTTCTGTCGCCAACTGCAGCACAACCGAGGAGGGTTTAGTCGATGCAAATCTTCGTGTTAGAGGTATAAGTGATAAGATTGGCTATCGATTTTGGTGGCTGCAAACGTATCATTATTTCTGCGGCATGAAAGTAGTAGAAGTTATGGTTTAATTTGCAGTGTCTGTAGCAGTTCATTTAAGATAGTGTGACCTAAAAATGCCATGATTTATGATCACCATATGAAAGCATCAGACATCCATCAATATTTGAGGCATGATAAGATTTTTGTTCGAGCAAAAAAAGCGGCAGATCTCTGGAATGCAAACACGCACGAGGAATCATAGCAATTGCACACGCATCCACCAAGAAATCGATTCCATACAGGCCAAAGAGAAAACGAGTTAAAAGTGCAGTTGTTTGGATGTTTGCATGTTCAAACAAAGTGAGAGGGAGTATCGAGATCTGATTTTTACTCACAATTCAGCCTACATATCCAACACTTTATGAAGTCAAAACGCTTGCAAAAGAAAAACTGCAAAAAGGTTGCACGCAGTCAACTTGCGAGCAACCAAATAGCTCCAAAATGAAACATCATGATTTCAACTGATATTTCCAGTGATGCGGTATAATTCATTCACAGCTAGATGGCATTTAGTCCAAAATCTCAGCTCAATCTGAACCAACAATGACCTTATAAAACCTGTTAACTAATATGGAGGCACCAACATATTCCGCATATAAGGAAACCTCAACGACCAAGTTTGGTAATTTATTTGGAAAATTAAAGTCAACTCCATTATTGGAATTCGTCTGAGAGTACTTCACCAAGTGAAAACAGAGGTAAAAACATCAAATTTAAAACAAACCAAGTGGCGGTGGAAAGGCAGCACAGATTCAGCCTATGCAATATAAGTCTTACTTCAAGACCCGGCGACCTGCAAAAGGGAAGTAACAAAACATTACTTTTTTTTAATCTTGTAAAGCATATTTGCTTAGTTGATGAAATAAGAAGTCAAATTCATTAGCACCATTACTAGGGAAGATTGCAGCATAAATCATATATGTACAATGTGTCAGTAGCACCAACAGGCAATATGAAAACCAGACCATATTATCTTCAAAAGGACCATTGTAGATATCCAGGAAGACAATACAAAAACACTGTTGTGGTGAGGTTTGATCAAACAAGGAATTATCTCTCTGTCACCCTCAATAATAATATTCAGTCATGCAACTATTTTGCAGGAATCATGTGTGGCTACCATGTTTATGTTTCCAATAAAAAAGGATCATCATAGACATGCAGGAAAACAGATACAAAGCCAGTTTTGTGGTGGAGCTTAATCAAATAAGGAAATCTCTCTGCTACCTTCAACGCTCGTGTCATGTATTATTGCCAACTCTTTTGCATGAATCACATGCGGCTACACGGTTTTTACTTACAATTAAAGCCTCAAGAACAACAATAACAAAAGTCTTCAATCCTAGTTGACAATAGGATCCTTTTTCAGCATTAAGTTATATATTGAGATGAAGTTCTTTGTTAATCTTAGAGCCACCATGTCATTTCTTACCCTCTGGGCTACCATGATTGGCACACTTTCTTTCAGACTCCCTCTCAACTTGTCACAAACTTATGCTGGTCTCTTTCTTAACAGTCTAAAGTGCTACCTCATAATCCGGTGAACAATGCCTTCAAGATTAAAAAAATGTACATGCCTCAATATTCTTATTTCTATCCAACACTTGAATGCATAAAATACTCTTAAAACTTTATAATGCATTATGTGGTGTGCGCTAAATTGAACCACGGTTGAGACTAATCTAAATAGGCTCAGTCGTTGATTTGGTTCCATCACTTCCACACCCCTCTTCCCCTTGCACACAGAACTGTTGCTCCCCCTTATAAGGCCTAGTCGACGAACTATGCGACAGCGATTTCCTCTCCATTGGCAAACAATGGTGACATCTTCCTCTTCATTTGCGAACGGTGCCAATGTCTTCTTCCGGCTAGAGGTTTTCTTGTGAGTGCGATCTCCAACGGACTCTTTCTAAGTATCTCTCTCTCCTTCCTCCTTTGTTGTGGCCTTCTCCCTACTCGGGCATAGCCGCCTCCTCCACTGCAGCACCCCTCTCTCTCCTCCTTCGTTGTTGCCTCCTTGCTTGCCACACCCCTCTCCCTCTGCCCACTTCACTGCAGCTGGCCTCCTCCCCCTTCCTCCTCCTCCACAACCCCTGATAGCACCCCTCTCTCTCCTTCATCATTGCCTCCTCTGCCACACCCCTCTCCCTCCTCCTACTTCACTGCAGCCAGCCTCCTCCCCCTTCCTCCTCTTCCACAATCCCCGACAGCACCCCTTCCCTCCTACTCCCTAGCCGCAGCCCCCAACAGCACCCCTCTCCATCTTACTCCGCCGTAGCTACCTCCTCCTCCTCTGCCATAGCCCCTGATAGCATCCCTCTCCCTCCTCTACAGTCACCTCCTCTGCCACAACCCCCAACAACACCCCTCTTCCTGCTCTTGCTCCGCCTCCTGCCCCCTCCCCTCCTCCACCACAGCCCCCAACAGCTTTGTCCTTTCTCTCTTAGCTCAAGAAACAATTGAACCATGAGACATTAAATGACACCAAGGGTTGGTCTGTTATGGCGCTCTCCTCGACAAAGTCGAGAGAGGAAGAAGTGATGGGGATAATGCTATCCATCACATCAATAGCAGTTCCATGGATTGTTGGCAACATACAAGACCATCACGTTAGTCTTGAATTGTATCTCTCTCAAGTGCTTGAGAGAACATAGTCATGAATTGTACCTTCCCCCTTTTGCAGAAGACCAAAGATTAAGTGGAGAGAATACATGTATGCAAAACCCATACAAGCAAATACCTAAAGGCCTACAGTGTTATAGTGGGTGCATTGTCCCAATGAAGCTTAGAGGGAGGGATCAATCAGTAGTGAGGGTAAACACATGCTGCAATTCTTTTTTCCTCAAGCGGATTTGATCAATGATGGATGATCATGGCAGTATGTTTGCTAATCTTGTTTAGTTTGCTATTTTTGTCAGTAATTATAGACAATGTAATTTCAAACCTTACATAAACATAATTTGATGTCTCATTTTTTCTTAATTATCATATTATGACATATTTTTTAAATTTTAATATATGGAAGCGCCTCACATCACTCAGGTGAACGCCTAGCGCCTCGAGTGTTTTGATGCCTTGGCGCCTTTTAGTGTGTAGCGCTTTTGAATACACTACTACATTATCGTGCTACCATGCAGAAATGACATCTATAAGAAGATTCCAAGATAACATTAATCTAAATTGTAATGCCTTTTAGACCTTTTAGAGTAAATATTTGAAAGGTGAATGTAGCGTGTTTCTATGATCTTTTTTCTTTTTTTTTGCTGCACAATCTAAAGAAATACAAGAGCAAATTTAGAAGACTGATTGAAACAATAAATTAAGATATTATTTAAGCCTTTCAATCTCACTGGAACAACTGCAATTTAGTCTTGGAACCATAACATCTGTAGGGCCTTTGATCTCTTTTAGCATTGAGAGACACCATTTTATTTACTTTCTACTGAATACTTTAGCTACATCAGAAGTTAAAATCATTCTATTTAACCTTAGAGATCTTAGGCATCCATCAAACTATGCATATGCATTAGATTCCTTACATTCTCAAGTGAACCTGCCACAGTTCACCATATCAGTTATCCCTTAATGTACAAATGACATGAGAAACAAGTACTCAAGTTCATGCCTGATCCTACTGTTAACCATTCATAGAAATTTGCTTTATTCCTCACCAACAAGCAATAAACAATGAACAATAAAGTACATGAAAACATCAATAGACGTCAGCTTCTATGTGACATTTCTGTGTTATTATAGTCCAACGCTGGCCTGAAGTTGTTATGAAGCAACCTCTGGTCAGTGCAACCTTCCCTTGCAACCCCAACAACATGGACCCATGCAACTGTTGAGCGACACATCTCGCCCACGCTATCATCAGTCACCTCTCTGTCACTAGCTCAACCTCTGACCCTTGCATGTGAGGCAACTGTCATCTGAACCTTGGACGATCATTGTTTTAATGGAACCATACAAACACCCATCTGCAACAGCATCATGCCTCGCTTGTCTGTCCCAATCAGATTCAGAAGAGGCCTCCCTATGCAAACAGGGCTCTCATGATCCTATCTAACCAGAACTAGGAGACACCCTATTAATTGTACATACATGGACCGAAAGCCTTCTCTCTTCAAACAGGCCAAGTGTGGACAATCTACACAATTGTCTCCCTAAAAGACATGTTTAATAAAGGTAATAAGGAGAGCAGCAGCTTAGTGTAATATTAGTTGGTCTTTTACAACTATCAGGCATTATAAATTTATAATGGTCATTATAAATCCATAAAAGAAGATCTTTTACTTTTTCTCAAATTGTAGTGTGCTATGCAGATGAATGACTCTCTTAAAGGACCCCTCTGACAAAAAACATCATAACATCCTCTTCCCTCTTCAATAATGTGCAAGCATACAACAATGCCATGAAAATAACCACTGAGCTCAACCTCTTCATACATAAACATATCATGAGAATGACCAGCAGTCCAGTTAAAGGAAAAAGTCTTAGAAACAAATCTTCACTAAAGTGTAAACTCTAAATCTGAACACTTAATAAAATGTTTAGAACACGCCAAAATTTGCTTCAACTATCTTTGTCATTTAATGTCTCCTTTTCATTAACAAGACAACAAACAAAATGCATCCACTCTATAATACACTCACAAAAAGCTTACTAAGAAAATTAACAAATGTAAGCGAAGAAATCAATAATTCACAGTGTGAGATTTGGATATTCTAATGAACTAAGAACCATTGAATCTTTTTTGACGAAAGAAAAAACAAAAGGCCTTCTTCCTATATAAATAGTCTAACCTCGATAGGCACAAACTGGAACATCTAAATTCATATTCCAAGATAACACCATTTTCAGTTTTTTTTTCTAATCATATATTTATGGGATGATATGTCATTCCTACTACTTTCTTTGGCATTGTCTCATATGGGTAACGAACGAGGAAAACAATCAGATATTAAACTGGATTATCTTTCATCTTTATCAAGAAAATAAAGGTTAGTTATCTACAGTTAAGTAGGCTACACCCATAATTGAGGTCAATCCTCTTTTTTCCCTTAAGATGAAGGTGTTTGATGGAAGAGTAGCAGGAAATCAGATAGTCACAACACAATCAACCCGCCTAACTTGAATCAAGAATAACATAATAATAAGAAGACAATAAAAAGAGTCCAACCCACAAATCGCACAATCCAAATTTCCAGAGAAATTATACCGACCTTGACCAAACAAGCAGCAACCCTAATCGGAATCCTTTTTGGGGCCTAACAAATAAAAACACAAGCTTGTCAGAGAAAACCCCCAAATAAGAGAGAGGGAGACCACACGGGATTCGTAAAGGGAGAGGAGAAAAGGGGAAACGGTACCGTGGAGCTCGTGCGGGCGGGTCTCCTTGCCCCAGCCGACGCCGCGGGTGGCGTCCATGTACTGCTGGACCAGATGGCGACACTTCTGGAGGTGGTTGACGCCCTCGATGCGGTAACACCATCGGAGGCGCTCCCTGATGATCTTGGCGGTCTCGATCTGGATAAACTTCTCCCGCACCAAGTACTCCCGGTACTCTAGCATCGCCACCGGATCCCCGTAGGGGTTGTTCGGATCGAAGTCCGGAGGGCTCTCATCGAACTCCACCTTCGCCTTCCGCACCATCTCTTCCTTCCTCCGCCCTCGCTCTTCTTTTCTCTTCGCTGTATTGGGTTCCGCCACTCTTCCGGTATCTATTTATTTTGTCGATCTCGACGCCCCTGTTTTCTTGTGGTGTTGCCGAAGAGAGAAAAAACAAAGAACCAAATTGCTTCCTTACATACGTTTATCGGAAAGTGATTCGGATTGAGTAGAAAGCCTTTCAATAATTGTTGTTTTTGTTTTCTGTTTTTGTTCATTTGTTTCGTTGGTAGGAAACAATTTGTTTCAGCAAAATTCACAAAACCCTTACCGGCCTACGTCCTTTCCCTGACGTTCTGCGGGTCCCAAACGGTAACCAATCACCATAAGGGTAGGTTTGACTCAATGTTTCGGTTCACTACCATAAACGATAAATATATCCCCTCAACAACCCTAGAGGATAACTCCAGTTCGGACTCGAATTCCAATACCGATGAGCTCGCCGGCGAGATCGTCGGCGTCGGCGGCGAGCGGGGGGCAAGGCGGCGGCGGTGGCAACGCCGGATTCGGCGACGACGCCTCTCCTTATCACTTCCCGCTTGAATCCGCCTATGATCGCAAGGACGAAGCCCTCGCAGGTGATCGTCCACATCTTTTTTCCTTCTGCTCCTTTGGGTTTCGGTGTTCTTGATGTCTGAATTTAGGGCTTTAAAAGTTTCATTTTGTTTTGTACCCCTTTTAATTTGATTCGTTTTCTGGTGACAAGCATTGAGATCGGAATTAATGGCGGCGCTTCAGAAGGAGGTGAAGTCCTTGGACGACGACGCTTGGAAGTTCGCTGGCCCTCGCTCTCAAATCCATCGTATTTCAAGACCAGGTACTCTTTTTTTCCTCGTCTGCCAACTGATTTCACTCCAATGCTGTCTTTTTTTCTGCCAGTCGATACACCAAAAGGTTTCAGATTTGAATTATGAAAGGGATGGGAGAGGGTGAGTATTAATAGAAAACCATAAGAAGTAGCGGTCTTAAGTTTGATTGACAAATGAAGAAGGATTTTTGTCCTACTGATGAGGGTCTTCTGATGCTAAATTCAGAAAATGGACTTGTATTACAAGATTTTGCTTGAACTACGGCTGTTTTATTTAACCTAAATGATGAGAACTATTGAAGTTGTAGAGCACACAGTCATGTAGAATTGTCAGTAAGATATATGAGTGGCAGATTAACTTAGTCTAAATGAAACTTGATTCAATGTATAAACATGTTAGGCACTGTTGCATTGGTTTTATATATTTTATCTTTTACTTGAACTTGGTAATGGGATAAGTTGCAAAGTCCTTTACTGAAAGTTTTCTATAGATATCTGCACTTCAAACAGGTGAACATGCCTCATTTTCCTAGTGATGCGATTTTAGATCACTTAGAACATCTAGAAATATGGGCTCATTGAGGATATGAGACAAATGATTGTTAAGTTAAATATCAGTAGATCTTCTTATGAAGACCATTGAGCTGCAAAGAATTATGAGAGAATGAAAATATGGTTAGCCCTGATGCTTCATGTTGGTGTGACCAATTTACTCTTCATGCGCGGTAAATTACTGGGGCTTTTGTCTTGTGTACAAGATGTGAATTCATCATTGATTTTGGTTCATGACAATCTATTAATAGTGATAATTAAATATGGAGGAGACAATGATAGATTGACATGCCTTTTTAATGACCTGCTTCGGTCTGGTAGCCAGAGTGATGCTGTAACACTTTTCTAAAATATACTGAACATTTTTCCTGCTATCATCATTCCAAATCTGACTCTGACATGCCATAATACTTATTGACATCTAGAGATGACAAAGGCAGTATAAGTTTTTCCTTTTCTTTTAATCATTCTACATCACTAGTATAAATCTAATTAAACATTGCTCTCAGTAGCCAAAATTAACAATTTTTTAAGAATAGTTAATTTTTACAGAAATTTGGTGCCATTTGAAGATGGGCACATCGATATATAGGATGAGATTTTGGGATATGTTACTGCATTTCATGTTTTATAGACAACCAACTAGTTATTGAAACACTTGATGTTTTTGTTTCTGTCATTATAGCATAAAGTTGATACATCAAGATAGGCCTATGTAAACAATTCCAGTGATAACCTATGCACAGTGAAAGACTATGAATATATTAATTCTTGTCTCAGCTTTCAAGTACTCAGTGTAAGTTGGATAGAGCCTTTGCTCGCACTGGTAATATAAATTTTTTTCTCCATATTAGTTCCATCTAAACTAGGGTATTTGAAGTGAATATTTAATTGGTTAGAACTGTTGAGTCACAGCACCTAGTCAATGATCCCTGTAGAAATATTGCCACAGAAACCTGTGCTTGGGTTGATGTTTGGCTGACTAAGATGTAACACGTTTTAGGAAGTTCAATGGAGTGGAGGAGGGAGACATCACCTGAGATTATACAAGATTGATTGACGTAGAATAGATTGGTGGAAGGGAGCTAACTCTGATAGAGAAAATGGATGGATGGAGAAATACTTATGGATTTGGTTGAATCCTCAGAAAATTGGTGGGAGGATTTACAGGTATGAAACTAAAGAGATGTTCTTAGTTTGGCTACTTGACATGATCTGTACTGATATTAAATTTGTAAAAGATTTTATGAAGATCATGATCTTGTGTTTGGTCATTGCCTATCGCTGTTTGAAAGCAAAGGTGAATATTGATATTACACGTTTACAATCAAAAGACAGAAGATCAGTATTTATCTTGTTAATTATCACAGTTCATCTGCATGCATAAAGAATTCTCATTCTTATAGCAAAGTATTTCTCAACCACAATATATTACGGTCTCATTCTCCTTCTGCAGCATGATCCACAGTTGTGTATGAATGCTTTGCATAAACATGGAGGATAATGCTGGCATGATTTTACCTTTTTTATTTTTCGGAATGGAAATGAAGACTTGGAAAGAGAACTGCAGAATTTACAAATAGTATACTTCAGTCGAATGCATTAGTATCAATTAGCATCTGGAACTGAGGAATGTTTTTAGTTCATCATTTTCACACAATTAAAGCTGAATGACTAGAAAAGATTTATGTAGCTGACTCGAATGATTGAAGCACTCTGATTTGTTGTTATTGTTGTTGTCTATAACATTGCTCGATTTGTTATCTACAAAGCATTCTATGCCACTACAAAAGCCATCTTACTCCACTGAAAACTTATTCATGCTCGAATGAACTTAAACATTCATTTCACTGTTTTCAAGTTAATAGATAGCCATATTAATGGCGTTTTAGGTGGGTATCTACAAAAGCAAGCAGGAAGTCCTGGGGAAGCCAACCAGCTTACCAAGCCAACAAAAAGTGTCCTGAGATAAAACTTCGAGCATTTTGCTGCAGAAAAGTCATCTGGTGATTCCATGCCTTTGGACCAGCAAAATCAAGAAATATTTTGACTGAAGACCAATTTCAAGCCAACTTCTTATATGCTCCAAGTTTCTGTTCCGAGATCTGCTATTCTAATTTCTAACCTTTTGTTCTTTGATTTCGGTGTTGCTAAATCTGCTTTGTTGCTTGAGATCAGAACTCACAAAGACGAACTGGGATCAATCTAGCAATAGATAATATACTATTACCTTAAAGCAAGTACTGTTGGCAAAGATTATTCTGTAATGCTGCAGTCTGTGATTTCCTTAGTGCTTAAGCTTGTAGAACTCAGCCTCGTCCTTTCCGCACCAATGTTTCTGACATCGCGCTTGAAACTTGACGGGTTGTTTGACCCTTCGTGGTGAAGAAACCATTGGATGCAGCAATCTCTTTGCATGTGTTTCTGAGAACGTTAACGTCACGACAGAGAAAGAAAGTTTCGATGGGGATTAATATCAATTATTTAATTCAGAATTATATTGTGTACACGTGTCATTTGTGTATGGTACTCCACAGCACCGACCTATGCTTACACACGTCAGCAACCGCGTAACGGAGTCTGACAGCAGAGCGATGGACTTAACGGATCTCCGTGAGGCCCAAGTCAGAGAAATCCATCAGTTCCGCGGCTTCCTCGGCGCACGCCGAATTGCTATAACACCCCCCCTCTCTCTCTTTCTCGCCGTCGATAGAAGAATCATCGGAGTCGATAGCCATGTCGGTGAGAACTTCTACTATTTTTCTCTGATTGTTTGGTAATCGTGCTCGTGTGGTTTCGTCCCTCTTTAATTTTTCGATTTGTGTCCCTATATGGTTTATCCGGGTGTTTCTGAATCACGATCCGGTTGGTAGATTGGATTTGGGTAGGGGTTTCTCAAAAAACACATGCTGTTTCTTTTCGTCTCTCTTCGATTGTTTATTTAGATGGATGATTAAGATATTGATATAGTAATACTAGGGGTTTGATTATTGGTACAGCGAACTAGGGATTCAAAATTGTAGATAGAAGTTGTGATTAGCTGAAACACCTGTTTGATCATGTTTTGTAGTTTGGCGTTGTCTGGATCAAAGATAGGTTATTAAGATTAAAGTTGATTTTCTTTTATTTTTATAAATTGGATTGATATAAAAAGCTTTTGCAGTGGACCAGTTAGAATAGATTTTGTAGTTCGCCCATTTCCTGTGTTGTAACCATGCTTTATAGCATAAGATATGATGATACTTGTGTTATAATGTCATCTGACATGTTTGTATTTCTAAGAGAAGGGCTTATGGCCTGATACTTTAGCAAAAATGGTTAATATGTCATTTGTATATTGATTTGCTGAGCTCGGTAGGTTGGCTCTCTGTTAGGCTGTTATTGACTAGTGGTATTTGTTGGCTTACACCTTGTACAAGTTTATTTCATAATGTTATTATTTGATGTTTTTCCTTATAAAATCATCCAGGCTTCAGATTCCTTGAATAATAAGTAGGACATGGTCTTGTTATTTGTCATTATTTTGTGATGGGAATTAAGAGTTAGAATAGCTCAGGCACAGCTAAAGGCAGTCCTTTAGGCCAGAAATATATTCTTTTCAGCTTCACTTTTTCCATTTGCTAATACATAATCATCAAGCATAGCTCCTGTAGTCTTTATCTGATGTGTGAACCATTTATTTATAGCTTGATGCAAGTCTCTTTTTACTTATCTAGGAACTAATGAAACTATTGTAACTCCTACCTCCGTTAAGCTTCAGGGAGGAAAAAGTAAAGATGAAACTCTTTGAAGTGATGCATGGTCTATTAAGGTGAACTATAGGTATGTGGCATTTATGTAGGGTCCATCACCAAAAAGGTTATATATAGAACATGTAGGAGATTGAACTTTTGACTCAAAAGTATCTACTATTTGACATAATTTATCTTGTAAAACTTCCCTATCCAGATGTAAACGTGCTGTGTTAAGCATAGTTGCTGTTTTGAGGGTAAATTGGGCTATATTGTCCCTTTAGTCAGTCGTGCTCCATATTACTCACAACATCTGTTAACTGAATCATGGAATCCTGTATCAGACATTATGCCTGATAGCCAAAGAATATCCAAACAATAAATTTTGACCTAGTTTTAAACATCTAGATAGTTTCTAAAAGCATGTTTTGGTCATGTAGCAAGCCTTTTGTGGAAGATGTGTGAGAATAGTATAAACAATAGAAGTTGTAGTTGGTACGGAACAATTAGGAAAAGTAATTATCTGATTAACAATGGAATGTAAATCTTTGGTTAAGGTGTATGTTTCCTCATGGAAACATTTCCTTCTTATATTTTTGGTAAACATATATATTCTTTATGTGACTGCTCATAATTGTGTTGAACTTTGGGATGCGCCCTGGTTGATTTTTCAGTGCTTGTTCAATAGACATATATTGAGTTGGATTATTGATTGGCATCTACTTATCTGAAATTAGGGGTAGTAGTTATTTGATTTATCAGTTCTCACCATGTTTGCCTATGAAGCTGCACTTGTTTGGAGCATCAATATCAGGAACAAGAACATAAAATAGCAAGTTTACAATGATCCTATGTAATGTTATATATATATATATATATATATATATATATATATATATATATATATATATATATATATATATATATATATATATATATATATATATATATATATATATATATATATATATACACACGCACACACACACACACACCCACCCCCCCACCCCCCCCACACCAATGTCGCTCCCAAACTTGGATAAAAAAGGAGGGTTGTGTTAGGTCACTGACAACCAACGTAAAACTATGTCAAATCTCATGAATATGGATCTTAACTGATTTTAGTATAAAGCTTGGTTGTCGCCTGAAAGTGACACAAGACACCTTCACCACCTAGGTGTCCCGAATTACAAACGGTGGGCTAGGAGATTGCCCGGAAGCAACCCATCACATCGACGCTCGGATATGGTGCCAGGTGGGTGAGGGTTCTCTTATTGTTCTGGACCAATGAGAGTAAAGAAGTTAGTCCAAAAATAGAGGGTTTGGTTAGCAACTTGGAATATAGGAACATTTTTGGGGAAGGGTTAGAATTGGTAGATAATATGATCAAAAAAAAAATAAATATTATTTGCTTACAGGAGACTAAGTGGGTACGGGAAAAATTTAGAGAGATTGATAGTACTTGATTTAAAATTTGATATATTGAAAAAGTTAAATACAGGAATGGTGTAGGAATTATTGTTGATAAGGATCTTAAGAACAATGTTGTGGTTGTAAAAAAATTTGGAGGTACAATTATAGTTCTAAAATTTATGAAATGACAAGATGTTTTGAATGTCATTAGTGCTTATGCCTCTTAAGTCGGATTGGATGATCAAAATCAAAAGAGAATTTGGAAAAGCTTAGATGATATCAATTAAGGAATGTCTATAAAGGGGTGCATGGGGGCTTTGGTTATGGGGAGAGAAATGAATATGATGATATGATTTTGGATTTTGCAACTTCCTATGATCATATAATTGAAAATACTCACTTTAGGAAGAGAGATGAATATTTAATTACTTATAAGAGTGATCACAATTATAGTCAAATAAAAATTTTTTCTCACTAAAAAGGTAGATAAAGTTATTTGCAAGAATTGTATAGTTATACCTAGCAAAAGTTTGACGAATCAACATAGGTTGATAGTATTAGATATTTACTGTAAAAAAAATGGAAGAATAAAAAGATAATAGAAACACTCACTAAGATTAGATGGTGAAATTTTAAAAATGATAATGTAAACACTTTTAAGAATAAGATGGAAGAGGAGACAACTTGGAACTTAGATGAGAATAATATTAATATTATTTGGACTATGATAGCTAAGAAGATTAGAAGCTTAAAGGAGATTCTTGGTGAAACTAAAGGTAGAGGTGTAACCTTAAGAGAGAGTTGGTGGTGGTGCCAAGAAGTTCAAAAAATAATCATTACTAAAGGATCTTGTTTTAAAGATTGCTAAAATTATAAAAATGAGAAAAATTTTAAAAGATATAAAGAATCTAAAACAAAGACAAAAAAAAAGCGGTTAGTATGGCAAGATATAAAGTTTATGATAATTTTTATAATAAATTAAGTACTAAAGATGGTGAAAAAGATATACATCGAATTATAAAGCTAGATAAAGAAAGTATAAGGATTTAGGTAATATTAGATGCATTAAAGACGAAGATCAAAGAATACTTGTTAATAATAACAAGATTAAGGAAAGATAAAAAAATTATTTTTATAAATTATTTAATGAATATTACATATAAAACTTAGATTTAATAATAAAATAATAGTGATAGATTTAATAATCATATATTTATTCGTAAAATTAAAGCTAATGAAGTAAAAGGCACATTAAAAAAGGTGAAAATAGCTAAGAGTGTGGGGCCTGATGATTATCCCTATTGAGGTCTAAAATAGTTTAAGTGACAAGGGAGTAGCTTGGTTAACTAGCTTATTTAACAAAATCATGAGATTCGAAAAGATGTCTGATAAATTGAGAAAGAGTTTTTTAGTATCAATTTATAAAAATAAGGATGACATACAAAATTGTTTAAATTATAGAGAAATTAAAATCATGAGTCATACTATGAAATTTTAGAAAAGAGTTGTCGAAAGTAGGATAATGCTTGAAACAAATATATTTGAAAAGCAATTTGGTTCTATGCCTGGAAGATCAACCATAAAAGCTATTTATTTATTAAGATAATTAATGAAAAAGTATGAAGAGAAAAAGAAAGATTTGCATATCGTTTTTATTGACTCAGAGAAAGCCTATGATAGGGTTCCTAAAGATTTATTATGGTGGATTTTAGAAAGGAAAGGTATATCCACTAACTATATTGATGTTGTTGAAGATATGTATAATAATATAGCTACTAGTATTAGAACTATAGGGAGTGTGTCTAGTGAGTTTCCTATTAGCATAGGATTATACCAAGGATCCGCATTAAGTCCATATCTTTTCATATTGGTAATGGATGAACTTACTAGTCACTTACATGATAGACTTCTTTGATGTATGTTATTTGCTGATGATATTATCTTAATTAATGAGAGCCTAAGTGGAATTAATTATTAACTTGAGCAATGGAGTGAAGCCCTAGAAACTAAAAGTTTTAGATTAAGTAGGACTAAAATTGAATATATAAAATATAATTTTAGTGATTCTAGAAATAAACAAGAGAATATAGTTAAATTGGATGGACAAGAAGTCCCTTTAAGGAAAAAATTTATGTATCTTGGATTAATTATTCAATAAGATAGAGAGACCGATTAAGATAATATTCATAGAGTAAAAACAGGATGATTAAAATAGTGAGGGGCATCAAGAGTCTTGTGTAATCATCGGATACATTTGAAATTAAAAGAAAAATTTTATAAGATAGTTGTGAAACCAATAATTCTTTATGAATCTAAGTGTTGGGCAATTAAGAAAGAACATATATAAAAAATTTGTGTTGTCGAGATGAGAATGTTAAGATTGATGTGTGGAGTTACTAGGAAAGATCATGTTCTAGTTATTGCTTGAACACTTTATGCCCATTGCATATATATTATTTTCAAATTCAATGATTGTGCTCTGTTTACGTGGATGATCATATCAAGTAAAGGGACATCCCAGGAATAAAAAGCCATTAATCTCAAACGACTTATCCTAAGAACATGAAATTGCATTTGTCAACCATGCTTTTCATCTATTAGCTCCATAAGTCTGATTATCTATCCCATATTGAAGATTATTAGTTGGTTTGTTATATGCAGAAACTCTAGTTCCTCAATTTAGTGTTTAATATGCAAGATTGGATCACCTGTTTCCACTGAAGTCCTCCAATCTTGTGTGGGGAAGTGCAACTGTTCACTTTAGTGTTTAATGTGCAATTGTTCTCACAATCTGCTTCTTTAAGATTCAAGAACTTGGTGAATAAAGTCTCCTGAATTCTCATTGATACATGTAGCAATCTCACGAAATAAGATGCAGGCGTGCTATATAGAACAACTGAGGGTTTTAATATTATTTGGATGGACATTAGTGTATGAAGAATGCCCTCTGAGACATATACCTTTTGGGATGGATGATTGCAATGGTGTAGATGGTTCCATGCACAGATGTATTTGTATTGCATAACATTGCTATGGAAATTCATTCCATTAGTTACAGCTTCGACAGAATTTGGTTTGCTTGATAATGAACTACTTCAGTTCTCTTTCCACCAGATAAGATATATTTGTATAATTGTATCGTGTGGCATGACTCTTAGACTTTGGATTGCTTTATAATGAACTATTGTAGTTTTCATTCAACCACATTGTTTAAATTTATAGTTTGTGGTTGACTTGATGTACCAATGGATGGATTGTTAACTTAATCTTTTTGATGTAACTCTTTGCTATTATGTATTTGTTTGTATTTATCTTGGCATAGCTTTTTTTATATGGAAAAGCATATATAGGTATCGAACATTGAAAAGATTTTAGCTGGAAAATATATTAGAACTGTGGTACTATCAGTAATATACTTGATAATCATCTATAAAAATATTCCTGAACATGTTTCATTTGTTTTACAGGTGAGAACAGTGAAAGTTGGCAATGTTTCCCTCAGTGCATCCGAGCAAGACATCAGGGAATTCTTTTCCTTTTCTGGTGATATTGAATACATTGAAATGCAAAGGTTTGTGTTGCTAATCACTGTCACACATTTACTGCTCCAAATGCTAGACTTCACATCTGTTCTTGATGAGCTTCTTCTACTTTCTATTAGTGGAGATGAGCGGTCTCAAGTTGCATATGTCACCTTCAAAAAGTCAGATGGAGCAGAAATGGCACTTCTTCTTTCAGTGCGTAAAATGATTTTTGCCTATCTGTTCAAACAGTTCCTTTTCTTTAATAACTAATGGTTGATGTTATGTCTATCGGCAAATCTATAGGAAGTAGTTACTTTTCGTGGTCAATATAATGCTCATTGCTAATTCTATTATGTCATTGTGTTTATGCTCATCAGTGCGAATTTAAAAAGCAGTAGTTTTAATACTTAATAAGGGACTTTCTTTCAGTCTTCCTTTGTTTATTTATTTATTTTTTGGTAACTTATCAGGGTGCCACGATAGTTGATATGACTGTCATTATAACACCAGCCACGGATTATCAATTACCAGCATCTGCATCAATTCCTTACATGGTAAATTTGTGTTTATGATTTTCTTATCTTCCCCTTTCATTCAAGTGATACATTACATATGGTTAAGTTTCTTTTGATGATTTATGCTTTTAATATACAGTCGAAAGATGGTGCTGCCAGTAACAAAGAGACTTCGATTCAGAAGGCAGAAAATGTCATCAGCACTATGCTGGCTAAGGGCTTGATCCTTGGAAAGGGTGCATTGGAAAGTGCAAAGTCTTTTGATGAGAAACACCAATTATCATCCACAGCAATGACTAAGGTCTCAAATTTAGATCATAAGATTGGTCTCACCGAGAAAATCAGCACTGGCACTTCTGCCGTCAATGAAAAGGTTTTGGAGATGGATCATAGGTACCAGGTCTCCGAGAAAGCAAGATCGGCCATCACAGCTGCAGAGCAGAAAATTAGCAATGTCAGCTCTGCTGCCATGGAGAACAAGTATGTTTTCGCCGGCGTCTCATGGATGATAGGTGCTATCAACAAGGTTGCCAAGACTGCAAGTGAGGTCGGTACGAAAGCCGTGGAGAAAGCTACGGCTGAGCAACAACAGAACAAATCATCACCTGAAGATGCTCAGGATAGGGTGCATTCACCGGGGACTTCCGTAGCTTCACCACCTGATCATCCTAAGAAGCCCGAACCCGTGCAAGGATTGATTCTATGATCGGTGTTTTCTGCTCTCGTTTGTATATAATGCTGTCATGGTTTCGAATACTCGTTTTTAAAGATCTGTTGTAGGAATTCTCCAGTTATTATATGAAAGAGGTTCTGTTAATGTATTTGTTTGTAAGAGAGCTTTTATGTATTATGGATTCCACAGGATTGGACATATTTATCTTCTTCCTACCAATGACTTGCAAAAAGTGTTGCATAAATAATCTGATATATAAGATTGCAAACCCGAAGCTTTGTTTTCTATGAATGGACCCTCAAAAAAATTGGCGAATGCTGCTGCGTGCCTCTTTGTACATTTGGGTGCGACGGCTTACGCTACGCCCCCGTCTTCTCCGACGTGGGATATGAGACACGGAGAGGCAAAGCACGACATATGACGACAGCTTAGTCTCTTGCAGGAATGCTCAATTATAAGCGTGTTCAAGAAAGCAAGCAATATCAATTATAATCTGATATGAGAAATCACCTGATGAACTTTAATCATCTCAGCCAGGCTCGTCCCAGCCCGAATTATAGTATCCGGTCAGGTTCGAGCACGATCAAGTCGTCGTCTACAGGGATGGCTCGGAAACTACAGTAAGGGTCAAAGATACGGCCCATGGGCTTATTCGTGTTCGTGTCCAGCGTCCATGTTGACGTTCCTACTTGCCACATTTCTATGCGCCATCGTCGCTTAGGGTTTTGGATATCCTTCCTTCAGCCGTCGCTCCCTCCGATCGCGGCCTCGCGACAGATCACCCTCGATGGCTTCGCCCCCGCCGAACTACTCCGTCTCAGTCGGCGGGAAGGGCTCCTCCCTGTCCCCCGCCGCGGTCTACGCCGTCTCCCAGGGCCTCGCCTCCGTGACGATCGACCCCGCTGCCCTCGAGAAGCTCTCCCTTACCAAGCGAACTTCTCCGTTGAACCCCAAGCGCGATGGGCCGTCGAATTCCCGGTTGCTGACCTTGGAAGAGTCCCGCGCGGCCCTCGCCGTCCTGCTCAACAAGTTTGTTCTCTCCGACGCTGCCGTCCGCCCTTCCATCCCCTCCCTCATTGCAGACACGCTAGCCCTCACGTCCGGTCACGAGTCCGTCGATTTCGGCTCGGCTTTGGGGTTTCTGAACTCGATCTTCCAGTTGAATTCAAAGAACGTTGGCGAGATTGAACTCGGCCGCGAGGAGGCTTGTGTCTTCGAGACCTCGTGCGCGGCTTCTGTTGGTGTCTGCGCCATGTTGGACTGCTGCTCCTCTGCTCTGGTGAAGGTGGCAGATGCCGTGGCAGCATTGTCTTGTGAGGCAGCTCGTGCTGATGTATCTGCATTCGATTTGTTCGGCTCTGGCGATGGATTCTCAATAAAGGATGAGACTGATGTGGCCAGCGACATGAAAGTATTGTTGTTTGGGTCGAAGCTTGTGGGGCAGAATGAATCGGGATCGTTCAATGAGATACCTACTGTCAATGCTAGCTTTAGGGAAGCCGTGAGAACGCTCCATGGTCGAACACGGGTTGAGTTGAACTCAACCGTTAAGTTCAAGAAATCAATGGTGTTTGGAAATCACGGAAAGGAGAAATTTTTTGCAGGTTCGGTCTTGCCACTCGCCATGTCGATGCAATCGATGATTGAAAGTAGCTTGGGACGTTCAAAATCTACTATTAACATGATAAGTGATAATAGCTTACGCCCAAGGATTGCGGAGGCCTTCGAGAAGGCCTGTCCCAGCTTGGATGGCGTAAGAGATCAGTTCCACTCAATTACTGAAAAGGCTGCCTCTAAGATTGACTATTTACTAACTCTGCACTATGTATATGAATATTTAGTTAAATTTCGGGAGGTTCTTGCTTGGGAGGCAGCAGTGGCTTTGTTTGCCATAGAAATAGATGACTCGATTGAGAAACCTCAGGTGGATCAAGCAAGCAAGCTGAATGGAGATGTTGCAAAAGGTGAAAAGAAGACTGACAAGAAAAAGAAGAAGGCGTTAGGTAAGGGAACTTCTAGTATAAGACAGCTTCTCAGAGATAGTATTTTGTGCAAGTCCGAGCCTTCTAGCGAAAATGTTGTGGTCTTGGTTGAGTGGGCATGTGACCTTGCAAAGTATTTTGATCCCAAAGATACTCGGCTAGATAACCTACTGATAAAGGTGAAGGAAATAGTGGAGAGTAATGAAGTCAGAAGACTTCCTAAAATCCCCAAGGTAAGAAACACAAAATGATTTGATAATATTGATCTTCTTCTAGTTTGTATATGTCGATTGTTTCTGGACTGTCTTACCCTGGTTGTCACCCTTATATTGTCAAGCTCGTTGGGTTATATCTGTTTGATATTGCATTCTATGCTGGGAGTTACCATCTTTGAACATGCTAAGCATGGACTGTGTTTCTTCACATAACAAGTTTGTAAATTGTTATATGATCTAGGACTGGATTTTAAGTTTCACCTTAATATTTTACTTGCTTCAAGGTAATTTTAGAACATGTTTTACATTACAAATGTCTCTTATATCGTCAAGCTCCTTCTCTTTATTATATCTGCTTAATATTGCATTTTGTGCTGGAAACTAACCACCTTTGGTCATGCTGGGTACAAAATTTATTTCTTAGGCAAATTCTCGGGAAAAAACCCCTAACTTTAAGAATTTCCGATAAAGCGTCCCAACTTTGAAAAATTCCTACAGTGTGCCCTTGATCATCTGACAATATCATTTTACCTCTACCTTCGTCATCCCACCGTCGCCTCCACCCTGCAGTGTCGTCTTGCACCGACTCTGCCACTGCCCTTGCACCCTCGTCGGAACCCCCCCTCATCGTCACTCACAGGCCCTCCTCTTCGTCGAGGTCGATAGATTCCCCTCGTCGTTGATTGCGATTGAGGAAGGAGGGGGGCGGCCCGTGTGCCCTCATTGTTGCCCACAACCCCCTCTCGCCATTGATCACAGGCGAGGAAGGAGATGAGGCGGCCCCGCGATGAAGGAGAGGGCGGCAGCAGCCCTCATTTCTGGTGGGTCCAGCGGGTTAGAGGAGAGGGGAGGCGGCTGTTGGGCTCTTGCGAGGGCGAGGCCTCTGCTGCTGGTCATCTCCATGCGCATTGTCACCTGTGCCGCAAACGATGGCCGGCTGTTCCGAGCAGAGGAGAGTGGCCCCTGACAGGGGTAGGCTAGTTATTTTGAAAAAACGGCGCTCTGTGGAAATTTCTCAAAGTTGGGGCAGTATCTAGGAAATTCTCAAAGTTAGGAGCTATTTTCGGGAATTCGTCATTGTTTCTTTACCTTTTATAAATTGTTATATGATAATGGACTGGATTATAAGTTTCTTATTCTCAACTTGCATCAAGCATTGTTCTTGGGAATTATTCTGAGGTTTGGTTTGTTTGCATTTATGCTTTCTTCTACTAGTGGTAGGAATGCAAGAATTGTTATTTTCTTTTTTTTTTTAGTGAATGAAGTTTCATTAAAGTCTTATTTTTTGGCTCAACATAACATTTATTCCCCTGCATCTTCAGAAAATAAAGTGAACCTCGTGCTGTTTCAAGATTTACTGAAGCTTGATGTTCATAAAAAACATGTGAAAATATTTGAGAAAAGAAAAGTAGAATTTTTCTTTCGTAATCATTTGCTGATACAGAAAATTCAATATTAGCGACCTTTTAGAATGCCTTTGCATACCTTGATACTCTGTCGACGAACAGGGACACAACATATGTTAAACTAAAACCCATCTGTATATTTTCTTAATGTTATTTGATCTCATAAAACATATACAACTCCTTTTATCATTTCAAATAATCATTTTCTTTTTTGGGTATGTTTGTTAGGGCACACGTGATTTTGGCAAAGAACAAATGGCCATTAGAGAACGTGCATTTTCAATCATTACAGGTGTCTTTAAGATGCATGGTGCTGTTGCCCTTGATACTCCTGTCTTTGAATTAAGAGAGACTCTCATGGGAAAGTATGGGGAGGATTCAAAGTTAATATATGACCTTGCCGATCAGGTATATACAAAAATGTTAGTTGTCCTTTTTTTGTAGTGGTTTGTTGTCCTTTGATTTTAATTGCAAATGGTTTTATTAGCAAGATTGTTCTTTAATTTTTTGTATAGGGTGGTGAGCTCTGTTCTCTGCGATATGATTTAACTGTGCCATTTGCGAGATACTTGGCTATGAATAATATCAGTGCATTAAAAAGATACCAAATAGCTAAAGTATACAGAAGGGATAATCCATCAAAGGGAAGATACCGTGAATTCTACCAATGTGACTTTGATATTGCTGGGCATTATGAAACGATGGAACCTGATTTCGAGGTTATCAAAGTATTGACTGAACTGTTGGATCAGCTTGACATAGGCAGCTATGAGGTAATGTTTCCCTCAATAATTGCACAAAAGCAAATGTTTTCTGTTCTTAATGTTTCATCTTCTTTCTAATATATATCAGAAAACTTTCAACGTGAGACCAACGAGAATTCTGGAAGAAAAAGTTTTTGCCCTTGTAAAATAGTCAGATCTGAGGAACAGTTGTAACTGGCTAATCTAAACTGCTTCTGAATTATTTACGTAGCTTTCACAAAGGATCTTTTTTGTTTTGCAGATTAAGCTGAATCATCGAAAGTTACTAGATGGGATGTTGGAAATCTGTGGTGTGCCTTCTGAAAAATTTAGAACAGTTTGCTCAAGCATCGATAAACTGGACAAACAACCGTTTGAACAGATCAAAAAGGAACTGGTGAGAACAGTATTGGCTAATTTCAGTAACTGTTAGCTAGTTTGAGACAGTGATTCCAAATATTTTCTCCAGCTTATAAAGCCATTTTTTTGCTTTAGGTGGAGGAGAAGGGGTTAGCAGTTGAAACTGCTGATAAGATTGGTGCTTTTGTGAAGAAAAGAGGCCCACCACTCGAAATTTTATCAGAACTAAAGAAAGAGGGGAGCCAATTCTTGGAAAATGCTGGGTCTCTCCTTGCATTGAATGATTTGGAGATTTTGTTTAAAGCTCTTGAAAAGACAAAGTGTTTAGACAGAGTGGTTTTTGACTTGAGTCTTGCAAGAGGACTTGATTATTATACTGGTGTTATATATGAAGCAGTTTTCAAAGGATCTACACAGGTAAGATATACCTCAAGCATGTTATGTAGGATGTATATTAGAGATACTCTATGGGCTTTTCTGTTGCCACTCAAGTAGCTGAGTGTTTGGTTGAAGTAATGATTATGTTTGATACTCATGTCAACTTTTTAACACAAAGTCACAAACACAGTAGAACTGGTTTCAGAGGATTAAAAGTCAATTTAGCATTAATGCAGCATTTTTCCCACTAGACACTGAATTAGAGCATTATCTTAAACTGTCAAGGAAAGATTCACCTAGTCCCTTGCACCATCAATTATGCTTTCCCATATTTGCTTTTGAGCATAATTCAAGGAAATATGCTTCATATATTTCTTTAGATAGCTGGAGTTGTTGGTTCTCTTTTGGTACCTACTATGCATGATGGTTTTCTAGTATGTCTGGAAGTCACTGTGAAGAGGATGTCTTTTTTTTTGTCCACTTTCCATTAGCTGTGTGTTGAGGCATTGAAGTTAATAGAATTTCGGACCGTGTGTGGATTTTCTTGTTTTAGAGATGCTCATTTATAAAGGCATTATAGTTAGCTAAACTGTATTGTCATATTTCTTCAGTCGCAAACAGGTGCCCATATCCTTAAAATGTGAAAGTAATATTAGTGTTTCTTTGGACTGTCTAGATTTGGGCATAAACTTTTTGCCAGAGATTGGTTACCAGTCTACCCTATCGGTCCCTTGATATGTTCTAAGGAACTTCAAAGCTTATAAACACTGATTCTTTTATCACTGCATCTGCATTCTAGGTTGGCTCTATTGCAGCAGGTGGACGATATGATAATCTAGTAGGGATGTTCAGTGGAAAGCAGGTTCCTGCAGTTGGCGTCAGCCTTGGAATCGAGAGAGTGTTTACAATAATGGAGCAACTTGAAAAAGACCGGAATCAGGTATGCTTTATTTACAAACGTTTCCTATACATTCAATACATGAAAGACACATATATTTTCCATTCATTCTCACATGTTAAACATGGATGATTTCAAGATTTTTTCAATCCCATATGTTTTATATATTTATGTACTGTTCATGTGACTGTATCATCTATGCTGTGACTATATCATCTGTGCTACCTTGTAAAAGATGTACATGTCTAGCACTTTTGCATTATTTAACATATTCCTCTTTCGTTTTTCTCTCATCTGTCAGCTTGAATACTCCATGATTTATGACTCAGCCACTATCATAGGCAAACAAACACAATAATTAATTTTATCAGTTGTGCATATGAGCCAAGAGTGAGACAAATGAGTGACAGCACCGCCCTTAGGTCTTCAATTTCCTGAAGACTTGAAGGTTTTGATGACATTAACATTTCTTGTACTTGCTAACCAAATTGCTTTGCTTATATTTTCCTTTTGGATCTCTGTCTGTTTGATTTGGAGCAAAAGCCACCAATATGTTCAACTAAGCCTTTCCAATCTAACAGATCGCAGTCCTCTGTGCCCACCCCCTTTTAGATTTTGAATGTACTTGCCTCAGAAAATATCCCTTGGAAGTAGATAGCGAGTTGAGTGAGCTAGCCATTGATTGGAAATGGTGGCAAAGAACGTTTGGATTCTAAAGTGCTGTCTTGTTTGGTTTGCTGACTAATGTTTAGGAATTCGATGAGTGGACAAAGATGCTTCTTAATGTGTTTAAGATAATTTGATCTACTTTTATATATTTATTAATCATTTTATTTCAAATTTTAGGCCACCTATGAAGGTTTGTCTTTAGAAGATAATAAATATCTTTTTTTCGTTATTCTTCGTTGAGTTTTACTCAAGTTGGTATGATCATGTACATTGCTGGTTCTGATAATCTGATTTTGCAGGTAGTCCATGCCACCGAGACACAAGTTTTGGTGGCTATCCTCGGGAAGGATCTCACGCTGGCTGCAGAAATTGTCGGCCAACTGTGGGATGCTAAAATTAAAGCTGAATTTGGGCTGACCAAAAGGGTGATGAATCACATCAACCGGGCAAAGCAATCTGGCATCCCTTGGATGGTCCTTGTGGGAGAATCTGAGGTGAGTAGTGGCGTTTTTAAGTTGAAGAACATCGAAGCCAATCAAGAAGAGGAGATTCCTAAGGAAAAAATTGTTGAGGAGCTGCAGAGACGGCTTGGTATTGTCTGAAAACGCAACACGGCAGTGAATGCTTTCTTAATTCCCTCCAAAGAGCCAACAGAACCGGACAACACGATGAAAAATCTTCAATAACAGACATTTCGATTCAAAGCATGGAGCATTTTACTTTCTTTTTGAGTTGGTATTTAATCCAAGCAAATGCTTAACCTTGAGAGGCAAAGCAGTCGATGGGCACTCAATAACCTGCTAACTCAGGAGCCAGCACTTGATTGGATGCCATGGAATAGATAGACAATACATCTTCAGTAAGACCTACATTCTTTTCATTTTCTTTCTTTTTTTTTTTGGCTTGTAAGCAGCTCAAGTTTTTTTGAAGGGTCTTCTGCTAGATGATGAAGTTTGTCACTGGTGATCAATGAGACCTCCATTGGTATTTGATCCTCCACACTTGCTTGTGTTTCTGTATAGATGTGCAGGGGATTGTTGTAAGGATGGCATGTTGATTTATCGAGGTTTTCTTATCTGATACAGAACAGGCAGTAATAGATCTTTTTCAGTGTGCTTGGATAGGATTCCAAGGGAATGAATGCTACGACATTCCATCCTCCAATGACACCAGACTTATCAACGTAGGTAGTTTCCGCGATACCATAACCTTGAAAACAGGGAGGTCAGAGAGAGGGATGGAAATCCAGCCGTCCACTCAACAGTTTCCTTATCGGTGCACAAATCTTAAAGCCAGACGTCCAAGGTTCCAATCCCATCGATGCGCAACTCTTAAAGCGAGACGGACGGACGTGGCTCTTACAGTGCCCTCATCGCACAATCTTCCAATCTCATCGATGCACAACTCTTAAAGCGAGACGGATGTGAATCTTACAGTCTCTTCATCGCACAAACGTCCAAGCAAGACACCCAACGTTCCAATCTCATCGATGCGCAAATCTTAAAGCGAGACGGTCAAGGTTCCAATCTCATCTATGAACATATCTTAACGCAAGACGGACGTCGATCTTACAGCATCTTTTTTGCACACAGCTCTAAGCGGGACGTCCATGGTTTCAATCTCATTGATGCACACATCTTAAAGCGAGACGGCCGTGGTTCTTACAACAGCATCCTCATCGCACAAACATCTAGGCAAGACGTCCAAGGTTCCAATCTCGTCCACGCGCAAATCTTAAAGCGAGTCGGACGTGGATCTTACGTTCCAATCTCATCGATGCGCACAACTCCTAAAGCGAGACGGACGCAGATCTTGCTGTGCAGCGGACCCCTAATGTCCTGGCGTCCCCTCCGGCCCTCCCCCTCCCTGCTGCGCCGCGGCGGCCCTCTTCCCCACCTTGTCCTCGCAATACCAAGGCCGCATCGAAACAAGCTTGATGGAGAAACCGGTGGGGAAGAATGACAGGAACACGAAGCAGCAGCAATTTACGATCGCCATCTTCCACTCCGATCTCACCCGTACGGTTTTCTTCTGCCCGATGAAGAAGAGGTGTAGTTGTGAATCTCATGTTCTTCGAGGATTAATGCATGTTTATATTCACTACTTCAAAATAGGGCAGATGACGGGGGATTTACATGCATCATCGGTCCCTTTTCGAAATCTGAAGTTCGAATCTATATCTATGTTTCCTTTTCAGTGTTTGATACAGATTTTGTTCATATCTCAATCTTACACCTTCAAGATCTGTCTCGATTTCATCTTATTCTCATCTTCGGGGTGATTACACTATCCCAAAGATGTTTCACCTATTTGTTGTAAATGGTGCCTTTGTCATGTCTTCTTTGTCCGTTTTCCTCTACTAGCTTTGGTTTTAAGACCAAGTCAACTGCGTCTTACTACTCCAACAGTCGTGCAAACATGGCTGGATGTCATCCCACACTGTATTTTGACAGAAACTTTAATCTCGTGAATTCATTTCGCGATGACAAGTTTGTCTCATGATGAATTACCTTCGTGTTCATTAAATTGCTTTGCAGTTTTCAACTCGAAGGACAAATATCAGAAGGTTACATCTCTCAGCATCCGCATTCACTTATCACTCTCCTCCTTTATGGTCTGTCTCAGAGCTCATTTACCCGTGCCTTCAATTTTCTTCCCCAGAACAGTGCTGTGCGTGACAAACAAGCAAGCAAGGTCAGTGAGCACCGCACCCTCTCCACACATTCGAATTCAGCTTCTTATTCCAAGAAATCGATCGTTGTGTTCTTCCTTTCGAGTATATTTGTTGCAAGACTTTGCGAGTAATAGTTGCTCGTGTTGGCATGAAAGAAGGAATCTACCGACCAAGTTTGGTTCAGTCGTGATGTGTTCTGTGCTATGTATTCTACCCTCATTTATATGACGCGACTTATCGTTCCAGCAGAGTCTGATGAACGCGCTAGTGTGGCATCGAGAGCACATTATCGTGCATGAGAAGCCCCTATTCATGTGCGCACTTCGAAGAAGCAGTGGTGTCAGAGAATTAGACGTCACACAGCGATGCTACTTTGTTTACCGAAGCATGCTTCTTTCTTTAGCGACCAACTCCCTTCGATTTATTCTTATCTACGCTCTGCCCAATACATCCTATCAAATATATGAGCTATATGGCTGTGTAATATTAATGTCTTTTTGTCTCTATATTTTAAAAAATTACATTGATATCGATATAATTATAAAATTAAAATTATTTATATTTATTTATCCTAACGTTATTAATTTTCTCAACGAAAATATGAAATATATATATATATATAAATATAATCATAACGTTTTAATTAGTAGTGACATATGGTAATATCGACGAGAGATGAAATGACTATCGAAAAATATGAAAAATTATATATATAAATATAATCATAACATTTTAATTAGTAGTGACATATGGTAATATCGACGAGAGATGAAATGATTATCGATGCAGATATTAAGCGATATTGTTATGCATTTACATTGGCATCGATGTCCTCTGCCACTATCGATGTATAATATTAGCGTCCCATTAGTTAGATATCTTTAGTATCTTAGTTTTTTTATTTTTAAAAAATTATATTGATATTTTTATAATTATAAAATTAAAAATATTTAGATTTATTTATCTAAATATCATTAATTTTATCAATGAAAATATAAAAATATAATTTTAACATTCTAATCGATGATGATGACAAATTACTGTACTAACGAACAATGAAAGAATTACAAATGAAGATGAAATGAAGATGTCAAACGATGTTGGTCTATATCAACATCAACTAGAATGTTAAGATCATCTTTTTACTTTTTATTTTTATTAGTAAAATCAATGATATTAAGATAAATAAATTAAATATTTTATTTTATAATTATATGGATGTCAATATAATTTTTAAAATATAAGGACAAAAATATCAATTATATGACTGTGTAATACCATGTAATTACTAGCTATATGGCTGTGTAATATCAATGTCCTTTAGGGGCATTATAATCGAGGTTGGCGTCCAGAAGCGTGTGAAGCGTCGCTTCGCCTTCCATCTACGCCACGTCGGCGCCATATGGACGACACCTCAGTCCCAAAACCCCATCAACCTTCCTTGTGACTGTAGTTGGCGCTGGGACCCACCAATCTCAAGGGCAGCACTCGTCTCGAGTCAATGCTGGCGTGACCTTCCTCTTCGAATCCAACGCCAGATCGAGCGAATCGGAGCCGCCCCATTCGGTGGACCCCGCCGGCGCGGTTGGTCCCACATAAGACATTTGGGAGACGGCAGCAAAAGCGAAAGCGCGTTAGGGGGACGAGAGAGAGAGAGAGGGAGAAGGGGGAGGAGGGTTGACTCCACGGTAAGGGGGAGAGAACGCAGCTCCGGAGGCGACGAAAGACACGTGTCCGTTACGCCAGGCGGGGCTGATTCCCTGGCGGGGAATCGGTTTCTGCTGCCCGCAGTTAAAGTCGCATTTACCACCACCCGCTCTCTCTCTCTCTCTCTCTCTCTCTCTCCCTCTGAAACCTCCCTCCCACTAATTACCCCCACCGGTAATAAATAATTACTACCAATAAAGCTTTTAGTGAAAGAAAGTGAGTCTTCTTCTTCTGAAGGAGAGAGAAAGAAGAGTTAATACCGTTTGTCTGTGAAGCAGCACAGAGAGAGAAAGAGAGCGGGGAAAGAAGAAGAAGAAGAAGAAAGAGCTTAAGTGTAGGTCCACGAAGAGGGAGAAGACAGGAGGTCCTCTCTCTCTCTCTCTCTCTCTCTCTCTCTCTCTCTCTCTCTCTCTCTCTCCCAGAAACACCGACAGTGGTTAGTGGCATTCATTTCTCGCCATTACTGCACTTTCCTCTATCCCATTCCTCCTACCTTTCTTTCTTTCTTTCTTTCTTTCTTTCTTTCTTTCTTCTCAGATCTCCCCTTCCTTCTTCTTTCTTTTGTTTTCCTCGTGTCGATGTACTCTCATTCTTCGACGATCTCTCCATCGACCGTGTTTGGTTCTGTTTACTTGAAGATGGACGAAGTGTGGTTCTGAGAAAGGCAAAAACAGTCGAGTGTCTTCTTGTTTCGAGGGCAAAAGAAGTGGAGGTCAAGAAAGAGAGCCTAAAGATGTATGGAGACTGTCAAGTGCTGTCATCCATGGTGGGAGGCAACGTTGTGTCACCCGATTCGCTCTTCTCCTCTTCGATCCAAAATCCTAGCCTCAGCTTCATGGCTAGCATGCCACCATTCCATGCCTTCTCCTCCATCATTCCGGTAAGCACTGATCTCTTCCTATACCTTACCCTACGCGTTCTCAAAACATTGTCGCTAAGATTTGGTTGTGGTGGCGTAAGAAGGAGGAAGGGATGATGTTGATGGGGAGGGGTGGGAGCAAGGAAGAGGAGATGGAGAGCCGCTCTGGTAGCGGACCCCTGGACGGAGTACTCAGCTGCGGCGAGGACCACGACAACGAGTTGCAGCAACCGCCGCCGCCGCCGCAGCAACTGCAGCAGCCGGGTGCGAAGAAGAAGCGTTACCACCGCCACACCGCCCGGCAGATTCAAGAGATGGAAGCGTGAGACTCTCACCACATCCATCTCTGTTAATGATATGATATGGTATGATGTGATATGATTTGATGGCCATTAATAGGATGTTTAAAGAGTGCCCTCACCCGGACGAGAAGCAGAGGATGAAGCTAAGCCAAGAACTCGGCCTTAAGCCTCGCCAGGTCAAGTTCTGGTTCCAGAACCGCCGGACTCAGATGAAGGTGCGTCTGCAACCCTGCATTCATGCATCAGTACCAACAATGATACAAGAATTAGAAGCTATTCGTTGTGGAAGAAAGCTTACTGATATGCATGGGATTTTGTAACTGCGGCACGCTGCAGGCTCAACAAGACCGGGCGGACAACGTGGTGCTGCGGGCGGAGAACGAGAGCCTGAAGAATGACAACTTCCGGCTGCAGGCAGCCATTCGCAACGTCGTCTGCCCCAGCTGCGGCGGCCCGGCCATCCTCGGCGAGATGTCCTTCGACGAGCAGCAACTGCGCATCGAGAACGCCCGGCTCAAGGACGAGGTACTGAACCCTAACCCTAGCTCCTCCCAGAACGACGTTACCTCCACATGCACTTGCTCTTGCTATCATTTCCTCTGTTCGCCACTTCAATGTGCAGCTGGAGCGTCTATCCTGCATCGCGTCGCGTTACAGTGGCCGGCAGTTGCAGCCATTGGGGCCGGCACCGCCTGTGCTGCTCCCCTCTCTTGACCTTGACATGGGCATCTACTCCAGACACTTCAACGAGCCGCCGGTGGTGAGCTGCACCGACCTGATCCCCATCCCGCAGATCTCCGATGAGCCCTCACCGTTCCCTGGCATGCTCATCATGGACCAAGACAAGCCATTGGTTCTCGACCTGGCAATGACGGCAGCAGATCACCTGGTCAGGATGTGCAACACGAACGAGCCGCTGTGGATCCGAAGAGGTGGTAGCACCGTGGAGGTCTTGAACTTGGAAGAGCATGCAAGGATGTGTCCATGGCCGATGGACCTGAAACAGCAGCAGGGGCGGTTTAGGACCGAGACTTCCAGGGACAGTGTCATGGTCATAATGAACGGCATCACAATGGTGGATGCCTTCCTGGACGCAGTGAGTCAATCTTTTCCGAGATCCATGAATCGTCTCTGTAGCATCATGAGCTCTTACCCTCTCGGTTACTTTGTCCAGAACAAATGGATGGAGCTGTTTCCTTCCCTTGTCGCAAAGTCCAGAACGGTGCAGATTTTGAGTCCCGGAGTTCCCGGCCACGGCAATGGCTGCTTGCATCTGGTAATTTGTCGGATCACCTCCATGAATACGCGTTGTTGTTGTCATCTGCTTTGCTCATGTTCAGGCCATTAACAGATGCATGCAGAGCTGCAATTTCTATCTCCGTTGGTGCCCGCCCGTGAAGCTCACTTCTTCCGGTACTGCCAGCAGAACTCAGAAGAAGGCACTTGGATTATAGTCGACTTCCCCGTTGATGGATTCCAAGATGGCAATCAAAGCCCCTTCCCCTGGTATAGGAGGAGGACTTCTGGTTGTGTCATCCAAGATATGCCCAATGGGTACTCCAAGGTACGGAAACTTAATTTGCTGTGTTATGTATCACCGGGACAAGAAAAAGCTCTGAATGACCAATGATTTCTATGTTCTGGGAATGTTGCTCACCTTCCATGATCACTTCTCTGATAGGAAATAGAGGACCAGAGAAAGATAACAAGAACAAATTAGAGTTACCTGCTTTATACCTCATATTTCTTTGGGCAGGTGATCTGGGTAGAACATGCAGAGGTGGAGGACAAACCAGTGCATCAGATATTCCAGCAATTTGTCAGCGCCGGTGAGGCATTCGGAGCTACACGCTGGGTTTCAGTCCTACAAAGGCAATGTGAGCGGCTCGCGAGCCTTATGGCGAGAAATATTTCTGACAATGGAGGTATCTCTGCCAATTCGTCCCCATAGAAAAGTCCTACACTGAACTGTGTTGCGGTTCTCTCATCCGTGTACTCCGTTGTTTCAGTTATCTCTTCTCCGGAGGCGAGAAAGAACATGATGAGGTTGTCACAGAGAATGATAACAACATTCTGCACCGGCGTCTATGCCTCTGGAATGCAGTCATGGACGGCGCTCTCGGATTCTTCTGATGACACGGTCCGGGTGACAACTAAGAAAAATACTGCACCCGGCCAGCCAAATGGGGTTATTCTCACGGCAGTGTCCACCACATGGCTTCCTTTCTCCCATCACCAGGTGTTTGAGCTTTTGACGGACGAGCAAAGGAGGTCTCAGGTACTTCGTGGTTTGCTGTTTACTGCAATCTGCATCTTTGCTCGTGTCTTGAGGTAGCTAGCTGCTCGTGTCTCGTTCTGCTGCAGTTGGATGTGCTCTCCAGCGGGAACTCGTTGCATGAGGTGGCTCATATAGCCAATGGCTCGCACCCGAGGAACTGCATATCACTGTTGCGTGTCAATGTCAGTATGCCCTCCCACGCACTTCGTTCCTATTTTGCTTTCGATTGCTGATTGAGATATTTTCTACGTGCATGTGTAATCCACTCGCTCAGGCCGCAAGCAACTCCTCCCACAGCGTGGATCTCCTGCTCCAAGAGAGCAGCACCCACCCCTCCGGCGGCAGCATCGTGGTGTACGCTGCAATCGATGTCGACGCCGTGCAGGTGGCGATGAGCAGCGAGGACCCGTCCTACATTCCCCTCCTCCCGACCGGGTTCGTCATCTCGCCCGCCGCCCGCCAACCAAACGCCGGCACCAGCAGCGGCAGCGATGGTCACGCCACCGTCGGATGCCTGCTCACGGTCGGCATGCAGGTGCTCGCCACCGCCGTCCCCTCCGCCAAGCTTAACCTCTCCACCGTCACCGCCATCAACAACCACCTCTGCAACACCGTGCAACAGGTTAGAGCCGTGATCGCCGGTGCCGGTGGCACGGCCATGGGCGAGCCGGCTGCCGTGGCGCCGGATCAATAACACGAGGAAGTGACTGGAGTTACCTGAACCCTAAGCAGTGAGCCATTAAACCTCGTCATCATGTCTCTTCGGTGACGATGACCCCAGTGGTCATGTTGGCGACGTAGAAGGCGGGGTTCAAGGTAATCTCCAAGGATGGTAGTGGAGTCTGTAGAGTGTCTAGTTCAAGTGGCAGCGTCGTACTGTAACATGTCAGTGGAAGAAGAGAGGCCAAGGAGACTAGTTAGGTTGAAGGAGGGAAGTCAAGAGCGCACCAGATGTGACCCTTGCTCGCTGGCGAAGCCCATCTCACGAGGGGAGGAGGGCGTTGGTTCGGGAATTGACTTCTTGCTCTGTGGTGGTCAGGTTCCTGTTGGTTTGTGTTTGTGTTTCTGTTGTGTTGCCTCTGATGGGGGTTTGGTTGGTAGAACCGGATTGAATGATGCATGCTGTGCTGGAACCATTATGGTTATTTATGTTGTGTATTCATTGCTCTGTTTGCCTATCTTCCTCTTCTTTTTTTTCCGACTTGGGATTCGGTGTCAGGGACCAGCCACCGCAGGAGAGCCTTGATGAGGCTGCTGGCCGCTCATAGAATCAGCTCCAGCACTGATCGAGGTGGACATGGTTGCATCATCTTTGTTCTGCTACATATTCTCCATGAACGAGTCACGCGGACGCAGCTTCGAGTAACAGATGGGAAGCAAGCGTTCTGGTGCTTGCAATTGTGATATCTGGACGAGCGCAATTATGGGATTCCCTATTTGAACAGGGCAAGTAAGGAGGTCATGAAGGAAATCATGATCGAGGTTAAGTATCGCCAAAACACAATAAGATGACCGAACTTTCAGACTACCAATGGACAGCAAATAATATATTTGATAACATGCAAGACAAAGAATATAATAACATCCCCGAGAGTCAACGCCTACAACAAAGTAGAGGACTATCATGTTCCTACAGAGCATGAAATATAAAATATAATTCCCTTATCATCTGCCTGATTAACTTATATTGACACCATTACGATAATGACCAGTAAACCAACTCAAACCTGGAGGCATCCGACTCCCAACGCCCGATTGACCCTGGAACGTTCCAGCTCCTGCCAATTCGCTCTGAGCAGAGGCGCATCTGCACGTCAAGACTTGTTTTACAGGTCTGTGGGCTAGGATTTTGGAGCTTGATGTCTGGCCATAGGTGGTAACTGCAAAATACAGCAGTGGTTGAGGGATAGGGTGGATATAAAAGCATCAAAATATGCAACTTTCATTTTTGCTCCTTGAAGCTGATCCAGTAAATATCAAGCAGATGTGCAGTTGCTGAACTAATTGTAGGGATGGAATACTAGAATTCCTACAATTAAGTAGGTTAACCAACAATCATGTAAGATAACATAGCCAAATTAACAGAAACACTTGCTCAAAGAAACTTCTGAGCCATCTGCAAATCTTGCTGGTTGGTGTATTTCTATTCTGAAAATTCCAGTATAAGAACCAATGTACACTTCTCATCCAGCATAAATATCAAGATAGGGAGGAAATAAACTGACACGAGAAAAGTAAAGCAGACTATACAAGGGAGAAAGAGGCACGGCTAAAAGACCAGAGATTCTTTCTGTTAAGTTAACAAACGTGACACGCAAGTAGCAGGATGCACCTAAGCGTGTAAGGATCAAGGCATCTCATACACAGGAACTGATGCTTATATTTATCTAGCATAACTTGGGAAAACTAAGTGACGGGAAAATTCTCAGCCAACCATGCAGCGGATGCCCTAGATTAAAGACATCCCAACAGTAAACATAAAGCATACCATATCGGACGAGTACAATCAGACACCCAATTTGCCTTTGATGACTTCTCAGAATCATGGTCTTGTTCAAGACTGGAAATTATAGGAACCCATACACTTCACAGGTTTACCCTTAAATAAACTAGTCTTTTTATCATAGATATATTTGCAACCCAAGCCTTGTTGGTGAATAAGGGATCCAAGATAGAAGCTCTACAAGTAAGTTCAACTAACCATAATGTTGGAGCTAGTTCCACAATTAGCGAAAATAGTTCAGTGCTTAAGAAACAAATTTGAGCTCGAGGCTTTTAACTCAAAGGCAAGCTTTCAAGAGAACCTAGCCAAAGCTTGTCCTTCAATAGCTTCGTTACCCACAAGTAGGTAGTGCACCTTCTAAGAGAGGGGGATAAAAATGTAAATCAGCTACAAGCAAACAAAACCTAGTGTTTGTCCATAATGGATAAAAATTATCAATATTTCATAAGAGCCAATAGGACCAAAATAAACTATTAAGAAAAAAAAACTCAAAAAAATGGATTGCTCAAGTTTTATGAGCAAATCTATGCTATTCAGCTTCATCATATGCCAAAAGATCAGATCTGAACAGAATCACAGATTTAGTAGTCTAGCAGGTACTGCATCAGCAGCAATCAAAATTGATAAAACTGACCATGTGTTGTAGCCTCATTATTGTAGAACCCAATAATTTATCACCAATAATCTGTCTTAACTTTTTAACCAAGTCAATCCTGCTTATCTTCCTCTTCTGACAAAAGGAAAAAACATATGGAGTTAATCAATATGTGAAAGTACATGAAATCAAATAGTAATATTTGAAAATCAAAATGACCTTAAAATCTTCATAATGAGTGTTAACCAAGTCCATGTCTTGAGGAGGCACTTTAGTTGAAATTGCAGCAAACAACATTGAAAAGGGCATCCATGGAGAGGTTGGAGTTCTTGGAGCTCGACCTGACGATAAACCACGAAGCTGATTTGCAACAACTGGAGATGGGTGGCTCTTATCCTATGGCACAAGGGAGGCAAGGCCATCACTCAGTTCAATAACAATAGAAGAGAAAAAGTACTGCTTCAGATTTAAAAAAAGAATAGCACAATAATTATGTAATCCTAGGTCTTTTGTTGTGGAACCTAAACATGGTTAACTGTAGATCCTAATATGAAGACTGCTCAGCATCATCTTCAGAACTTTGTCATGCAATACAAAATTCTAGCATGGATTACAGAATTTGAAGAAATACAAACAGAAAACCCATTTCATCATAAATATGCAAAAAAAATTGATAAGATGGTCAGCCATTACTGTATATCCATCAATAAACGGACTAGTTGGTAATCTACTACAGCACAATAATCCTAATAGCTAAGATCTGGACTATAATTAAGTGTTCCATGAAATATGGTCTAAAAATAATTATAATTTGTAAAACATACCTGATATAAGCTGCAAGGTGAATTAGAATTTGTTAAAGCAGACACATAAGATATACCACCATCGCTAGCCAAACATTCTGCAGTCACAAATAAAGTACAGGCTTTGAAATAAAGTTTGCACTCATATAAAGGAATTTTTTTAAAAAAAAAATCAACCAGATGCTCCAGCAAAAGTTACCTTTGGCATTGGTAGGCAAGTTTATAGTCACAATAAATTCTGCATAGATATGAGTATACATATTCAAATCCCATATTATATAATGCTTTGGATTCTGAAGATCATCGACCCCACTGTCAAAGTTCTCATGGCTGGCCTGCTGCTGGTTAGATCCCATGGGAATTAGCTCCATGTTTCCCATAATAACGCGGCACAGCATCATATGGATAAAACCATTGTCGTCAACATTAGAATAGCGAGCACTGAAGACAATATATGTAGATTAGTGATATTTCTTCATCATGGACGATTAACAAACAAAGAATAGTGCATGACCAAGAGGAACCATCAAATGTAAATAAAGGGCTGTTTGCAGCCTTCTAGAACAAGAATTAAGGATCATTCCATAATTGCCAGAAGACAATCATGATAAAATTGATATTGAACCTCACCAGACATTTGAACAATTTGCTGGTGCAAGATGAATGCCATTGCCAAACAGAGGCTTCTGTTCAGGTATCTTCAAAACCCCTTTCAACATCATCTCTTCGACAGCACCTTTGGAGGAAGCAAGCCATGCATAACGGACATTTGCATTGCCACGGAGTTTTTGGGTGACCACAACTTGCTCTTGAAAAAAGCTAAGTCGACTCAAACCTAAGTCATTTTCCACTGGAGTTTTACAGATTCCAATAATGTCCTTTGCATCAATAACTTTGCACAAACTGTGAAGTAACAAATGCTGCACAGCACTGATTCGCTGGTCATCAGCCGGCCTAACCTTTTCCTGCCAACTTCCTGAAGCAGAGACATTTGGAGGGAGAAATGAACACGGATCATTTTCTCCAACAGTTTCATTGTCTTCAGCACAGGCAGAATTTTCTTCACTCTTGATCCTCTTGACATTAAACGTAGCCTCGTCATCAAGTCGTAAACTTGAGCTTTCAGCTGCACTAACAGAAATCTTCAATTGGGCATCAACTTCACGTGTACCATTTGGATCACAAATCATGTGAACTTGTTTGCCTTTGCCAAAATGATAATGTTCAGGACACACTTCTGGGAAGAAACATTTCCCATCTACATCAATCCAAGCAATTGGTTTCTGTAATCCTGTTTTCAAATCTATGTAAATCATGTGCATAAAGTCTAACAAAAATTGCTGATTCTGAAAATCTGCTTCAGTAATTCCTTTCTTTAGACGAAAATCTTCCTGGACCAAACTGATGATATTCTCAGGAAAATCTCCCCATTCACCATCCTCAAAAGATAACACTCGGACCGGCAACCCACTTTTTGAAAAATTGCGATATTTATTAACAATATGGCTCTGAAAACTGCAGCTGAAGTTAGATTTACAACTCATCATGTTGCAGCCCCTTAGAGAGGATCTGTCTGTGATATGCGAATATGCTACTAGGCCATGGCCAGTAGTGAAATATGAATCAGGTTCTCTCTTCCTCTTCAGACTGTGCATAATTCTTTCATTTTTATCCAATACCTTTACGCTCATATCTTCCATTTTTACGCAAGGAAGTGTCTGTTAACCGCTGACTAATTCTCTTCAAAGGACTTGTCTCCACAAAAACAGCCAACCTCACTTAAGGATAATCAATAACTTCCCGTCGAGTTATAGATGGAAAAATTCACGTAATGGTAGACCGACAACAAGCAAGAAAATCCTGGAGCAAATAGAAACAAGCACAATGTTCAACATATTTTTGTAAAGCGTGCTAATAGAATTGCAAAAGCAAAAAGAAATCAAATTGCAAATCAAAGATGCTGCACAAAATAGAATCCAAATTCATGGTGGCAGGCCCAATAACTTAAAATATAAAAGGACCAAACAAGCCTCAAAGTTGTAACTAAAAAATTCTTGACACCAACTCTGAGGATTCACACTCTTTTCTTTGTATTGGAACCACAAGTAGAAAGAAGAATATGCAAAATGTGGCCCTAAAACCAAATGACCAAATCCAAAATAAGCAGAAAACAAACTGTTTTCATGGTTAAATATCTATAAACATGACTAATTTAACACTGATTGCCGATGCCTTTTTTTTAAGGTGTGCAAGCATACTTTAATTTTGTAGAAATTTGGTATACAATAATTACATAAGAAAATCATGTTATAACAAGTGAGAAGCACTGAAGTAAAATCCCTCAAACATGCAATGAATAGACAGTCATGGAGGTAAAGGAATTAATCACAAGACAACATGAAATTATCAAAAACATGCAATCAACCAAAGTGTTTAAGCTGGTTAGACTCTTATCGGAAGTGTGTATTAGACTACATCACCACTGATGTCTTAATGCACTGAAGATTCAAAAAAATTTCTTGTACCATCTGACTAGAAGAACACATTCAAAAGGCAAGCTGCAATTACGGCAAAACCAACTAAAAAAGTAGATGGGTGTTATCTTCCCATTCCACTAGCACAGTGCCTCAATGCAGCCCATCATTTCCACTCCAACTATCTAATTATTTCAATGTTTGTCCGTCCCCCAGAATCATTAAAAAATATATATGGACTTTCTGGTAGATAACGTCATTAAGGCTCCATCTAATATTCTCAAATCAGAAAGCAGAAAGAATCAAACTAATAACTCATATCATGGAACCTATACATTCAAAGCCATATAGGTCTATGACTAATCATTCAGGTGCTCGGGGAGATGCAAAATGCACATGCCATGGAAATAAAGGCCCAAACAACCTAGGGGATGAGAACAGTAGTTAACTCCCCTATATATGCGTAGTAGTCCCATATAGGATGATAACTAAGGCAGTTTTTGGCAATAGAAAAATCTTATAGAACATTGGGCAAAGGTTGCAGGATCCAACAGGGTAACAGTTGCAATGAGAGTTATATTTACAGGTTGGCTGAGAACTTCCATTAAGATTATCGAGTCTTGACTTAAAAGGATTTGTCATCAATCTACGCAATTTCATTCATCAGCCAAAAAAAAGAACTACCAAAACTAATTTTATACAAAACAACCTAACATCATTACACATTTATGCCTTTCTCTATACAGATTCATCACAGTGCATCATCTAGCACTGAATTCCAAAATCAACCTGAGTCATGACATGAGTTTCTTCCCCTATCTATGCTTTCACGAACATAGTAGTTTCCTTATGGTAGCCATCTAAGCACCAGAAAAGGCAATCTGATTTCTTATTTTCAAGCCTATAGTTCCTCGCACAACAAAGTAAATATATTATTTGTCTGATTGCTGATCATTTGTCTGCTTTCTGACTGAGAAAGGTTGATTACACACCTTATATTGGCCAATGACATTTTAATCAAGGTTATAAACAATTCAAGAAATGCTAATAGAGGGAGATATCTCAATTGTCCAATGTAAACCAATGCCTTGATAACCACATGATCTTTTATTGTGCAGGAAGCCAATAGGGACATATCTACTTTTTTCTGATTGGGTAACATACCATGAGTCTAAATGTAATTTAAGGTTGGTGTTATGTGCTTCAGCACTCTTATCTTCAGTAAATGGATTAATATGGTTCATTACGATCTAGTAGTGAACAAAATTAGAAACATTCTTATTGGAAAAGATCTCTATGTTTAGCTGGTAGGTCTACTCTGAAAATTTACTATGGTCCATACTCCTTACAATTGACTTATAAGTATGTGCTCGGGATTATCGAGAGAGAGGACTACAATGTAAAGACATCCATTGGTACCACATATGAAATTACACTTTTGGTGAAACATGTTATTGAAATAATTTAAATCCTTAGTGATAGTGACGCGCCTTGGATTAAAATTTTGTGCAAGAGAAACTCATACAAGAAGGATTCTTTGTTGTGTGGAAGGCTAAGCTATTGTATTGTCTATTCAAAGAGGAATATAGCAGAAAGATTTTCAACAAAAACATTTTCCAGAATGAAATTCCCCACACTGCTTCAGAACCTCTCCTGTAAGATACATTTTCCAAATGAGATGGATACACTTCGACCAACCCAAATCTGAAGATCAATAGTTAAAAAAATTTCTACTCCAATAGATCCAATAAATGCCAAAGAGAAGACAAGAAAGAGAAACTTCATTTCTCCCTATTAGATCACAATCATCAAATGAATATATGATGGTTAAAAACTTGAAATATTAATAGCAATGGCAAGGTTTCTCTCATCTACAGATCTTACAAATACTCAAGCTACAGACGATATCAACTTAAGAAATGGGAAACCTGCTTAATCATCCTTGGCTTTTGAGATACTAGCTAAAGCCTGCTTTTGTGGACATAGACATTGTTGATAAGTATTAATGAGTTGCTGATTGTGATGATGACGTTACAATACTATGTTGCTCAAACACAGGCTGGCTCAGAGAACATGTATGTTGCAGATGGAAAAACATAAGGACTACTGATTTGAAAAAAATATTTCATGGATTTCAGTGACTAAGAGTATATCAGTTCTAAATTCCTATTAATAAAAATGGGCTGTAGACCCAATGGAAGTCCATGTAAAAAAATGTCCATCAGTTCAAGAGTTGTCTTCTTTATGTCCTACTAGATATTCTGCCTAATCAACTTCATTGCTCAAACACAAGCTGGCTCGGAAAATATGTATGTTGCAGATGGATAAAATAAGGACTACTTATTTTAAAAAAATGATTCATGGATTTCAGTGAATAAGGGTGTACATCAGTTCTAATATACTATTAATAAAAATGGACTGGAGACCCAATGGAAATCCATTGATATTCTGCCTAATCAACTTCATTGCTCAAACACAGGCTGGCTCAGAGAACATGTATGTTGCAGATGGATAAAAATAAGGACTACTTATTTTAAAAAAAATGATTCATGGATTTCAGTGAATAAGGGTGTACATCAGTTCTAATATACTATTAATAAAAATGGGCTGTAGACCCAATGGAAGTCCATGTAAAAAAATTTCAATCAGTTCAAGTGTTGTTGTCTTTATGTCCTACTAGATATTCTGCCTAATCAACTTCATTGCTCAAACACAGGCTGGCTCAGAGAACATGTATGTTGCAGATGGATAAAAATAAGGACTACTTATTTTAAAAAAAATGATTCATGGATTTCAGTGAATAAGGGTGTACATCAGTTCTAATATACTATTAATAAAAATGGGCTGTAGACCCAATGGAAGTCCATGTAAAAAAATTTCAATCAGTTCAAGTGTTGTTGTCTTTATGTCCTACTAGATATTCTGCCTAATCAACTTCATTGCATGTAAAAAAATTTCAATCAGTTCAAGTGTTGTTGTCTTTATGTCCTACTAGATTTTCTGCCTAATCATTTGTATTCATGATATTTTATCCTCATTGACTGGTTTGCGTTTGCTCTCCTGTAATTATTTATCATCTGTTCTTCTGTAGATAAAGTGCAGAGGTGTGCAATGTATTTTGATATTCTTCTTCTGGGCCTACTTCTTCAGTCCTAAGTAGGCTCTTAGGAGTTGCACAAAGAAATATTAGGTGATGGCCCATTAGAGAAACATTCAGTCCTTTGGTCTTTTGAAAGGAAAAAACAAGCTGCATCATCCTTCCATGTGGACCACATCACCCATGAGAAATCATGGTGATACATATGTAATTTATGATTTGTATGACATGTAATGAGAATGTTATATTCTAAGTGAGGGAGTTTGTAACAACCCAATCCGATTAGTACCACATTGATTGTAAGTTTTAGCAAACTTTTAAGTGTTCTTTTTTTGGGGGCATCAACCATGTAAATTTTTAGGCTAGGTTCATTATGATAACAATCAAAGGTAATCCTGGTAAAGCTTTGACCCTTACCATGGACTACTTTAATTGTAGCTCTAAGTAAAAGTTGGGAACTCAATGTCCTTCATGGAAATTAAAATGAATCTCTACTTATTTTTATTGGATCAAACAATGATGCCACCTTTGAGCCCAGTAATGGTGTATGTAATTTTATCAGCACCAAATTAGATTTTTTTTCCATGGGGCTATGGCAGCATACACTGCTATCTTCTCTGGGGCTATGGCAGTCTGATCGCGATGCAAATGACTGCCATGCTGGGAAAAAAATGAAGGTACTTACGGATTGCTTACATCGTTTTTCTAATTGCATAATTTCATTGTCCATGTGTGAGACGTGAAAAGGAGTGAAAGTTTTTTCTCTAATGTCAATCTCTTCCCCCATTCTCACAAATTGAATAAGTACTATCTCTGCTAGTCATGAATTTATCCTCTGCCAGATTAGTATCAGTTCTCATCCTACATCATTGTCACTCTGTAACGAACAGAAGAATAAACACTGGCACATAAAAAACACCATAAGTAATATAAATTAGAGGAGGATCGTCTAAAGAATAAGTCAAATTCTCCGGAACTACCATGAATTTTAGAACCCATAACTGTTCCGAGACAAAGAGGGGATCCGACCATGAGTCAAAGGCCTTGTCAACTAGGAAAGTATTGCATTCAAAGACACCTAAAAGGAGGCCACTTAAACTGCAAACCTTATGGCTGTCTTACAGGAAAGATCAAGGAGCCTTCCTTGTATTTTGCTGTGTCCTCTGAAATTTCAGAAATGAGATTGCTATTTTTACTTGGATGTCTATCTCAGGGCTGTTACGTCAGTAAATTGATGCAAGTAGCCCTTATGTTCTCTTTGAATCAAGTAGAGCATCAGAGTCAATTAACATCTCAAAAAAAGCAATTTACTGACAGAACAACCATAGAAAAAACCAAAGATCCTTTTCCCTACGATAATTAATCATCTCGATCAACATGATCCTTTTCCCTAAGATAATTAATCATCTCGATCAACATGCATCATGATCAAGCAACAACCAGAACCACCCAACCACTCATTTCCACCCCGATTGCCCCGAGTTCGCACCATGTCATCAGAATAGTGCAAAAACCCCTCTCTTAACAGACAAAATCCACCTAGAACAACACATTTGAATGAGCAGATCTAGCCCCAGATGTAGAAAGAAAAGCACAAATAAGACGAAACGATAGGGATCGCACGGAATAAACTTCTCCTATGTAAAATTTCGTCGTTAATAGATCAAAAAGCGAAAGAACAAACAACAGGATCGGAAAGAACAGTCGATACCATTGAAGGCTTGATAGCACATCTCCGCGACAAGGGCTCTTACTCTCCCTCGCAATCGGAGGGGCCTCGATGTACCAGATCGGAAAAAGGAGAAGAGCAAGAGCGGGTCGGCGGAGGGACGGGCGGCTACAAATAGCGGAACACGGTCAGCGATACGCCGCTTTCTTGCGGCCAAAGAAGACGAAGAATACTGCGGTCTGCCGACCTCCAGCATCCAACGGCCACCGATAAACTTCGCGGACAAAGAATAGTTTTGGATCGATCTCAAGCCGTTGGATGGGGCCCGATATTTTGCCAAGAGTGGGGAGTGGAGCGCCTCTTGTGAAGAAGATGTGGGCAGCGGCACGTGGCAGGCACAGTAAGTTTTGGCGGTGCAGTGAGCCGTGGTTCAGCCTCGGGCCGGTTCGAGTTCCGACTTCGACCGGGCGTGCGGTTGACTCGAGCGGAGATTACTTGCAGGTTACGTTAGTGATGTACGTGGACGCCATCTTAGACTAATAAAACGAATTCAAGTGTCCAGGTTAATGTAAGACGTCTTAGGCTGGCGGATGATTGTGGATAGATGGTATGTCCCTTTCATTCCCCGTTTCAATTGCTTGGCTTTGCATGATACGGGGACATATGTGATTAATGTATGGGCCTAATAAGTTAGTTATGTTGGTATCTCGTCAACACTTTTAAAAATTACATTGAATTCTTTATATTTACTAAAAAAATATATTTAATCTTGTTCTTCTTCTCTTCGTCGATTCTATTAACAAAAATACTATACGTATTATTACATATAAAAATAATTTTTAAATATTATTCTCATTGATATTAAGTTTTTCTTATGTAATTTTTATAAAGGTTATTTTCTTCTTCGACTTCAATATCTTCTCGATCGATCTTTCAAGAAGAGAAATTTTCGGTTAGTCTAACCCTAGAAAACCTAGACTTAGCTACGACATCCTCTGACAGTCGATCTTTTTGTTCTTCCCAAAAAGTTCCTCCTTTTCTTTCTAGAGTTTTTTCTTTTGATCAATAAAAATAATATTATAAAATTATCTTTTTAACTCTATTTTAACACATGTTATCTTTTCGTTAGCAGAGTCGATAGTATAAGAAAAAATGAAACTAAATATTTTATTTTCATAAATATAATTAGGATTCAATATAATTTTTAAAAATATAAAAATCAAAATATAAAGTTAACTGACTGCACGTAATTACTCCTTAATATACTGATCTCATTTATATCTTTTTGCATTGTGTTAGAATGTGTTATTGTGATTGTTGGAACACTCGATTTGATGAATTTTGATTCCAAATTCACGTGATAAAATGCGATGAAACTAATCCAGTAAAGAAATATTGGTGTTAGTGATTATTTGTTGCGATAAAAAAACACTCATAATGATTTCGAATGTTTAGTATTAATTTGATAAGTTTAGAATGAAAATATACATGAAAATTTTTTATTTTATATATTTGTTGTTTTGATAACTCATAATTAAATGCCTTAATAAACAAATATTGTGTATATATGTAGGTTGATGTATTATTATATCCGGATCCATTGGATTTCGTCTGTTGTGATTGAATCTTACTCGACGTAATTAACGAAGAAATATTCTCTGTACATTTCATGTTGGCTTGACATTCATAATTGATATCTTGTTGTATTTGAGCTAATTGAATTTCGTGATTAGAGTCTGGATTGATTAAGAATAATAATTATATTAAAATAATTCGTATATATTATTAAATTATAATTTATATATTTTTAGATTATATTTAAGCTGTAATTAGTAGTATGGTTTCTCTGAAAAAAAAACTTTTTTAGCTTTTTTTGGTACTCTTAATTTTTATTTTTATCACTTAGTGCTAATATTTTCTATAATTTTCACAATGTCCCTTGTTGTCACCTAATCACCTCCACCGTTAGATTATATTTTTGGTACCGTTAGGTTTTCTCCCATATTATCTTTCTCTTTCTCTTATCGTATTTACTTAATTTTTAATTTTATTATCGTCTTTGCCCATCTCTCTATACATTTATCATCTCAAGATAGCTACAAAATCATGATTTTATCATAGAGTAACATAATAAAAAGGGATTGTGAAAACTATGGCAAAGACGAAGGTCACATGTGTTGTAACAAACGATGAGTATAAGAAATGAGGAGGTAGCAAGGGTTATGACAGACATGGTAAGGAAATATTTAGTAAATGACTATAGGGGAGAGATCTTCCATGTCAAAGATGGTGACAATATTTAAGGGGATTAAACAATAAGTGAGTTTTACGGTGCTTGACATGATGGGCTAAACAAAGGAGGGAGGGGAAGTCCCACGTGATCCACCTCCTTCCCGACAACCTCCTCCCATGAAAATGACAAAGCCAATGAGCGATGGAGGTGGAGTTCAATGAGAGCGATGAGCAGTGAGGAGTGAAGATGGAGGTAGACAAAAGTAATGAGGTAGCCAAGCCAAAAGCTAAGCAGAGATAATGAAGGAAGGACAATGCATAGGGATGGCTTGATACCCAACATGGCAAAAGGCTGTGAGGTCTAGTAGCTATGGGGTAGAGACACCGACGAGGACGGGTATAACAGATATTATAGAAAATAAGAGTATCAAATTTAAAAAATAAAAAATAGAAACTTTTTCATAAAAATCGCCCTTGTTAGTATATCCAACTTAGTAAAGCCCAACCCACTTAATACCTGAGCCCAACCCACTTAATCCCTGCACAGCTCGCCCAACATTGCTATACTTGTATCATAGTACGTATGAGACGACGGAAGAGCTTGAAAGGGACTCGAGCTTTCTAAACGCAAAATACCTGCGCATTCCCACTTTGCCCTCCTCTGCCTCTTCTCCCCAGCATCGGCCTCTCCCCCTTCCTCGCCCTCCTCTCCCTGCGGAGATCGACGAATGGGATAGCCCGACCGAGATTTTGCACTCTTGTTTGGTTCATGATCGAGCTTCCAACTCTCGCTGGTCCCGCAAGAGCGTTGTCTTCATGTAAATTCCATTGTTTTTCTCGATCCAATGTCTTCTATGTGTGTCTGGAGATAGTTGTTCCATTACTTTTCGGCTAGATTTCTTTGGATTCCGGTTTTCGAGTTTCGCCACCGGCTTTTTTTTGCTCCAGATTTGATGTCTATGGTGCTTTCTTAGGGTTTCGGAACAGTTAGGGTTTTGAAGCGAGATCTAAGCCGGAATTTAGTGGTTTCGGCTGTCGATCTTCCCAATTTGGTTATCTGTGCGGAGATATTTGCTTTATGTGATGCTTTGAGAGAGAAATAAGATGGCTTGACAAGAGAAACAAAGGAAAAGAAGAACCAGCGGGAAAAGAAACATACTAGAGTACGGTGAGGTAGAGGGAGACATTGGACCATGGGAGGCAGTGAAACAGATTGCAAGGGGGCGAAGACTTCAGCCACGCAGGTACTGCATTCCAGTCATACATTTGCTGATAGGGTTGATTTTGACTGTTTAATGTGAATATGAGTTCCCGTAACATCTGTTTGTTCTGGTTTTTCTCATCCCAGGAACAGCCACCGGCCGCAAGCTCCAGCCCTGGCGCTGCAGTCTATCCTGACTGGTCTGGATTTCAGGTGATAACTGGAAATTTCTCATATCATAGATTTGTGACATTTGAGAACTTCCCAAAAGATCTACGAATTTACTGAAACTTGTCTTCAGATGTTATCATGACCTTAGAATTTTTATCTGGCTCAAATAGGCATATTCACCGGTGCTTCCACATGGCTTCTTCCATTCTCCCGTGGTGTCAAGTCCTCAGTCTCATCCGTATATGTGGGGAGCTCAGGTGCCTTTTCTGATATATATATATATATATATATATTCTCCTTTTTTCCAATTCCTCAATTCTCAGATGCAATGGAGTCCTAGCAGCTGGATTAATCATTTTTGTGCCATTGTACGAGGAGTTCAAATATGGAGGGCAATAATCTGAATTTGGAAACTCACCATGTGATAAAATGATTATTCTGTCCAACTTTTGTTCATTCCATACAAGGCTAGATATGTCATGGAAGAGAAGAGTTCATTGTGACATGCCATGAATAGCTTGATGAAACAATGATGATGCACATGTAGATATAAACCATCTAGCTTGGAGATAGCTTACTGGTTCAGAGAAGGGACAATTAATCCCCATCAAATATTACAATTTCCTTTGTGTTGATCCCATCACTGGCATAAGTCTATGTGCCAACAGATTATTAGTACAAATTATATTATAGCATGAGACAAGATATTCATAGTTATTGTGTTTGTAGAGAATTTCTTTTGTCAAGGTTGCTTGTACATTGACTAAAGAACCTTGAAAATTTATAGAGAATTATATATGTTTATAAGGACTAAAGATATTCATAATTATTATAACATGAGAAATTTTCTTGTGTTAGATTGTTAGCCTGAATGTAAATCTAAAGAACCTAAAGTGGAAAAATGGGAAATGAGTGAATATAAAAGGACAGTGGTATAAATTCGCATGAAAGTTAGTTTCTCATGTTGTTGTATCGCATTTATGATACTTCGGTGAAATGTATTTATAATCATTCTTTTCCCTTTGCAGCACCTTATGCCACCTTATGGAACACCACCACCTCCATATGTTATGTATCCTCATGGGATATATGCACATCCATCCATGCCACCAGTACGTCTTGTTACAACACAACTAAATCAAGACTTATTCCTTTGAAATTCATGACTTGTTTTCTCCAGTGCAATGCAAGGTTCCACTAACTACTTTTCTGCTGCAATATGTGAGTAGGGTTCTCACCCGTTTAGTCCTTATGCTATGACACCTCCAAATGGCAATGCTGAAGCTTGTGTGAGTTGCCTGCTAACCCACAATGTCAAATCTATTCTTGTCCAGCAGTGGGTACAACTGTAGCAAAATCATGAGCCACATGCTTTTGCATCTCACAGGGGAGTGTTCCTGCAAGCACAGGTGGAGATGCAAAATCATCTGAGGGTAAGGAAAGGAATCCAATTCAAAGATCAAAGGGAAGTCTCGGGAGTTTGAATATGATAACAGGAAAGAACAACAATGAGCTAGATAAAGGAGCAGCTAATGGAGTCTTCTCAAGAAGGTTGACTTAATGTCGTGGTTTTTGTTTATCATGATCACGAGGCTCTGCTTTCATCTAACCCTTTTGAGCCTTCGCTTTAAATATTCTTATCATTGATGTGAAGCTATTGTATCTAGTGGTGATAGTGGAAGTGAAGATTCAAGTGAAGGAAGTGATACAAACTCACATAATGTGAGTCATCTTTCCTTTATTGCTTTCCTGATTGTTTGTGGAAAACATCTTAAAGTTTCACGTTAGTAGTATAGCATCTTTTAGCTGTTACCTCATAACAAGTAACCTTGGTTGTATTAGAAATTCTATGGCCAATAATGTTGTGTTTCCCAAATAAACTTGCATAACAAATTTAACTAGTGGCTTGCTGTTGTGTTGATATTGAAGCATCAAACTCCTGGAACTCCAGAATGCTGAAAGGTGTTTGAAAAAGCTACTAGTTTGAGAAACAATAATAATTAACTTAACAACTTTTTTAATCTATTTTTAATAGTCAAGCTTAATACTTACATAGTGAACTTCATATATTTTACATGTATCCTCGAGTTAGTGCTCATATTATGACATCCTCTGAGGTCAAGTGTTAATCGGTGGGGTTAAAAATCTACTTTTAAGGACCTTAATTTTTCACTTCAACTATTAGTAATAGATTCTTGGTTATGATATAATGTGCATCTATTTCATTAAATATATCACATTTGTATGTGCAATTATTGTTTCTGGAGTTCCTTACCTAGTTTAATGTGGTCATATGTGGATTTAATCTATTTACAAAGGATATTGGCCATTGGGAATTTGAGCAACATTTGTGGTTTATATTTATTTGGAGCACAAATGTTTTCCGTATATGCCATTTTAGGTCTACAAAATGTTATACTCACCATTGCAATATTTCAAGATACGTAACTACCAACGTTTATGCTTGAAATTTTCTGTTAATGAATGTTAGTGATGATCTAACTTAGGTTGGTTTAGAACCCATATTATATATAAATCAAGTATTTCAAAGGTAAAACTAACATTAATTACTATATTTTTCGTGGAGATGACAAATGTAATGATGGATATATATAAAAGTTCAAAAAGAATTAAATATATAAATATACATTGCATATATGTTAACCATGATTAGATTAATGATATAGACAAAACCTAACAGAATGTCATATATGACCAGATATTAATTTTCAGATGATATATATGCATTTTCAAAGAATGGGATATCTAATGTGGTTTTTTGGAAGTTTAGTGGATGTATGTATAAAAACCCTTTCTGAGCTTAGTCTTTGCTTCATCATCAGGACCTTTGCAATAAGGCCAGGCTATTCATGAAGATGCAGTCTAATATAATTTTAGTTTGTTGATAAGTATGATGGGGGAGGACAAAACATTAAAAGAAATCTCATATGTTGTGACCTAGGAGTAATATACTTGCTTCCAAAGCAGATCTAGCATCTTCACCGATGGATGGAAAACTAAGATACCTTGAAGCTAATGTGCTTATTATCAGGATATTTAGTTTACTGTTTTTGTTAAGTCTGACTAATTTTGTCAAAAAAAATTATTTTCTGATTGTCCATCTTCTTTTTTCTCTTCAATTTTTTTCCAGCTTCCATCTTAATATTGAACTATTAACTATATTCTCAAGCATGCATGTAGTGTTGAAATGCTGACGGTTGATATAGCTGTGGAAGTGCTCTCTTTGTAATGGCTTTAGAAAAGTCGCTTTTACATGTAATATTAGTGCTCCTTACTTTGTTGTTTGCAATTATCTTTGAGTAGATCAAATATTAATGTTGTGTAAAATTGTATAGGACTCAGAACCAAAGACAGGTGATGGACAGGGCCCTTTGGATGGTAGGCATTATATATTTTGTGCCTAGTCAAATTGATGAACTTGACGTCCATGACATTATTTCCATGTGTTATTGCAGAGACATCCCTGAATGGCACAAGTGGTGTAACCACTGCACCATCACATCAAATGGTGCCAATAATGCCTATGCTAGCAGCTGGAGTACCTGCAGCAGTTGCTGGTCCGACTACTAACTTGAATATAGGAATGGACTACTGGGTTGCACCAACGCCATCTGTCATCCCTCCAGTGCGTGGGAAGGTTCCTGCGACAACAAATGCAGGAGCAACAATTCCTGGCACACTGGTTGGATCCAGCGAAAAGGTTCCGCCAGAGATTTGGCTACAGGTTTTGTCTCAGCTTTAGGCCTAGTTATTTGAATTATTTGTACTGATCATCGGTCTGTCGCCTTAGAAGTCTTTAACTAATTGTATGATCATCATATATATTAGGGTCAAATTAATATGTGCCTTGAGTCTTCACGGTTGTCATGCCCATTTTATGGTGAAGGATCCTCACAAGTGCTTTGAAAATGCATGGCATATATTAAGATACTGGTACTTGGTCTATACTTCTTCCATGTGTGCTAGATATTCTGGCATTTATTGGAAAATTACATGAATATCTGGGTACTCAGAGGATAATTGAATGTCGCCTGTGAACAATTGGGCCTTCAGAGCTTTGTCATTAGAATGTCATCTTAATTGTTACCAGTACTGGCCAACTCTTACGTTCTAGCCTGTGTTACTTCTCTTATTTCCAAACTTGATAAACTTTTGTTACTTATAAATGCTGAGTGCATATCAATGCACATAATAATTTATTCTTTTTGCGTATAGAATTCATCACATTACATTAGGTTTCAGCTACAGATGTTTCTTTGATAGCATTCATCACATTAGGTTTCAGCTACAGTCATATAGGTATCCTGTATCCCTGCATAATATTTGAGTTCCTTTCAAACTGCTCTTTGGACAATCGACTGCTCCCAGGTAGGTTATATATCTGAGTCTGCTGTTTGAAAATGGCAATCAGTGGTAGGTTGGCAATGACTTCTCGTTCTTTGATTAGACAACAAATTTTAATAACTGCTCTTCCTGGCATGTTTTTCAGTGAAGATTGAACCTTTTTATTAGGTCCTTCAAGTTAATGTCATATTTCTCGCTAAAGCCAGTGATGCTACAGTTTTGTTTCTGTGTCCCTTTAGTCTATCTTATCTGCATCACACGACACTGTAATCTGGAAATGGCTTTTCACTGTTCTTTGTTGTTTGACTGTATGGTTCTTGATGAGTTCAGGATGAAAGAGAACTCAAAAGACAGAGAAGAAAGCAGTCAAACAGGGAATCCGCACGTCGATCTAGGTTGCGCAAGCAGGTACACAATGCATCTAGTGAAAATAGGACTGTTTTTGAAGGACATTTCGTAGGTAATTGTCAATGGCATTGAGTTGCTACTTCCAGGCAGAGTATGAAGAATTGGCTCAACGTGTTGAGGTTCTCAAGGAGGAGAACACTGCCCTTAGATCAGAAGTAGACCGGATCAAGAAAGAATATGACGAACTTCTCAGTCAAAATACCGCTCTTCAGGTATCAAATTTCATCTTCATTTGCAGCCTGTTGTTCTGTCTACAATATGCAAGCTGCAGAACTGATGCTGCATCTTGGCAGAAGAAAATTGAAGAAAAAACAAAAGAAGATGCAATAGTCGAGATGACCAGCCAACATGCTGAGGACAAGAACTTGGATTCTGATCCACAAGCAGGACAATTAGAGGGCAAGCATAGTGGTCACTAAGTTTGCAACTGCTTTGTACCATTTCCTCCAGCCTAACCTGACCAAATCATGGGAGTGCCCCTACACAAGAACTGATGCAGTCGCTTATTTCTTAGTACCGTGTTGTCTATACTATCTCAACATGGTTTTTTACTTCATTGTCTTGACTAATCTTTTAGCAGTCAAGCCAAGCAGCGCCACAGTGCTGGAATCAGTTGTCTCGTTATTTAGAGCAAGGCTAGCAAAGATTAAATGATATTGTCATTATTGATCGATGTGTAATTGGAGCATTATATAGTTAACAGTGTTTTCCCACAGCACGCCTACAGCATTGAGCTATAGAACCACACCATCAAGTATGTATTGTCCTAATTGGACAGAACTCTAATGAAGCTTGTGTGTATTCACTTTCGGTGGCTTTTCTGCAAACACATTTTTTATACTTGGAATGAAACATTACAAAGATTTGTACTATGGAAATGTCGACAATGAAATTGGAAGCAGTTTTCTCTTAAAGTTGATATCAAGATGATGGTGACATCCTTCATCGAGTTATTTAAGCTTTTCTCTTGCGTGATTTGCTGTGGCATGGACATTTCGCAGTCACTGTGCAGGATGGTGAGCTTCGGCATTATCAACAGGCCTTTATTACGAGAATCCTTTCATCTGGTCATCAGTTCCATTTTTTGTTTCGTCTTTTCAGAATTATTTTATGCAGAGCTTTCATCAGCATTGATTTTTGAGGTTCCCAAGAGCCACCTGCAGCTGAGAGGATGGAGGGTGTCATTTTTTTGTCTGGTATCTTTCTTCGACTCGTCGGATTCTTGGGATTGCTGCAGAAGAAACGTGGCGAGGACCAATGATTCGAGGTGTAGGTGGCGTTCGGCGTGATGAGGCCGGCGACCAAAGTGAAGCTGCGTCACCTCCATCTCCAATGGCGAGTCGACAGCGAGCGCTGCTTGTTTCCCCGTCTCTTTCGTGGTGACTCGGAACCGACCTGGGGCGGCTGTGACGTAGGAGCCTCGGCCTCGGTTCTTCCTGATGCCCGTGACCGGCGCCTGCCGTCGTGCAGGGCGCCACTAGCTTAGTCCTCGCGAATCAACCCCGCAACCACCACCATCACTCGCCACCGTTGCTCCTCCTCTCGACAACGCTCCGACGAAAGAGGTTTAATAACAGCGGAATGGATTGAAACGTTGCGTATCGATACTTTTATAGGTATAAAATTATTGAAAATTATATTTTAACGATAAAATTAATTTAATAAATTTATTAAACTAATATGTTTATGAGATAAGTAACGTATGAAATATTTTCATCATGAACTTAGACTACTAAAAGATCATCAACTATCAAGCAAAAGCAAAAGAGTCAAACGTTACATAAATAAATTATCGTGTCAAAAAATGGACGTCAAGTCAAAGGATTGGTCGACGTGCCAGAGATCAAACTTCGTGTTATAGGTTTGGACATTGTACCGAAATGATCGGATATTTTATCGAAAAATTAACTATCATGTGAAAATCGACGTGTCGATAGAATGAGTGATATATCGAAAGATCAAACAAAGTGTTGGAAGATCGAACGACATACTAGAAGAGCATACAACATGTGGAATGTTTCGTAAATTTGCCAGATATATGGTTTATTTGTCAAACTCTTGATTAAGATCATTTTAGATCAATTTGAATTGATATTGAGTCGAAATAATATCAACTTATCAATAAAGTTATTAGGCTTGAAGTTTGGTCGAATTGGGTTTATTAGAATGTCAAATCGGTAGCCTAAGTAGGCATGAGTGGTGGTATCACTAGGCCGAGGTGATACTACTACTTGAGTCAGCCGACAAGCATTATTTGTGCTTATCAACCTTTTCGACATTTATACGACTTATAGCGATGATAGTACCACTTAGAATTTAAATTTTATGATAGTAGTACCATAAAAGTTTAGACTTATGATATCAAAAGTTACGATGGTGGTACTATCCAATGCTGATGACAGTACCACTCGTATCCTAAAATTTTAAAGATTTAAAAATTTTTAGCTCTATTTTTTAAGTCTTTTAGAGTCTATAAATACCCCAACGAAGTTTGATTGATGAAGCATTCATTCTTGAGTTTGTGAAGTATTATAACTCCCTTTTTAAACATTGTTTGAGTCTCTTCTTCTCTCTTGAATTTAGTTGTGATACTAAGTTATAAGAAGTGAGAGATCTATTATAAAAGTGAGCATAAAGATTCTCACATAAGTTTGTAAAAAAAAGAAAATAAAGACAGTTGATGTTCGTCCAATTAAAAAAAAGATCGATAGTGAAAGTCGATGACATCGAAAGAAGAGGAATCGAAAGTGATTATAGATCAAAAAGATTAAACTATTATAAAACGATTTATATTTCTTCTCTTACTTATAATTTTTATTTATAATTACTAAATTATTATCATTCAATTCACAAGACTGGATACGCTTATAAACGGTTCGTCGCTATTTAGATTTGGGGACAACAGCGCTCAACAATATCATAAGCTGAAGTGATTGCTTGTCATCACTTCACCACTATATCTTCGACTACGTTTTGGTTTATGATTTGCTGACCTCTTCTTTCCCCCATTTTGCAATGTACACAAAGGTGGTGTGACTGAGGATTTTCCATTTATTGGAAGTAAAGAAGATGCCAAAATTGAATGCGGTCTTTCGTCTAGAATATGTGTTTGATGATCTGATGCTTGATGGGATGTGCCACATGAGCACTCAAGATGGTAGAATAAGTTGTACTCACTTGCATGATATGCAATTAGATTTCTTTTTCTCATGCTTTTTGCTCTTTGGCTTGTACTTTTCCATTCGGGTTGTGATCTTGTCATTTCTAGTCATGATATGATGTTTGTGTTAGAGATTTTAATAAAGCAATAATAAAGTTATCCTTCCCCCCTTTACCTTTTCTTAGTGGGTGAGCTCCCATTGTGCGTTTGTGGCACGCAGCGTAAAGATCACCTATGATGTGCCATATGGCACACACAGCCTCCAATTAGCGGAAAAGACTATATATAGCCCATATACAACTTGCTGTTTGCAGTTCAATAAAAGGTTGACTTCTGCTCCTTCAAAGCTGCTTTCACTATGGATAGGGGCTTCTTTTTTCTTTTGTTGTTGGTGCTAGAAAATATATGTTTTTCAATTCTATACAGTCATGAGCGCAAGAGAGTCGAAGATTGGCCTGCACGAGTCGAGGAATATGCTTAGGACAAATTTTACATACCTTTGGATTCTTAGTTACAGACTCCTTATTTTGATTTATAATATGCTAACATTTTTGCACCTTAATACATGATGTGATCCATTAGTTAAAAGGAAAGTAAATTAGTAATGAATAATGATGTGATCCATGCTAATTAACTGTGCTCAATGTAAGTATAAAAACCGTACTCAATATATATAATATGAAAAAAAAATTATGCTAAGATTGAAATTAAATAACATTATATCTGTTTTACGATGCGTATCTTTTGATGTCATTATTTGTCACAGACTTCAGTTCAAAAAGGTTGAGCGAGAAACTATAATCTCTCAACTGTATTATCTATGAGATGCGTTGTTTAGTCTTTAAAGATCATGTCTATTTATAGACGAGAGTATAAGGTCTATGATAAGTTATTAGGAGAGTTCTTTCCATCAAAGACATCTCCTAAAGAATCATATTATAATATAAATTTCTTTTTTATTGATCAATATTTGTTATTAGAATCTAATTAGTTCTATTATATATATTATCCAATTATAAAGGGTCATATAATCTTTGGTAATTGCTTTTGCCCTAATATGATGTTTAAGCATTTTCTTTTGTTGGCTACATGGTAAGTATCTCAAGTCGATCTCATGCCAATTCATGGATTCTGGACCATCACTTTAGATCAATGTTGAATTTTCTGAAACCCCAAGTTGTGGCAGGAAGACTTGTGGTCACAAGCTGAAGGCATATAGAAGGTCTAAGAGATGGGCTAACAAATCATACAAGAAAAGCCACCTTGAAAATGAATGGAAGAAACCATGTGTTGCCTCCTAGCTTGGAGAAGGCATTGTCTTGGGTAAAATGTGAGTGCAAAATAAGATTCCTTTCAGTTTCCAAGGATCTACAGCATTTGGATATCAGCAAGGCTCAATTTTCCATTGAGATGAAGATGATCTGTAATATTGTGTTGGTTTGATAATGCAGTGATTGTGGGACTTGTCCTCCCTTACTTTGTTATTTATGAGAATATTCATGTGTGAGACAGATTAGTAAAGGATTAAGAGAAGTCTAAAAGAGTTTGATGATACATATTAGGTTAAATCTATAATTTGATAAACTTAAAATCTTGGATTGAATTGGTATCCTATGCTTTCCTTGTTAATCATGCAATTATCTTACTGCAACCAGCAAAGGACTACCATGCTGAGTGGATTCTAGTCCTAACCTACTTGAAGTATATGCTTTATCTGTGATTTAAGAAATGCCAATCTGTTCCTTGTAATCATGCTTGGGAATAAAGATTCCATTTGCATGCTATTTTGAATCATTATCCCTATGTAGCATTTCTGATATTATGTTCAGATTCATGTATTAAACATGCCAAGAGCAGCCTACTTTGCTTAACTTCCAAAGAGCTATCTATTATTAATGTTACCATATTATTATTATTATTATTATTATTAATTTCCATATATATATTCTTATCTAAATCCAAAGCGTTTCTTGTTGCATGTGATGTGTCTGCTTAAGACAAAAGAAATATTGCATAGCATAATATTTTCTTTGCACATAATGTATCTATTTATGATAAAAAAAAATATCTAAAGTACTCGACACATTCTATAGAAATAAATATTTTGGAACATTTTATGTATTTCATATTTTTCTCTTTTTATGCGTAATGTATTAATCCAAGATAAAAATATTTGATACACTTGATATATCACAACGTATTTTCAGATAAAAAGAATTTGAAATATCTTCATTGCGCAACTCTCTAATGCACATGGATTGTACATCTAAGATGAAGCACCGCACTTTGAGTGTCCGATGCGTCTTAAAGCGTTCTCTTTATGCGTAATACACGTGCATAAAATTAGAAAATAATCAAAGTATTATTTAGTTATTATTATTTTTTATATAGGATCTCCGAAATGGACAAGCCTGAAATTATAAATTAAATTTTAAATATTTTAAGTTTAACCAAAGAAATATTTTTATAGAATTTAATATTTTAAGTAGAATTAGATGGGCAGAACAGCCATTTATGATGTTGCCACATCATATAAAGGATAATGACTTGCTTCACGGTTGAATTCAAGATTTAGAGCCTGCGTGGATCCGATCCACCGCCTGAACCGATTCGTGGTGTGAGTCGGCCCAACCCAACCCAACCTAGCTTTATTACTAAGACCATTCGTCTACGGCAGTGCCACGACCGGCTTAATCCAACCAAACACCCTTAACGGAAATCAATTGGCTTCAAACAAGGAAGGAGGAATAGATAGGAGAGGAGAGGGGAAATAAAGGAAATCGAATCCGGTCACCAAAATAATCACGATAAAAAAGAAGGGAGAAACCCGTAACAGACGAATCGTTCCACGAATCGAAATCGTTGTGTCTATAGATAGCGGTAGAAGCAAATCGCAATTCCCAGTCGTCGCATCATCCCCTCGGCGATCCACCTCGAAACCCTCTCTCTCTTCTTCTTCGTCGTCGTCGTCTGATCGCCGCAGGGCACGAGCAACCCCGTCGTCCACCAATCTTTGGGTATCCGATCTTCAGAGAATCCCGTCTTCTTCCTTTGATTTCGTCCATTTTTCTTGTTTGATTTTAACTATAATCGTTGAAGGCGTGATGGATCGAAATCGGAAGCGCGAGGCCGCTGACGAGCGGTCGCAGGAGAAGCGGGCGTGCAGCTCGTCCGAGTTCCGTCCCTGCTCTTCCACCTCTTCCTCCCAGCCGCCCCCCCCTCCGCACACGGATAGCGAGATGGAGTCGTCCTCGTCCGGGAGGTCCGATCGGGCCGGGGACTCTGGCTACGGCTCATGCGACTCCGACGATTTCGCTGGGGGATACGACTCCCGAAACCTTGTGGGGCGGGGGAGGCTGCAGAAGGTCTTCTCCGGCCTCCTCGATGACGGCTCTGGGGGCTCGGCGCAGCTGGCGGCGCTGACCGAGCTCTGCGAGGTGCTCTCTTTCTGCATGGAGGATGCCGTCGGGTACTTCCCACTGGAGACGGTCGTGCCGCCGCTCGTGAAGCTTGCTAGCCACGAGAGCAACCCCGACGTCATGCTTTTGGCCATAAGAGCGCTCACGTACCTCTGTGACGCGATGCCGAGGTCGGCCGAAGCCATTGTCCGGCATGGAGCACTGCCTGTCCTCTGCGGCAGGCTGTTGGCGATCGAATACTTGGACGTGGCAGAGCAGGTACTTGCTCGCGGTATTTTTCTCTCATTTGATTCTGTATGATAGAATTATCCATTCACAGTTTACAGTGGAGTATTTATTTCCTGCAATATGACTAGTGCTTACAAGCATTGGAAAAGATATCGCGGAAGCAACCAGTTCCATGCTTGCAAGCTGGAACAATCGCTGCTGTCTTAACATACATTGATTTCTTTCCAACGAATCCTCAGGTCTGTAGAACATCATGGTTTAATGTTTTAAAGATCTGTTCATATTTGATTAAGATACTAATTTGTCAAATTTGTCAAATATTATTTGATGTACTCTATTTAGCGAGTGGCGGTTTCAACTGTAGCAAACGTGTGCAAGAAGCTTCCTCCTGATTGCTCTTCAATTGTCATGGAATCTGTTCCTATTCTGTGCTCTCTTCTCCAATATGAGGATCATAAGGTACTTTAGCTTTTCGTAGCCCTTAACTATAATTGAGAAAAACAACAGTACCTTGTTAATCCTTCCCTTTTAACTAATGGTTAGATTATTTGGTCAAACTGCAATTAAGCTGTTCTGTGTATGGCAGCTGGTAGAAACTGTTGCTGCTTGTCTGGTAAGGATAACGGATTGTTTCGCTGGTTCCTCCGAATTGCTGGATGAACTCTGCAAGCATGGGATTATACAGAAGTCGCTGAATTTGATTGCTAATGATGGTCATAGGTCACTTAGTCGGGCAACTTATTCTGTATGTTTTTGTTACAAATGACTTGGCATTTATTACCTGCTGCTGTTGCTGTTGCTCTGATATCTATTCTTTTTAACAGACTTAATTCTGCTGTTTTAACTTCCAGGGTTTGATTGGTCTTCTCAGGAAGCTTGCCTCTAGCTCCCTTGTGGCAGTTCAGACTCTCTTCGAGCTTAATATAAGTCGCACTTTGATGGGCATCTTGATGGGTTCTGACATGTTACGTGATTCTGCTTACATGTCTGTTCAAGATATGCAAACCAATCAGGTTTTACTTTGAAAATATCCAGCTTCGTGAAGTAGTTATTAGTATAAATCTTATAATTTCTTATGTTCCATGACACAGAATGGATGACTAACTAGGCCAATGTCCCATGAAGGTTTTTTTTTCCTGTTATTTCTTTATGGAAGCTTGTCAGAGTTAACTCTGGTAGAAATACTCAAAGCTGCTACTTGCATACCAAGTATATAATTAATGATTATTAGAGTTTTCTCTTGTCACACTTTTATGGAAACTGAATTTTTTCAACTAGCATATTCATCCATAGGAAACCAAAAGGAATAAATTTGTTAAGAAGTTGGAAGTAACACAAGTTTCCTTGTGACATATTTTCTGTCCTCTTTTTATCTCATAATTATTAACTAAAGCAGTGTAAAAAGCTTCGATTGTGAAGGAAAGTATTATTGCCGTCCAGATTAAATCTACAAAGCCAGAGAGCTGCGGTAGGGTCCAAGGAAGTTATATGATATCTTCCAAGCTGACACCATGTTTCTTACACCAAAGCCAGACTCCTAACAAGTTTGACTTTCAGAAAGAGATGGATCAAGTAACATTGCTGATGATCATGTGGAGAATTTCTAGAAAATTCCAAAAGCAATAGCTTTTGTCTTTTGAAAGAGGTATAATACAATTTATTGGAACTAAGTGTTCTATGCACATGGCAGACATAGTGGTGATAAATAATGGAAAAATTTAAAAAAAAAAAGGTTACATGGCATAATGGAATGGAGGTGGACAAAGAAAAAGAATTGTTACAAAGGGGCAAAAATGGTGGTCATTTGGATTAACAGGAGCTAAAGAATTAAAGAGCAATATAGTATGTGGAAATTTAAAAGAATTCTATAGCAGAAAGAAATGAAAAACGATGTACGTAAAACATTGAGGAAAAAAGGATGGGATATAACATAGATCAATTTATTTTTATATATGACATACATTTGTTTATGATGTTTGGATAAGTAGTTAAAAATCACGATAAATAATATATAATAATTAATTAGCATCCTTATTCTGTATGAAATAATATGAGTAACATAATACTGTAAGGATATATTGAGGATAATAACAACTTAGTATAAATGAATAAATTTATTGTGATGGCTAAATTTATTATAAATGAATAACAACTTGTTATATATTGTTTGTACTGATAGTAAGTAAAATAGTCATTTGATGATTCTTTTAGACAATTATGGCAAAATCTAACTAGTTGAAGAGTGTTCTTTCCTCATCCTATAGTATACCATGCCTAATACTGTGAGCTAGTGCGTTCCACTTTCCTTACAATCACACAGGCTTTTCTCTTAGTACTTTGGGACCATCTCTTGAAGCATCAGACATCAAAAAGGCTCCATGATTTATAAAAATATCTTTTTTCAATTATCAAATTTATTTTTTTAAATTCCATCACTAGTTATACTTTATAATCAAGTCCAACTCTCCACCATTTTGTGATCTCATCCTTTAGTCTGTTACATGCTGAATGTTCCATAACTAATGAAATGAGTTCATTGCAACTACAACTTGCTGTTCTTCAAATCCGTAAAGTTGTGTTGTTGCTATTGTAAAATTTTTGTTTGCTTAACACAAGAAAAAAACTTATTTTGTTCAAACAGAAACAACCTTGGACATAATTCCTTCTGATCACTTTAATGGCACTATTGAAGTACTACTTCATGCTGCAGGTATATGAAGTTCTTAAGTTAGCTAATCAGTTAATCCCGCCAGTATTAAGAGATGTTCCAGATGATCAGATAGAACTAGCTAAGGAGAAGATTCTAGTAGATCAACCTAATTTCTTGCGTCAATTTTCTATGGACATTCTTCCTGTCTCTGTTCAGGTATGTTTCTACAAGTAATACTCCAAATCAAGGTATGTAATACCGTACCATATCGGTGTTTTGAGGTTGGCTCGGTATGGTACGGTACTGGCGTACCGAGCAGTACACTAGGGCGTACCGAGCGGTACACCAGCACTGTAGCACGTACCGTCCAGTACCGGGCAGTTCGTGTACCGATATTGCATCGGACCAGTATGTACTGCCCATACCGGGCGGTACCATTCAGTATTGCATACCATGCTCCAAATAGTCCTAATGTTATTGTGCTAACCCTTGTATTCCTCTCTTATTTGGTGCAGGTGGTGAATTCTGGTGCAAATGCATATGTATGTTATGCTTGTGTTTCAATTATAAACAGTATTGCCTATTTCAGCACACCTGACATTCTTCTAGACTCAATCAAAAGTACAAACATCTCAAGGTGAGCATAAGTCAAGTAAATGATGACATTAACATGTGGAGATGTTGGTTCAACTCATGAGCACTTGTTAATGGTTTATTTGGCAGTTTTTTGGCAGGACTTTTGTCCCGGAAAGATCCACACGTGTTATTTTTGACACTGAAAACTGTTGACGTTCTGATGCAAAAACTACCTGCTGTCTTTTTAACCTCTTTTATTAAGGAGGGGGTAGTTTATGCAATTGATGCTGCACTTTTAGTGCAAGAGAAATGCTCAGATTCTGTATCGGAACACTCCAATGATCACATGGTTGTAAGAGATACTTCGAGATGTATGTGCCATGCTTTTAATTCATCTAGGGTTTCAGCCTCTGAATCAAAAACATGCAGGCTTCAAAAAGATAGTATTCAAAGTTTGGCAAGGCACATAAAGACTACCTACTTTACCCATGAAGCAGTGGATTCTGAGATGGGCTTTACAGAAACTCTTCAAAAACTCAAAATCTTGTGCACAGTATTAAATGATAATGTGGATAGTTGTTCCACTAGTGATGGTTGCCTCCAAAATGAAGAGAACCTGACTCAAATATTACTTCAAGTCATGAGAGAGTTCTCTGAGGGAGAGTCTATGTCTACCTTTGAGTTCATTGAGAGTGGTATTGCAAGATTTCTGGCTTGTTATTTATCAAATGGCAAGTATCCATCGGGAACTACCAGTGCTATTGACTTATCAAGTCACATTCTTACTGTACTGAAGAGATTCCAGATATTTTCTTCCATTTGCTTATCAAATCCTGGTCAGAGTTGGGATAATATGCTTTTGGCAGTATTATTGAAGAAATTTCAGAATGCATTGTCTTCTTTGGATAATTTTCCTGTTATTCTAAGCCATGGTTTCAAGCTGAGAAACACTTATACGGATATCCCTGTCAGAGGCATCACTAAGAATCCCTGTTTAAGAGTACGTTTTGTGCGTCAAAATGAGGATACAAACTTATCTGACTTGGACAATGTTGTAAATGTTGATATTTCTTCATCCTTTGATGCTTTAGAAGGATATCTTTGGCCCAAAGTTAACAAAGGCAAGAATGGACATCGGACAGAGTCTGCAGATAAGAAAGCAGACGACACTACTTCAGGCATAAAACATGTCTCAGAAAAGAATCCTATAGAGACACACACAAACATCTCACAGGAGTCATGTATTTCCAACTCTGCAGAGGTGCACTTCCTGTTACCAATACTCCTTTTGCATATGTATTATATTGCTTCTAGTGTGAAAGAATTGATCATATATTATCATACATGTAGCAATCAAGTTATAATGTAAAAATGGGCTTTTAAATCAGATTGAAGCAAGATATCAAGTGCTTTGAATGAACCCTTCTCTCATAGTTGCTTTAACTTTCTTGTACTTCAGGTAAGCAGGCAAGAAGAACAATATTTACCTGCAGTAGACAGTAGTCCAAAACAGACTATGTCTGGTAAGATTTTCCCAATAATGGAAGCTTACATATGATTCTTGTCAGTCATTAATAGTAATGAAACCACGTCTAAGTTTTCAGCTAAGTGAAATTGTTAATTTTCTTTTAAGATGAATAAATCTCTCATCACATTTCTTTTTTACTTACTGTGTCTTACCTCTTTCTTTGTTTCTGCAGCTAAGGAAGTCACTGAAGGAAGTTCAGCATCTCCAAGCATTGGAAGTGCAAAACCAAAGTTAACTTTCAGTTTAAGAGGGAAACAACTTGATTCCTCTATGACCCTTTATCAAGCAGTTCTTGAAGAACAGATAGCTGCAGAATTTGATATGGTTGTGGGGTCAAAGTTCTGGAGTGAAGTGTACAAATTAACCTATAAAAGTGCGGAAGAACCAAAAGCAAATGATAGTGAAATGCTTAATTGTGTTCCTCAGTCATCTGTCTTTTCGAATAAATGTGGATTCTCAGATTGGAAGTATCCTTTTCTGCTAGCTGAGCTTCCATGTAAGATCGATAAATTAAATGCCTCGTATGATGTCTTGTTTATGTTGAAGATTTTAGAGGGAATGAATCACTATTTGTTTCAACTGTTGAGCGATGAGAGACTCAATGCTTTTGCCGAAGGGAGAATAGAGAACTTTGATGATCTGAAGGTGATAGTTTCTTCAGTTCCACAGGTTGAGTTTGTGAACAGTAAATTAAATGATAAGTTGGAGCAACAAATGCAAGACCCATTGGTATTAACCACTGGTTGCATGCCGTCATGGTGTGGCCAATTAATGGCTGCATGCCCTTTCTTATTTTCTTTTGAGGCAAGATGGAAGTACTTCTACCTTACAACATTTGGTTCTTTAAGAAGTCAGCAGAATAACATACAGCACTTAGATGGTAGTGGTTCCAACTCCTTGAGTGATCGACATTCATATTCAGGTTCTTTACGTAAGAAGTTCATAGTCAATCGCAACAATATTCTTGAAAGTGCTGTGAAAATGATGGAATTACATGCTCAAAGTAAGGGAACTCTTGAAGTGGAATACGCTGAGGAAGTGGGGACTGGCCTAGGTCCCACAATGGAGTTCTTTACATTAGCAAGTCACGAATTTCAAAAGCTTGGATTGGGTATGTGGAGAGGGGATCTTAGTTATGCAGGAAGAAGTACCATCGATGGTTATTCTGAATTTGTGCTAGCTCCCTTTGGACTATTTCCTCGTCCATGGTCAACATCAACAGATGTCTCGGGTGTTGCTGAATTTCCTGAAGTGATTAAAATGTTTCTTCTTCTCGGGAAGCTTGTGGCGAAGGCAATTAAAGATGGGAGGATCCTAGATATACCATTTTCTAGGGCCTTCTACAAGATTATACTTGAGCAGGTTCTTTTGAAGTCCTATGATTGTTTTGTTTGAGAACTGTAGTTTATATATTGATTGTTTCATAATCTGACCATGGAATGAACTTGTTACACACTTCTGTAGGAGCTCAGTATATGTGATATCCAGTCAATTGATCCAGAACTTGGAAGGACTATGTTGGAGTTTCAAGCTCTTGTCAATAGGAAAAGATTTTTGGAATCAATTTCTGGAGACTCTTCAAATTTATGTTACAGGAATACCAGTGTCAAGGATCTTTGTCTTGATTTCACTCTTCCCGGCTTCCCTGATTATGCACTTCTATCAGAGAGTACAAAAACAGTAATACATAGAACCAGATAAATGAGGTCCTCTTTGTTTGTGAGCTTGTCATCTTTTAACTTTAGTTGTTTTTCTGATAGGTGAATATTGTTAACTTGGAAGAATACGTCACAATGGTTGTTGATGCAACAATTGGCAGTGGGATTTCAAGGCAAATTGATGCTTTCAAATCTGGATTTAATGAGGTATATTTTGCATTTTATTTTACTGCGTCATAAAACTTAACATTGTTAACACTGTTTCTTATAATTGTGATTAGTCATATTTAGCCTTGACTCTTCCTCTCTTATTTTTTAATGGGGGCTTCTTAATTTATTTGTTAATATAAATTGAGAATTTCTACTCTAGACTGCAATTGGAAGATTTCTATGAATCTCCAGTAAGCCCTTTGTAAAAGGAAGCTTCCATCTGCTCTGCAAAAATTCTTTTCTATTGACTTTGGTGGTGTGGTTAGGTCTTTGGGATGGAGCATAAGGGGGCAGACTGATGCTACTCAAAATATTCCACCACATGTTTTTGTGCTACTGCTGGCAGACTCTGCAACTTACAATTTCTTTTCTTCATATAAGAGACCGTAGATATGCTAATAGTAAAATATATGAATCTTGATATGCAATAGACCTTGAAATTTTACTTTTGCATCATGTTTTTACCATGCAATTAGGCAGTAGTAAAGGTCCATCGGTATCTGTGACTTTTATCGCAAGGGGCATTTCTTAAATAACAGAGGCGATCCGAAGAGCTTTTAGTATGGCTTAGACCTCAAAAGGCTAGGTTACCAAGTAACATTAGAAAGAAGGAGACAAGGGGAATCTGCATCTTGGTGCTTCTTACTATTTAATCGATCCCCATCCTTTGAAGGAAAACCAAGGATACAAACTTGATAGAACCGAAATATCCTGAATGTAGATCTTCAGCGTTATGCACTTGACAAAGAACCAAAATAATTCAAATGCAGAGTTCTTTTGATAGACGAAATGCAGATTATCTGTTCGACTGTTGGTTGGTTTTTCTTCACATTTTGTTGGAAGGTAACACCTTTTTGTTAGACCTTTTGGAATTTCATTGATTATATTGTTTAGGTCAAACATTAGAAAACAAGGAAGTTTGAAGAACTGTTGTGCCATTATGAGCAATTCTTGTGATGCATATTCCATCTGGAATGGAATTTTATTGTTTATTCTTGGTTCGTGCATGGACAAAATGGTTGTTCTAATTGCATTTGCATGAATAAGGAAGTCATTGCAGAACTCAGGCATCCTAATCCTTGGAAAATTTAGAAAGCTATCTTCTCATGCATTAGGTATCGTAGAGAAGGGTAAAAATGCTTAGTCATTAACTAGGTGTACTGATTTCTCCCCAAGACATGCGTGTGGGCTGCATGAGTGTCCCTCTGCTTATTGGCTTGTTGTCTTTGGAAAGTTAATTAGCAAGACATTATGCTTGCTATGATCTTTATAAGCGATTCACTTGTGTTGCTCATTCCAATTTGGTGCCAAATTAATGATTGCTAATGATTTGTTTCCCTCCAAATAACTTTACATTTTCCATGTGATCTTACCGTCTACTATTTTGTTTAGGTGTTCCCTTTAAAAGCTCTTCAAAGTTTTACCGAAGACGAGCTGGAACGGTTGCTCTGTGGAGAACAAGATTGTTGGGATGTATGTATTATTTCCACCCCCTCCTTTTCCCCTTTGGATGCTAATCTAGTGCTCCTAGATAGTCATAATTATTCTTTCCTCACAGTTCACTGAGCTCGTCGATCACATCAACTTTGATCATGGTTATACGGCAAGCAGCCCTACTGTTGTTAGTGTCAGTATCCCACAAAATCTCTCTAGTGCATAGCTAGAAATGTTTCCATGTCCCATCTACTATATTATATCACTCTGAATAATTTGATCTTCAGTTTCTAGAAATCATACAAGAGCTTGAGCGAGATCAGCGTAGGGCTTTCTTGCAATTTGTTACGGGCTCTCCTCGTCTCCCACCTGGAGGCTTAGCTGCACTCAAACCAAAGCTGACAGTGGTTCGTAAGGTTAGAAAATTCTTGTCACCTTAATATGATGTACCACCTGAAATTGCATGAACCTTACATTTTTATTTCTGCTTATGTTTTTAATAGCAGCACAGTAGTTGTGATGCCGATATGGACTTGCCGAGCGTCATGACTTGCGCTAATTATCTAAAGCTCCCACCTTACTCTTCTAAGGTAAGTACAATGTCCATGTTTCCTTTGTTGCATCCTCATCCCCACATCCATCTGGTAGAACCATTCTCTTTCTCGACTGTAAAATGATAATCTGGTTGTGCTAATTTTATCTCGAGTGTAGCAGTAGGTTTTTTTTTTTTTTTTTGGACATTTTAGGTGGTGTAACCATGTGAAAAAATATTGAACTAATCGCATCACTGGTTTGCAGGAGAAGATGAGACATAAATTGCTTTACGCGATAACAGAAGGTCAGGGGTCATTTCACCTCTCGTAGAAGGCTGCACTTTGACTTTTTTTTTTTTTGTTTTTTAAGCGAATCAAGGCACATTGAACACCGTAGTCGATACTGTAAAACTGTAAACATGCTACCAGGTTAGAGGTTGTATATAGGGGGGAATGGCACAGCACACGGTGGGCAGATTGTGCAGAACAAAGGGAAGCCCATCCTGGCAATTGTACAGAGTTCTGGTGATGCAAATGGGGTGTACAGAAAACTGTGAATAAGGCTTTTTTTAACTTGCAAAACTCTTTTTATTTGTGTACAAAAAAATTAAAAAAAGGGTATGTAGGACTTGTATATAATAAATAGTAAAGCGCTCTTATTACCAATATTATATATTTATATACTCCCTGTTTCCATCAATCTTCTCGTAGCTGCCTGCGTGTATATACACAAAGCTTGTTCCAAACAAGCGTTTTAGCGGGATCTCAACATTGTAGATGATGATGACATGATAGAAAGTAAGGAAAACATCAAGTAGCGATTCATGATGTACCAATTAGAACGTGTTCGAGGAAACATATTCAACCCTCGAAATAAATAGAACTAACATATTCAACCCTAAAAATAAATGTGAAAAAAAAACCGTGCAGTTCGCCATTTTATTCGCGTTCATAGGTTTATGAAACCGTCTGTACATTGAAAAGTATGACGTGCAAGCAGATCATGCTGAGCAAATCGAACCTCTGAGATCACCAAGAGGTCTCTTCATACGAGGCAGCCGACGGGTTACGAGGAATCAGAGGGTGACAGATTTGTCGAATGCTTCGTGCAATCAAATGGTCCTACGTCCTGAGCTTTCCGTTTAACCTGCAGAGCCCATCACATAAAAACACAAGACCACCAAATGGTCGCAGCGATAGAAGCACAAAACATTTTATAACCTGATTGGAGTTCAATCCACCCAGGTTGGGCTGATCTCAAGTTGGACCAGTAAGATAATATGATTCAAGTCGGGTTCCACAAAAAGAAAAAGTTATATATTATAATACACACAAAGCCATAATTGTCAAAATCTGACTGAAAACGCTTCAATTTCTTCCTGCACAAAATCATTTACCCATGTTGCCAATCATCAGCATGACAAATCTGGCCACACGCCTTCATCAATGCCCTTGATCAAGATGCATCATCACATTAACGAAAAAAAATGAAGTAGAGGGGTCTCTATATGTACAAGGTTATCCAAGATGCCTTCGAGATAAAAACACTAAGCCCCTAATGTGCCATCTACACGAAGACCGAGGATGAAAAAGGTTTCCCGTCCCAATCCCTTTGACAATCAAATTAGTAACCCAAGATGTACAATGTGCGGATACAAGTAGTCCAAAGAAGTTCATCTCTTCTCCATGTTAAAGAGCTTTTATACCATGTCATAAAGCACAAAACGAAAACTTATGATTACTTTTCTGATCATAAAGGGCAAGAAAGAAATTTACGATTACCTTTCTAGTCATAGATGGTAAGAAGGAAGCTTATGATTATCTTTATGATCATAAATAACAAAAAGAAAGCTCCATCTTCTCCTCCCTCTGGCACCACATGGTGATAACATGTCGAATGTTTAGTTGATAATGTATCCCCTATCATTTGTCCCCCCTTCTCAGGACGTGCTTCAAGCCTTTTGCGAGCGAAACTCAAAATGCAACATTTAGCTCATCCGACACGAGAGCATCCAAGATTCACATGCCTCGAGTATATCTTGCCATATATTTCCGTTGTGGTGATTTCTCCACACATGGGTCGTGATATCTCGACTCACGTGCCTCAGGCACATTTGACCTTGTGCCTTTGTCGTGATAGATTTTTCTTTATGTGAGTCGGGTTTTTCCAATGCACGTGCCTCGAACATATTTTATCTTGTATCTCCGTCGTAGTAGATTTTTCTTCACATGGGTCGGGTTTTCCCGACTCACGCACCTCAAACACATTCGGCCTTATGCCTCCATCATAATGAATTTCTCTTCACGCGGGCCAAGTTTTCCCAACTCACATGCTTCTGACACATTTGGCCTTGTGCCTCCATTGTAGCGGATTTCTCTTCATGTAAGTCATGTTTTTTCAACTCATACATCTCGAGCATATTTTACCTTGTGCTTCTACTACGACAGATTTCTCTTCACGAAGTTGAGTTTTTCCTTTCTGGTGCCACTTGCACGAAGACCGAGGACGAGAGAGGTTTCCTGACTTGATCTCTCCGATGCCCAAATTAGTATCCTGAGGTGTACGAGTACTAACGCAAAGAATCCAAAGAAGTTCCTTTCTTCTCTATATTAAAAATGAGCTTTTATAGTCGATCATAAAGAACAAGAAGAGAGCTTGTAATTGTCTTTCTGATCATAAAGAGCAAGAAGAAAACTTGCGATTATCTTTATGATCATAAATGGCAAAAAAGGAAACTTATGATTATATTTTTGGTTATAAATGACAAGAAGAAAACTTCGTCTTCTCTTCCACGTGGCAATGATGTGTTAGATGATTAGTTTAACATATACTTTTAGAAGGGAACAAAAGAATAAGTAGAATCATAAATAGAAGAAAGAGAAGAAGGGAAAAGAGAGATAAAATTTAAAAATAAAAAGGAGGAGAATGGGATAAAGAAGAAAAGAGTAAAATCAAAATGGAAATAAAGATAAATTACCACCTTTCCTTTTCAAAGGAAAAAATGCATCCAAAAATTGCTCTATCTTCTCTGATATTTCAGATCATGCATATTATTTTTTCTATATTATCATTAAACGACAATGTATAATATAATTTCTCATAATATTATTATCAAACCTACAAGGAAATTTTGTCCTGTTTTTTCCTGAATTTTTTAATCTAAAGTTGGTGACAAGACATAAATTTCATGGTGTAAGTCTAAAATCCTGTTCCATCCTAAACTTTCGGTTTCCAAATAAACGAATTAATCAAACTCTTAGAAAATATACACAAATTCTACTCTAAAGTATTATTAGATTACAAGTCAACACATTGTCATTCCTACTCCAAGGCCACTAAGACTACTGCACGCCAGTAATCATGTGACGAGGCATTGTGCTCGTAAAGCTGACTCGCCTTGTTATAATTGTAAAATACCAGTTAGTCTAACTGAAGAATGAAGCTTACATAGATGACATGTACATGTCATTGCCACCATGCCTGAGCACAATCTAAATGAAATAATGTGTAAGCTTGTACCATACTAATAAAAAGGAAGTGAAGATGGCATACCGGTGACCATGGACCAGGTTTAGGAAGAGTCTTGTCTGGTGGAGAATTTTGTACAGGGCCTGTTTTCAGCTCCAATATTTCCTGTTAATAGCTGATCCATGAGTGCTTGCCAACATATGCAAAATAGATGAGCTGAGTGCTTCCTATGAATCTATGACCTTATATCTAGAGAAAAAGAAATTACGACAAAAAATGTAAAATATACTATTACCAGCACATACTTGCTGTGCTCTAGTATATGTGACGAACCAGCACAGACATTGAATTCTTTATCTAAGAGACATGATATGCAGGTAAAAGAAAGGAGTGGAATCATTAGATAGATGTAGGAGAATATGATAATGCTGTTCCAAAGTATTCTTGGTGGAAGCAACCTGATGTCAGGTATGGTGTAAACTAACAGACAAAAAAATCATTTGCTACAGCTATCATCCACCATAAGTTTTGGGTTTTCATCCTTATACCAAAAGGCAATAACAAGTTAATGATTTTTGTCTTTACAAGCTTCTTAATTTAGCTTTGTTTTCAACAATTGTCAATCAACTACTTTCTGCACTATGTTTCACCATCAATTAAAAACCAGCTTCATTCTTAATAGTATTGCTCTTCAACCATTATTGGAAACACGAGCAAAAGTTGACCAGGGAGAGAGACATTCAAGTCTGAGACTAGACAGGTTTGAGAAAATAAACAGTCTAACATTTTAATTCCTGTTGGGATCAATAAAAAGTATATACTCATTTAATCCAATTATTTGAAGGAACTAAAGCAAAAATAGTAAATCCTGAAAACTTTTCATCAGCATTAACTGACCTCCCCAAAAGCCTCAATTGCAGCAAGCCACTCATCGGTGAATGGGACAGCATTCAAGTGATGTTTCAGATGGGCAATATCTTGCTGCACTCTTTCCTTCTGATCATTCTTGCTGCCACTGGAGATAAATAAGAGACAAGAAAACTTTGATGCATTCACATTTATCCTGAACAAGATGAAAATAGCTCAACTTATATAACAAGTACTTACTTGGGCACCAAGGTTCCCTCTTCCTTTAAGTTGATAGGGTCCTTATTATCAAAACACACTCTAAAATCGGGACATTTACTGTCAGTTGATGCCGTAGGTTGAGGATCCTCTGGGAAACCAGACACTCTAGCAGCCAAATTATTCATTCCCAAATTTGCTTTCTCAACATGTATGCCTGTGTTTTGTGCCGAACAGTCTACTTCTGTATTGCTAATGAAATCAGAACCAGCTATGTGTTCTTTGCTTGAAGTCAAAGATGACATGGTTTCCTCTGAAGAGATACGTGTCACATGGTTGATTTCTGAATCGTCCACAGCACATGTTTCTTGAGCTAAAGAACAACCTGATTCTGAACTGCTACAAGAGCCAGAACCTACTACTTTCTTTTTACTCCATCTCAAAGGTGATTTAGTTAAAGCAGAAAATTCAACAAATCTCGATGAAATGCCAACCTCTTGATCTGGCAATGAATTTGAATTCCTAGCTGCCAACCCACCCTGTTCTGAGACAGCATGAGCAACCCACCCTGTATATTCTGACAGTGGTTGTTTGGCCTTGTTATCCAATTCCGAAGCACCTTCATCTAACACATCTGCATTTAGTTTACACAGAGAACTTGCTTGAGATAATTCAGTTTCACTTGCATGATTTCTTTTGGTAGGCAAGCATGTATGGTGGACATCCTCAGGGACATTAACTTTCAGTGGTACCACAGGTAATATACTTTCATGAACCAAAAGCTTGTTTTTCATCTTCAGCACTGAGCTACTCACAAAAGGTACTTCCTTGTCAACATTATGTTCTGGGTTTCCTGATGACAAAACTTGAGGGTGTGCAAAATCATCATCAATTAGTGACCGATACCTCTTTAAGGCTTGTTGACCACTTGTCTGGCTGTCTGACAACCTTCCAGAGTCTCCTATAGCCATCCTGTCCCTTTGCATCTTTGAAACATTTTCTCTTGTTGATGGATGCACAACATTTCCGTTGGATGAGGGTAAAGAGATAGCTACCAAAGAGTTCTCCATTTTGCTAGAAATTATAGTCCCAGCAAAACATTCTGGAGCAGGAAGGCCCTTCAAAGATTTTTGCCAAGTCGAAGGAGGCAAAAGCCTTGATTCTTCTGTGGGCCTTATCTTACTTGCTCTTATACAAGGAATAGTAGGTTGGGGCAGTTGAACATTTACTTGAGGTTGGGGACAATATGAAGGACGCTTGCCCTACAAAATCAGTAAATATTAAATAACGAATACTGTCAAAAATCACTAGTCATGGAGCTCAAGATCATCTGATTGAGAACATTAAATAATCTAATTTGATAGTTGACTGGCACCTGCATGAGCAAACATGCAGACATACCATAAGGCATGCTGGTGCACATCTAATCAGACAAAAAAAAATTATAAAAAATTACTCACAGTGGCTGTCATATATATTAAGCTTATAAATTAGTTAATTTCTCCACCTTCCATTTTGAACATCTTTCAGTTAAAAAGTTGAAACAAAACACCAGTGTAGTTATGATATCTTTATGGTGGTTTAGCTGCTGTTATGAACTGGTATAAGTTTGAAGCTTTCCAAAAATTCAAACATGTGCTCGTTGCTGTATCATAGGAATAGCTTCAAATTAACTTCTTAATTATCATTCAACATTTATTTAATAATCACATAGGAACCCTATTTTGAAGTGTTGGAAACGTTGATGTGCATCGGCTGCATGTATGCTGTCAATTATTTGATAACCGTCGTTATATTCATTAAGCAGAATTTTGCATTTCTACCTTCCATTACGAAGCATGACAACAGAAGGAGATGATATTTAATACAAATTAAAGTTTATTAAAAACCAATTAGCAAATGTCACCCTTTTTTTTTCTTTAATTAGAATGATTTAGCCCAGTTCAATTTTTCGTGTATCCAATATGCAGTAAGAAAATGATATAGAAACATAATGGTAGAGGTTACCTGTTGAAAAAATCCCAACGATGGTGAAGGCATCCGCAACGCAGATGGTTTTGCATGTCCTGGTGCAAGAGCACCTCCTGCAGCATGGTAGGTTTTTGAAGGATATGATGAAGATTCTTTACTGGAGTTACAAGAAATTATTGTTCCCTGCACAACTTTAGAAGCTGATGAATCTGATGTCAAACTAAAACCATTCACACCTCTCTCCATCAAGGGAACCTAGAAAAGTAAATAAACACCTTTCAGTGGACTTTCTAATTTGATCAACACATGCCAAACCAAAACTGAATGGAAATAAATAGTATAACTAATACTACATTATTCAGTTTGATGCCATATACAGATTAAAAAAAAAAGATCAATAATAGACTCGATGAACATCTTGTTCCTCACCAAGGGCCTATGAGAATTAACTGCAGAAGATTTGGATGATTGAGCACAAGCGGATTGGTTTCTCATGTTTGATGGAAAACACCTCACACTAGAATTCTGCTCCGTATAAACTGCAATTCCAATATGTCATACAGATAGTACAGAATACTAAATATGGACAACAAACTTCACCAAAATACATTAACAGACTTCTCAAGAATCATTTAGACAAAATAAAATCAAATTTAGAAAGAGTACCCATCGTGGCACGTTGGTCTAAAGTAAAGTCCCTTGGGGTTGAAATGTCACCTCTGGAAGTAGCTGTAAGAGAGGCAGCATGTGACTTTGTAGGCATAAACTTCGGAATTTTTGATGTAGGATTTGCTGCATTTGAGCTTGCAACTCTCTTTTGTGTACAGTGGAGTTAAGATTATGGTTTTTGAAGTAATTAAAATAAAAGGATGAATCAGTGGATGAGGTACTGAGGAGGGTCAATATATGAATACTTACCTCCATAAATAGAGCAACTAATGAATATTCAATTTATTAAAAAAATTTAAGGCAAATGAAAAAGATCTAGAATTTGTCAAACCCCCTCTGATAATACATATCCACATATTCTTTTTGGAAAAGGAATATAAAAGGATATGAAGATGCAGCCGGTAGTCGTGGCACACTTTTTGTTGTGCACTTGCTCGATGATATAACTCCTGAGACCTAGAGATTGCAGAAAATGATATGAGCATATAAATCTTCACTTGTAATATCTGATTAGTGGCATAAAGGAAGTTGTATATGCATTTTGGGAATACTGAAGTGTCACCTACGATGGTTCATACAAAATACTAACCATAGAGCTGGCTTGAGAAATACTAACCATCAACTCTTGCTGTTCTTCCTGAATTGATGCATCTAACTTGCCAATTAAATTGCTATCTTTCAATTTTCTTCCTCCAGATTGCACATGCATTTTGCCAATAGTCTTCTGTCTAACAGCATCACGTGGCGTTGTAGCATCTGACTTATGGAACCCCAATAGTGGTGACAGTTGTCCATTAATTACAGAGAGAACACTCTCCTTCTGCCTCATGGAAGACCCACCGAGGATAGACAGCTCCAGTGGATCTAATACACCTGATGAGAGTGATAAAATTTCAGGGACATGATTAAGTAAATTGTAGGAAATCAGAACCTTCTTAGTAGAGAATTAGTGATATGATTAGTGATAAAACTAAAGCACCTTCTACTAAATCAGATAGTAGAGAATTAGTGATAAAACTAAAGTACCTTCTTCGGTTAGGAATGCTTGGTTCCAAGCTAAGCTTTTCCTCAGATTACACCGTCCAGACTTTTTGCTCCTCTTCTGCACTGATTCCACCTTGGAGAAGGTTGAAACGTCCAAACCATCTTCTTCGATAGTGGAAACATTCTCCTTGTTGCTCATATCTTTGGGTGATTGACAAGTACGTATCAGCTGAACCTTATGTTCTGCAAGTCCTGCATTCGATAAGATAAAGTCCACACTAAAAACATGCTACTTTCCCAAACATGTATATGTAGATAGAGGTCATCCAACTTAAAGATAGTTACAACAATGATAATAGCTGATTTGATATTGATGATCCAATACACTTTCTTTTCTTTCTACCAAACCGAGTGCCCCGCACAGTACCCGAGCAGAATAAACCCAACAAAGTCAAGATAGTCGCCTACGATAGGGCAGTTCCACATCACAACTTCATCGTGTGCGTTAAACATCTAGAAACATACAGGCGAAAAGCTAATGTGAAAGGGATATTTCCTTCTGGATGACCTGCCTTTCATTTCAAGCGGCCACCACGGACGGCTCAAGAATCTGACAGAGCAACTCTAATTCAAGGGTAAACACAGAACGCATAGCTTCCCAAATCCTAGGAAGAGAAAGAAAGCGCGGAATTGCAGGAGTTGTTCCAAACAGGAAACCCTAACGGCACCGACCCTGACCCGAGGAGAGAGAGCGAAAGAGGAGAGAGGGGAGCTCGCCTGCTGATGAGCTAGGGTTCACCATGGGCGGCAGCGGCGGCCTCGAGGCCTCGGCGCCATCCTCCACCGACGCGAGGGAGAGATCGGGAGGACGGAAGCGCGATCCCATCTAAAAATGGTCGAGAGGCTCCATCTTGGCTGCGAGCGTCTCCTCCCTTTTTAATTTGGGGGCGCCAAGGCGGCCTTCGGATCGCGGTTGTGTTTTCCTTTTTTATTTATTTATTTATTTAGTTATTTTGGGCGTGGAAATTTTAAAACGGGTGCGAGCGGGAAATGTGAGACCGCACGTGCGAGACCACTCTCGTCGACGAGGGACCCATGGTGATCAGCTCGGACACGTGGCGAACTAATGTTGGTGTTGTATGATAGAAAAGAAGTAGCAACTTTGTTTTTTGTTAATATTGTGCGAATTTCCGGACAAATCTTTCGGCTTTTCTGATTGGTGGTTTTAATATTTCTATTTTTCTTATTAGTACCTTATCTCCAAAATGTTTTTGATATTTTCCTTCCCATCGAATGGATCCGATCCATAAGATAAATCGATCTATTATTATGTTAATTATAATATTATTATAATATTTTGACACCATAAAAATATTATGTATATATCATCATGAGACTGTACAATTAATTTAAAGGGACGATAAAAAATAAAAATAAAAATAAAATGTTTCGTGTCAAAACACTTTAGATTAATTTAAAGACTAAACGTAAATTAAATATCATCATTTGTCATAAGTTAATGAAGAGACTCAAATCAAATAATTCAGAATAAAATAATCAAAAGGCTAATTACAAATTATCTTTAGCATTTCAGTTCTTATATTTTTAAAAAAATATATTGATATTTCTATAATTGCGAAAGTAAAATATTTAACCTTATTTCTTCTTGACTAAACTAACGGAAGATATTATATGTGCTGTTGTATGCAAAAATGACGTAAAAATAGATAATTCGTTATCCCATTTCTACCTTTAGTTTCATCCTTACTTTCAACTTTGTTATCCTCCTAGACACCCTACCCAACAATAGTGTCAATGACGATAATTATCTCTTGTAATATTTTATTTCTCCTACTTTGCTATCCTCTCAGACAGCCTAACTTATTAATGTCGTTGATAGCAATCCTCATATCATGTACTGTTTCATGTTTCTTACTTCATTGTCATATTCAACACTTCTAACTTAGTATAAGGCTAGTAGTTCTCTGCTAATTGTGACATTCTAGAAGAAATTCGACTATCGTCTCTAACATCTATAAAGCCCAAGAACAAAGGGGGACATATACTATAATAAAACAGTAGAAATGAAAATGCAAGATATGAGAATTGTCATTGACGCTTTCGTTGGGTAAGTTGTTAAAGAGAATAGTGAAGTCGAAGGGGAGAATAATGAAACAGAAGAAATGAGACGATACAAGAGATAAAGATCGTCACTAACGTCACAATTAAGTAGGTCATTCAAAATGATAGTAAAATTGATGAAGAGGACGAAGTCAAAAGAAGAGAGAATTATTTTTTTAAAATATCATTTATGCACGTAAACACGTTCGTTATCTTTTGTAGTAGACTCAATAATACAAAGAAAAATTAGATTAAATATTTTATATTCCTAACTATAGGAATATCGATATAATTTTAAAAATGTAGCGACTGTGATACTAATAGTAGCTAACCCGATTAAAAGAGCCCGTCAGATCTTGTGCACGAATCATAAAGGTTCGTAGCCCGTGATCTAGCGGATGTTTTATTGACTTGTTCCCGCCCTTCTCGCTCGCTCGCTCGCTCTCCCTTCTTTTCTTCGGTTCTGTAGTCCATAATTACCGGAAGATTGCCAACGGGGATTCCTCCTCGTCTCTCTCCGCCCCGCGAATTTGGATCGAGGTCTCGTGCCGAGGGCGTTGCAGATGTCCTCAAATCCCACCCACCACTTCCGGAGGAGCCACCGGTGCCCGTTGCCCAAGCACTTGCCCCATTTATTCCCTTCCTCGTCTCCCTCCCCTAATAAAAGATCGTTCTTTGAGCCGACTTGCTCCCCCCTCAGGGACTCTGATCTCCCCAGAAGGGCTTTCAAGCCTTTCAGGGGCGTCTTGGATGAAAATTCGACAAATTTGCGCCCCCACCCCCACCCCCCCAACCCCGGTTTGGAGTTATCGTGGTGATCTCGATCTGGACGTGTTGTTTTCCTGACCTTGACCTGTCGAAATTTCCAACCCCGTGTTGAAATTTTCCGAATTTTTGAGGATTTCAGGGCTCGGGTGCCGGAAATTTTTGATCCCTTTTGGTAAATTGGATGCTTTTTACATGACTTTTCAGAAAAAAAGAAATGTTTGTAGTTTGTTGACGATAGAGCCTGGATTATGCCTGGAGATTTGAGGCTGTCGAGGAGAATCGAAGGTAACTCGAGTGGTGTTCTACGAAATGAGCTGCTTTCCTTGTTTTTCGAGGAAGAGCGCCGCAGAGGAGGATCTATCTCCGGTCGCACGCGTCGTTAAGGACAATGAACTGACAGAAAAGCCCGGTGAGTTTTCTGTTTCTTGCCACCGTCATCTCGTGCCATTTCTTCGTCTGCTCTCTGATTCAAACTTAGAATTTTCACATGTCTTTTTGTCTCCTTCGAATTTTTAGGTTTATTCCAGAATGCGTAGATCTTTTTTTTCTTTTCTGCAAGGGAGGGGGACAGCAAGAATGGCTTATTTTTTATGTAAATTATGTGAAAAACACAACCAAATTACTACTGCCTAACAGAAAACCCCAATTGAAAACATCGATATGCTATTTCGATAGCTTTGTGAATTGATCATCTGACATCTGAGAATTTATCTTCTGCAATCCAGGGATGACTAATTCACATCGGTTTTGTTCTAGAAATGTTGTAAATGGTACATCAGTCAAATGAAGCTCTACTTTTCCTTCATCAGGTGTGTAGAAGCATGCAAATTACAAACATGTTGCCTATTTCGCTTTATAATCGCGAGCTTTACCAGACACATTTTAGCTAAGCTAAGGGCTCAATCTTTGACTCAATTGGGATTATGAACCATTGCAAGAAGCAGGTGTTACTCGGAATGAATTGCTTCTTTTGCTGCCAAGTCCAAACACTAAATCATTTGCTTTCGGTGCCTGTCTTTATTTAGAATTGTACTCATAAAAGAGCTCGATAGAACTCCGAGAGGATTCTGAAGCATTGCCTCGGATTATGACTAGGCGATGGCAATCGATTTTTTTTCTTTTTTTCAGAATCCCTTTGTCGAGGTTACATTGGTATAATGTGACACTGATCAGATGTATCTCATTTTCTGTAAATGTAAAGTCAGTCTGTGACTACTCATGCCTTCTCATAGTTTTGCTTGCAAACTTTGTCACTGTGCAGGGCATCCGACACAAAAGGCCTCCGTGGAAGAAGCTCAACAGGATGCTGGAAATGGAAGTATTGCAGCACAGACATTTACATTCCGTGAGCTTGCTTCGGCTACCAAGAACTTTCGACCCGAATTCCTCTTGGGTGAAGAAGGGTTCGGAAGAGTTTACAAGGGCTGCCTCGAGAATAATGACCAGGTAAATGCAGTTAAATCTATGTTCTAGTCTTGTAGTAGCTTATTGTGACATTTGTAAGGTTAATTCTTACTCTGAGCCATATGGTTACTCATAAAATTCAAACTTTGGGGTATAGACTGTAGCTGTTAAACAACTAGACAGGAATGGGTACCAAGGCCAAGATTTTCTTGCTGAAGTAAAGGCGCTGAGTCTCCTCCAACATCAAAATCTAATCAAGCTTATCGGATACTGCGCCGATGGTGATCAAAGACTCTTGGTCTATGAGTATATGCCTATGGGCTCTTTGGAAGACCATTTGCATGGTACTGTCTTAACAATAGCTCGTTTTGTATTTTGGCATGCTGTTCTTCGTGGAATTCATCTGTTTCTTGCACAATTCCCGTCTGAAGACTACTGCTCTTTTCTATCATTCCTAGTCTTGTCCATGGAAACCTTGTGTTCTTCATTGTATGAATTAACTTGAACCATAGTTAGATAGGTAAATTTTCTTGAACCATGGTTCGAGAAAGCCAGGATGATGGTTCTAAAGTTGCTTAGGCTTAAAATATTTCTTTCGATAAGAGTAATAATAATCATTGTAAGCAAGCAATTTGATATGCTATTGCAGAAACCAGTAACATCATTTTTCCTGTTTCCAGGTACCTCAGCTGATCAGAAACCTATAAGCTGGTATACTAGGATGAAGATAGCATATGGCACCGCTCAAGGTCTAGAGTTTTTGCACGAGAAGGCCGACCCACCTGTGATCTACCGTGAGCTTAAACCATCCACCATTCTGCTTGACGAAGATTTCAACCCAAAACTCTCTGATATTGGGCTTGCAAAGGGGGACAAAGTCCATGTATCGTCGATGGTGATGGACACCAACGGCTACAGTTCACCTGAATACACGAGAACAGGTCAGCTTACCTTGAAGTCAGACGTCTACAGTTTTGGAGTCGTGATGCTCGAGTTGATCACGGGGAAGAGTGTCATGGACACGAATGAACCGAACCTTGTTGCTTGGGTATGAAATCAACCCTCCGGAATGTAGATACGTGCTGTGGATCATCAAGTTTATGTAAGATCTTATTTTGTTGCTGATTTCCGCAGGCGATGCCGATGTTCAGAGACCAGAAAAGGTTCCCGGAGCTCGTCGATCCACTTCTGCAAGGGGAGTATCCATCAAAAGGCTTGAGCCAAGCGGTGGCCGTCGCCGCGATGTGTCTCCAAGAAGAAGCTTCGGTGCGCCCGTTAATGGCTGATGTAGTCATGACGCTAAGCTTTCTTACGACAGAGTCGGCCAGCCCTCAAGTAGACTCTGCTCCGGCGCTCAATTCACCACCACCAGAAGAAAGAATGGATTGATGCGGCCGAAGCAGATGAGGAAGAGTGAGTGAGGACTACGACTGTCGAGTTGCCGAGGCCATGGAGTGGTGTTCTTCTTCGAAATCAACACATCAAAGGGAATAATCCTACCATGAGGAGTGAGGCCTTGTGGGATGGGTTTACCGAGCTGCTTGTTACTTGTCTGTGTGTTTGACTCTCTCTATCACCACACAGCATGAGAGCGTATAAGATTTCAGGATATGTGTCGAAAAGTCTGCAATGATCTTGAATTAACATAAGGCGTGTGTGTTTACTCATGTCTATAAGAATAAATTCATGAAGAGATACTTCTATTAGGCTACCTGTGAGTGGCCGTAAGAGAAAAAGGAGGATATCAACTGTGATCTCAGTTAGTCCTATATGCAATCCTAGATTGGCCTTCTCCGATCAACTTTAATCATTGCATGTTGGCATCGCATGTTGATCACAATAGACAAATAGATCAAAGGATTATTATATATATATATATATATATATATATATATATATATATATATATATATATATATATATATATATATATATTAGGTTTTTGATTCTTGATCTCAATAATTTTCACTCCAAGTAAATATATGTTTTTATAGGATTAATTATATATTACTTTTTATAATTAATTATTTTTAGTATTTTGAGTTTTATACTTTTAAAAATTATATTGGGATCCCTATATTTATTAAAATATTTAATCATATTTTTTCTTACGACTCTACTAATAGAAATATCGTAAGATTTAACACTGAACACATGTTGACTGTGTCTCACTTCGATTTATTATTAAGTATAAAATATTTTTGTTACTAGAATCGATGACGTGAGAAGAAACGAGATTAAATATTTTATTTTCGTAAATATAGAGATTTAAATATAATTTTTAAAATTAAAAATAATTACTAATTAATTAGCCTCTCTTTATATTATAAGCATATATTTTCTACTTCCAAAGTCCTGAGACTATAGATAATTGCACCAAAGCTATTGTTAGTGTCATTATTATTGTTCAAAGAAACAGTGTATTTCGCCCAGAGATGAAATGAGACACCAAAAAGAAAAATAAATTGATATAGAAAAGCTCATCGGCCGGAGATCCGCCACCCAACTCACCGGCCGGAGATTCACAAACGAACAAACAAGGATAGCCAATGCAAGATGCATGAGATGAGATCAGGCGATGCCTCATCGTGGACTGCCGGTTCGCTTGCAAGAATCGGACACCTGCTACCAATCGGCGGAGCGACACGGGAGGCTTCACTTCAACTTCTGCCGCCGGCCACCGTGCAGCTGATGGTCTGTTTGGTAGTAGACGACGTCCCCCTCGTCGCTCACAAAGTGATCGACTCTTAGGCTTCTAAGCAGAACGCCGAGCAGATGAAATGGCAGCGGCGCGGATCTCTCGGGCTCTCTGTAGTACTTCCCCAGCACCGGCTTCGCGGCCGTGGTCTGAAGCGGAGGATCAAGAAGGAAGTTAGTGTACCGGTCACGCTTCCATGGAGGAAGAGGGAAGAGAGGAAGGTTGGATACTGACCGCTTCTACGAGATTGTAGTGTGGGATCTGAGGGAAGAGGTGGTGGATGACATGAGTTCCGATGTCATGGTGGATGTTGTTTATCCACCCGTAATCTCTGTCGATCGTCGTCAGTCCTCCTCGCAGATAGCTCCATTCCTGCGAGATGGGGAGAAGGTGGTGTGAGCTGAGAAGGTCAACAGCATTGACCAGATTGGAACAGAGTCTCTCACCTTGCCGCGGTACCACGGAAGCTTCTGTCGGTGTCCGTGGTGATGCAGGTAAGTTACCAAATCTAACCACATGACGAACACCTGATCCAGGCAATTGCAGATGCATCAGATTAAACGTCTACAATGCAGGAGAATGCAATCATGATGCTGACCAAGTAGGGTACGCCGTAGAGTTTGAGCACCGGAGCAGGGCCATTCGCCCATGACAGACACAGAAGCGAGGCCGCCATGGCCGACCAGCAGACGGTGGAGACGACGACATCCTGCTGCTCGCCGGGGCGAAACAGTTTGCTGCTCGGCAGGAAATGAGAGCCTTCCTTCCCGGGGCTTCTCCTCCACTACGGAATCATGGCCGAGAAGAAATGGAGTTAGAATTCTTCGAGCGCGATCGACATGGGTTTGGATCTCGGCGGACTCACCAGATAGACAGGGAAGGCAAACAAGGGGAAAGGTAACGTGAACCGCATCTTTCGGCTGGTGGAATCCATTTCTCTGTACGTCTTCTCGCTCAGCTGCAGCAAAGAAACAGGACGCTCTTGAGCAGAACAGAAAGAGAAGGCTGTGTGCTGTTCTTGCAGCAAAACATCATACGGTGCAAACACAGAGCAATTGGAGCCAAGTATCATACTGACCGGGTGCCATGATTCATCCTTGTCTACGTTCCCATGGTTCTGGTGATGAGTCCTGTGGCTAATCCTCCTGCGACCAACCCCAACAAAGGAAATGGAAGGGAAGAATCACTTTCGATATCGGAATCAAGTGATAACAAGCATGAATACTAGAGATTAGGTAGAAGCAATGCTTACCATCCATGATATGGCACCAGAATGATGGAGTGGAGAAGGTGTCCCACAACATTGTTCAGCAATGCACTGTTGGAGAAGCTCCCATGCCCACTGCCAACACAAGCGTTCTTAGTTCCTCCACTCTGAGCTCAATCAAGAAGAACGAGGTGGGTGTGTACCAGTCATGTCCGAGGACGAAGAGAGCCCAGAACATGGTGCCCTGGGCGAACCAGTAGAGAGGCCAGAAGGTCCAGCTGTCGAGAGAGGTAGCGGCGAGAGCGAGCAGGGCGACGACGACTGCGTCGCGGAGGACGTAGCTCATGGACCGCAAGGGGTCCTTCACCCAGCAGTGGCTGGGGATGGCCGCCCGGACGTCGCCGATCCTGAAAGGCGGCGGCTTCCCGGACTGGACCTCCCCCGCGGCCGACTCCTCGGGGTTGAATGCATCCACCTCTTGTTTCTTCGTCGGCGCCACCGTCTTCTTGAGCGCAGGGACGGCCTTAAACCAGGGCCAGATGTAGAGGAGGGAGATTCTGGGACGAGGGAAGTAGGAGAGCCTCATGGTCGGCTAGCTGCTTCGCTTGGGGGTGGTGGAGTATGGAAGGATATGGCGTGCGTTGCGTTCTTATGGCTGATCCACCATGGCCTCTCTCTCACTCTCTCTCATTCTCATTCTCTCTCTGGGCACGTGGATGTGAAGCTGATTCACATGGTGATAAGCGGCATGAGACCCGAGTAAAACGCACCGGCCTCGGTGGAACACGAGAGATCATCCTGTGGGCATCTGCTCTCTGAGACTACGACGAAAGTTGAACTCGAAAGATTGCCTCCTGATGATACACGTTGAATGTATGTTCCAATTGAAATTTCCTCCCCAATAATTATCTGATCAAACACGCAACCTAAAGAGGATCAACTGTAGCTCTTCATTACGCGTAAGGCCATCAAGATCAAAGATGTCGAGATCGAGCAAGAAGAACTACCTTCCCATCGATGGAAACGTGCTCCACAGTCAATGAACACCTCTCCCATTAATGGGAACGAGCTCACCGGCCATCGTTTGTCGCGGCCATCACAGAACCAGTTTGGAGAATTCTCACTAAACGACTAGTAGTCTTTCTTATGACAAGCCATTTGCGACTGCACCAGACCGTGACTCGTACACAACCTTTTGCCGACACTCTATAATACATTTTAGTCGGTCTAATTATAAATTATCTCATATAATTTATAATTACATGAAATAATTTATAATTAGATCGATTAAAATATATATATTTAAAAATTATATTAATATTTTTATATTTATGAAAGTAAAATATTTAATTTTATTTTTTCTCACGTCGTCGATTGTGTCAATGAAAATATCATAGGATTTATCAATAAGCACATATTGACTCTGTATTACTTCGATTTATCACTAAATATATACGATAAATCAACTTTATTTTCATAAATATATGGATCCTAATGTAATTTACGAAAATTAAAAAATCGAGACACTAAAAAATAACTAATTACAAAGGTAATATATAATTAACCATCATCAGAAGATTATTAGATCATTAGATTTTGTGTCCTCGCAAATGATCTACTCTTTAGGAAGTCTATGAACGAGTATGCCACATAATTTTGTTAGCTTACCCGTATGATAGGTGAACATGTTAACTCAAAAAACATCCAACAATCCGACAAAATAATTTTTACGGTATCAACTCCCTACTTAATCTAGAGGGTTATCAAACCCTCTATAAAATAATTTAATTATACTAATTTATTCTAATTTTTTTGAACCATATATCACTCTTTTTCTAAAGTATTAATTTAAGAGTTAGATAGATCAGACTCAAAATTCAAATCAAGATTGACTCAATCCTCCACATCTCAGTTAATCATATTCTACCTTAATAATATTATAAGTTTTGATATTTCCAGACCTACCACTATCATTAATATTCATTAAAAAAATAGAGACTAAATTACATGTGATCTTGAGTGGCATTAATTTAAACATTGTAATGAACCTGTTAAGGATATCAGAAGAGGTAAATGAAAAGATTGCTAGTATTGTAAGGGATATGCATATGTATAAAGCACATGCTGCACACACATACAAAACTTGACATTTAGCGGGATGATTGGAGAAATATATGTAACTAAATGCGTGTATTGGTTGTACATTAAGCAAGTTTTAGATGCTGCATTCGAGGCTGGCCATGTGACACAACGTCCATTCACCACCACGGAAGACACGGATCTCGAACCCAAAGTAGATCAACACAATCTTCATTAGTTAACTATATGTGTGTATGCTGTTACTGCTTTTCATCCATTGACTTGGATTATGTATCCTATATTACTGACATTTATTATATGCATTTTCTCTAATTAATGTTCAGTTTCCCAAAACAATCCTATTTTGTGAAGAGAGTTGCTTACTGCTCCATTCACCTCCTTGTTTTGTCTTGTGCTTGCAGTGTTCCAACCCCCACTCGTGCAAGCGTGCGGAACATGGCATCGCGTGGGACGGAGAAGACGAAAAGATTCTATGTAGCTTGTGACAAGATTAATTGACTCCAAGGTCTAGGAAGCTGCTGGGAACCTGTGTGCATTACTATATAATCATGGATGGTCCATGATCCACATGGCGATACTGTGAAAGAAGGCACAGATGGCAGTTGTCCCCACGAAAGACATGTTCTCCATGCATCGTGCAACACGCATCGGTCTGGGAACGAATGGACTGGCACAGCCATTTGGTCCTGACAGCCTCTCATCAATGATGAAGAAACTGTGGCTGCAATATACTCCTGATAGGCTCCCTGTTGTTGCATTTGGAAGCCGCAGCTGGATGTAAGATTTTGCCTTTTCTTGAAGATAGGGAGTGACTATGTCAGCAACTATAAGAAGCAAAATAAACTCCCAAGACATGGAAACTCAAAATATTACAGCTTTAGATAACCAGCAGAAGACAGGGTTAATAGGTTCTAACAAAAAAGAATACCAAGACCAGAGGAGCATGCTTAAATGCCCTATAAATATCCGTCGATACTAAGCGCTATAAACTAACAACAAAAGTGTTATGGGTGATCTTCATACCTTGATCGTAACCAAATCCAAAGGACTTACAATTAGGATCATCCTGCCTCAGTTCTGAATGTGGCGTCACTCTTGTGGATTTATAATGGAGAGGATCTGCGTAAAGGAATATCAAACATTTACCACACTATGTATGATAAGATCATTTTCAATATTCGAAATTGTATGAATGAAAGAATTCGTAAAGATTTCATAATTGCATATTAGGAAGTATGATGTACCTTTTCAGTAAAATCATGAAAAATCTGCTCTTCCATGGCATTGCTCAATTGCTGTAAAATGTTATAGAATGAATTTAAGGTTAGATATAAACAATATACAATTAATTAGTTCAAATGTCAACTGAGTGTTCAACTAGAACAGGAACAACAACAGTGATTTCATGGCGGCGAACAATTACATCTTCTGGGTCATCACTGCCATCGATTTTCTGTATTATCCTCCTTAGGTCTCCATTCCGTAAGGCCTCTCGTATTTCACTTGAGTTTGCTGCCAGTCGAAAATTGGCATGCAAAGGGTCATAAGCAAACTAGGACTCATGAGATACAGAAAATGGGAAGGAAGACAACATTTTGGACACCAAGTATAAAAGAAATTTCGTGCCAAACTGTAGCTAAACCTCACAGAATATCATATCATAGCAAAAAGAATCAGGCAAACCCAACTAACAGGCTTACTCATTACATCAAACTTTAAAAGAATTAATCATTCTAGTCAGAAGAGGGCATCTGAACCTATATCACTGGTAAAAGTATGATGCTAACCGAAGCAGCTTTCCTGGTTGGCAAAATCATCAATTTGACAAAGAAGACCACAGTTTTGCTTCTACAGAAAACCAATGACTACAGTCTAGACAGTTTTGAGTCATGGCTACCCAGAAAATCCAAAACAATTCTGTAAGCTACCACACAGCAACTAAGAAATGAGTATTATGATAATAGTGTTATATTTTAATTAAAAAAATTGCAGATTGAAACCTAAAATGGTTATGCAACAGAGAAGCAATAATCAAACCCTCAAGAACTTGATCTTGAATGTCCACTCGCTTAAAAACAATGAAGAAAAACTACAAAATTTTCATACAAAGACTATGTATTGTCATATGAATTATTTGTTCATAACATCCAAAAATGATCATACACTCGATAATCATAAACAACACAACAAATGTTCCCTCTACTATAACCAAATAAACAAAGTGACCTCTCTACAAAACTTTGTTCAGATTGATTCCATGATTGTTATGTTCACCATTACTTAGTTCCTCTCGCATTAATGGAAATGCTTCTCTAAAGATACACAATGGTCCCTCCCAAATCCCATGTCAATCATAGCCTAGAAAAATAGCTGCTTTCCAATTTTGAACTCTCATATTTTTAGCCACCTTAAACAAAGAGCTAAAAGCATGCTAACTGTCACAATATAATTATTAATCGTGATAACTGAATTAAGAATATGATATGACAGTAGAAGAATTTGAATGAGATTTACAACTAGGCATTACCTATCAACTGTAATTGTTCTTTATCAACAACCCAACTTGGATCGCCGACCTCATATGATCGTTCAGGAAGCATCAAGTTTGCTGCATAAGACAAAGACATGGATATCCGTATAAGGTGAGCCACATGACAATTGACAAGTGATATACATCTACAGAATTAATGATAAAATTTAATACAAATATATGACAGCGAAGTTATCTGTAAATGACAAGTTTTTGGCGCACAGAAAAACGTAAGCAAGATGAGCCAACTAGCAAATACAGCATATCCAACAGGTTGTCAAATTATCAAAAAGCAGATTACCCTCAATAAAAATGTATGCATCGAAAGCAACTAAGAGAGGGAATAAAAAAGGTGTTTTGCCTAACACGGAAATTTTAATGATAAACTGCAACTGTCAATGTAAATTATATATGTCTAAACTTCTTGTGAAGTAACAGAAATCTTACGTGTTTCTTCCACTGAAGGCAATGGCTTTTTGCATGGATTTTCTGCACCAGTAAGATAAGAAAGAAACTTAGTCACATGAAGAACACAAACTCAATGGTATATCTTTATAATATATATGCTGCACCACAACCTCATAACTAATGTCAAGGCTCAAAACCATTACTTCAAGGAAATCATTGCAACAATTTCTTGACCTCATAACTAATGTCAAGGCTCAAAACCATTACTTCAAGGAATCGTTGCCACAGTTTTCTCGACTTCGTATGAAACAACAAAAGGCTAGATTTTTTTTTTTTTTAGACAATTAGGGCTCATAAGTTACTGGGAACACAAGAGAAACCAACTAAACAAATGTCTCTAGTAAAATGGTCTATGTACATCCAATCTAGTTTGGCAGTTTTAATACAAATATTTGTCTCCAGAGCAACACTTCAAATGAATGCCTGAGATGATCCAGATACATAAATTGGTTAAGTTATCTCAAAATAACTTTTCATGCAGATCTATATATGTGTACGGTATCAGGTACCAAAATATAATACAAATAGTTGCAGAAGTAGTACAGATATAAGTTCGCTGAATCCATATGAAAGACATATCCAGCTAATATACAATCTTGGGTGAATACCTACAAAAGATATATCCAGTTAATTACAATCTTCCCGATTAGTTGCTGCTTTCATTAGTGGTTTACATAGTACCAAAACCTCAATAATAAATTTTCATAATCCACAATATTCATTCAACCTAAATAGAAGTTTTCAACAAAAAAAGAGTGACCCAAAGTATGCGGCTCCTGCTATTTGGGATAATTAACACAAATAATCTTACTCTAGCAGGCAAAGATAAACTTTACCACAGCATCAAGATCCCAAAAGGAGCTCTGCGACAAGACTCAAATTTCTTTTTTAGGGAATCCAAACAGAAACAATTAACACAGAAATAAAATAGAAAAGCCAAAGTAAATAAATATTGAGTCATTTGTACCTTTATGTTTCTTGAAGCATGCCAAGGAACAACTGCATGCAAAAAAAGCAATATTTATATTAATAACTGTACAAAATTTGATAGGCATCAAAGAAAACAATAAACCGAAGGAAAATGACCCTAGAGCCACTGTTATAGATTATTCGAATAAATGCCTCACAGAAGGTTTAGATCCGACTTGCATCGTTCTCTTAGCATGGCAGCAAAAAAGCTAAATCAACATAGCAAGTTGTCTCTTATTGGAGTAAATCTGCCGCCTCGTATTTAACTCTACCCCTAGGGACAATTAATTTGGCATGTTCTGAAAGATCCTAACATTGGATACAATACAGCACATTTGGCCCATCACATTTAAGGCGCCTTACATTCTCTACCCCTCTCTCCCACATGCACTTTCAACACGCAGCCTTCTTCAACAAACTAGATAGCAAACCTTCTCTTACTAAATCTTCTGACAATTACTCTGCAACCTTGTGATTGCTCTCACCTTAGGTTCAAGCATAACCAACAACAACCACACGATGGTAACGATGTCTTACCATGAACTCAATGCAGCGCAGATAGCATAACCTTCCGGTTGAGAGAAATCAAGCATCGAAAGAGTTTATCCTTTCGGAATTACTATGACAGGTGAAGGTAACTAAAAATAATCAAAGCTTCGGAGATAAAACCACATCCAACGACTCGCCCACATCATCATCACCCAAGAACAAAAGAAGAAAAAGAAAGAAAAAACATCAATATATTAACATCTTTTAGCCTACGCTACAGATAAGAACCACCGATGACTCTCCTAATCGATGCATTGTGACTAGAAAAGGGGCAAGCGGAGAATGATGCGAACTTACTAGGGGACAAGGCAATTAGGGCACTTGTACTTGGATTGCGCTTCGCGGCAGACCTCGCACTTCCGAGGAGGGGGACGAGAACCCATCTCTACTCTATTCTACACCCACCCCACTGCCCTTCCTCGTCGTCTCCGACTCGATCGGCGCACGACTTCCTTCACCTACCTCAGAAAAAGAATCGACGGGATTAGTGCCCGTGCGGGTAACAGCGATTCCGAAGCGAGGGGTTTCACCAGAAGCAATTATATGGGCTCTTAATGGGCCTCGAATGTTGTGGGCTTGTGAAATAATCAGTCTTAGTATCAAATTTGATCGTCAATCCGAAATTTATTTAAGTTTATTTCGTTTATTGGGTAAATATTTCTCCTAAAATAAAACTTGATCGAACCTTATCAACGTGGAATTTCGATCTCCTGATCTAAATCTGAAGTGGAGTTAAAAGACTAAGAAAGTCTTAGATAATAAGAGTATTACTATCTGGATTAAGTCCATCTGGCAAGCCTCATTGGATTTTTGGTTTTTTTTACCTTTTTTTAATGATCAATATCATGTATTAAGTCTTAATTGATCGATAATGTTCATAGAATAAGAGTAATTAAATTGATTGATATGTTAAAGATCATTTCTAGTAATATTGTTTAAATGATTATTAATTATAGGTGTCTTGCAAACCAATCATTAATGACATGTATGATTGAACATACAGTCTTTTTACTTATTATCGTTTGATATTTTTTTATTTTATATTATTTATTGTTTGAATATATTATGATATCCATAAAATTATAATAATAAGATCGTGATAAAATTACAATAATAAGATCGATTCATCTTTAAATAATAATCTCGATTATAGATAGTTGAAGAGGAACATCGAGATACAGGATGGATTTTCCAACAATGATAAAATTAAAAAAAATTATCATTATCCACTACTTTTGAATCATGATTTATTAAACAAAAAACTTAAACTGATTTTGAGTCAACAGAGGCTGATAATAATATCGATGTACATGACGTTCACATATCGATTTAAATATGAGACGTATCATTTGGATAACAATGCACTGACCAATCAATCAGATAATAATGAATCATCATTATGGACTTCACATCACCAATGCAGCAAAATCCAGCGGTATCTAAAATTTTGAATCCACAGCAAAAGCAGCAACATGACAAAAATACGATAGAATTTACAACACGCGTAGCAATCAGACAAATTAATAACAAGGACCTATGTAGAAGACAAATGAAACATTAGGATGATGCTAACTCGGCTATCTCAACAGTGGATCTTCGATGGGGAAGGCGCTCGTGATAAATTCTCCATGCGTATTCTTCCAAGTGGAAGGCATGAAACCTTCTTCCATCGTCTTCATCGGCATCACCAGCACCACAGCCCTCCACTGCTGAAGGCAACAGCGGGGAGATAACAGTATCAAGTGGCACAGTCACCAGCACTGTCAAGGATGTGCAGCCGGTGCCATCACAGCCATCAACAGGCAAGGAAGTTGGCCGAGGCCTGCTTCTCACTCTCTTGAACCTTCCATTGCTCCAAACCTTCCCACAAGCAAATCATTACAGCAATTATATATATATGGATTGGGATGCATTTTGGACTTAGCAATTGTATCCTAACTTCAAAAGTTAGGCTCAACGGGTTTGATCAAACTAAGCTAAAAATGCATATGGTTAATCTAACAAATGGGCATGAGACTAGTCAAAGGTGTACACTACAATCTTGCACTGCCAATATACTGCAGCCGAATTGCTACATGGGTCTGCATTTCTACTGCAAGATGTGATACTACCTGTTCTAAAATCAGGGGTCGATTTTAGCAACAAAATTGTAATCATCATTTGTGCCCGATGGTGTGGGCACACGAACTCACGAGGAATTATCCGATTTGAGGAGTCTTTGTATAGTTTTATCCCTTTGAAATCTGGACGTAAAAGGCGTGACGGTAAAAATAACACTTGTGAGGTGTTAGTCGCCCTACTCATCAATCAATGTGGGACAGAACATACTTACATACTAAGTGTGAACTGAATGCACGATGCTGGATATGATCAATGTATGCAACTTTTATCCTTAAAAGTAAAGAAATATTGAACCTGTAGCAGAATGGGAGTCTGCAAAGGACTTCAGTATAAGGGAGTTCTACACTATTGTCATACATATCCAAAAGCATTCAATTCAATTTCAGATTTGTCAGAGTTACCTGCAGCAGAATGGGATCAAACAACTCACCTGTGCAATGTCCCCGAGTGTGCCAAGGATTGAATCTGCAACAGGAGCTATAGAAATCTGCTCACCCGAGTCACCAATAGCAAGATATGGCTGCTTCCACCAGTTCATCTCATATGAACACATACGGATAGCAATTGCTTTTCCTCATTTGATAGCCAGTTTTATCAGTATTGATTGCAATGTCGTAAGAAGAGATCCATATCAAACACCTTGGTGTATAACTCCGCTTCTCAAAGGGGTTTTTGCAGAACCCCTCTATCATGGAGGACAGCATATCTACCACCCCTAATCCCACCTTCTCCAAGCATTTACCAAACTCTAGCAACGCCGGAAGAGATGCAAGCCCGTCTCCGTCCACCCTTCCACCGGTATCCAACATCAAAATCCGATCTTGATCATCGTGATCGAGATCCTCAGGGTGGAAGCCGAGGGATAGAAGATTGTTGACCGGAAACCAGTCAGATCGGAGGAAGGACTGCGATTCGGCGAGGGCGGAGGGGACGCCGTGGCGAGCAAGGTGGAAGAACCCGAAGTCGGACGCGGGGCGGAGAAGGTCACTTGGCGGGGGCTGATCTAAGTATATAACAGGCGAGAAATCAGGACGCAGGGGGCGACGAGGGACGGGAGAGGGTCCGGGCGGCGAGGAGTTGGTGGAGGAGGAGGCGGGGGAGGGCAGCATCGGCGTCAGCGGGAAGGGAGCTGGCGAAGGATTGGTTTGACGGCGTCGGAGGAGGAGGCGATAGGATGACTCCTCCGTCGAAGCCATGGTGATGGGCGGAGGAAGCCATTCGGAGGGAAAGCTTAGTTTTCCCAACCTGTTGCATACTTCAAACATATTATGCTTAACTGCTGCATTTATGATACGATATTGTGAAAATTTTGGCTTGAGGATTTTTAGTCGCAATCAATTAGATGTCATTTTCCTAACGTCGTGATCTTTTGCAGCATATTTCCCTGTCAACAAATTGCACACGGCATTTTGAAGACTCCCAACTAGAATTGATTGCAAGGCGGCTACGTGATGTTTGAAGTTTGAAACGTAGGCAAGCTTCAAAGATTTCGGTGATGATCTCGTGATTCACCGATATGTATGTTTCAGATGCATTCATTGCATCATGTGGAGCAGCAGCCTTCGGTACGTGTCTGCATGCATAAACCAAGGCCAACTGTTCCCTTGTTATCCGCCTGTTCATGCGGTGTTCTTTGGGAAGAAGAAGACACATGGGGCCATGGTCGTCTGTACATGCCCATCTTATGGCTGTAGAAAGGCTCTATCACAACAACTCTTCTTCAACTGGGAAAGAGTTCAATGTACCAATGCAAGTTACTATTCAGAAATCTTCAAATATCTCTCTACCTTTAATGGTTTCTCGATATGACAAGATCAAATAACATGATTGGCTTACTTCTGGAGAAGTGAAGCAAGCTCACCTGTCTCTGCCATGGAGGAAATGATATCACATCCACCTACAAGCTCTCCGTTGGCGAAGACCTGCGGGAATGTGGGCCAATTGCTGTAGCTCTTCAGCGCCTCCCTCAACCCATAGTTGTACTCCTCGTCCAGCACATCAACAGATTCGTAGTCGATGCCGTGAGCCTCCAATATTCCAATCACCCTTTGAGAGAAACCACAGAGCGGAGCACTCCTTGATCCTTTGATGAATGCAACTACCTTCTTTTCCTTCACGAGCCGATCGATGAGCTGCTCCAGAGGGACAGTCAGCTGAACGTTGCGACCAGGCATCAGTCGTAGATCTGGCTTTTTCTGCGGTCGCCTGACCCATGTGTTGTTTCCAGATTCATTCCCCGGTGGGACTTTCCCGGTGGCCGAGATATGCTCTTCCATCCATGATTTCCAAGCGTTGGTTAGAACGGTTCGGTCTGGTTCAACCTCATCAACTAGGCTTACCTGCAATGATAAGAGTTAAGGAAATTACTGGTCAAAGTATGCTTGGAATCTTTGCTCTATGTTCCGTTCATATAATCTCTAATATGAAATAACCTTTAACTTTGAGTTCCATGATTGCAGTCCTATTGTAAATCCACAGCATGGAACTAGAAGCAATACATAAGGTGTCCCGTCATTCTTTCCTACTCCCTTATCCGTGGCAATTGAATGCTTTCTCTATAAGATATGCTTAACCATACATCTACGGAAGTTTCTTGAATAAATACTTTCAGAATATCTGTGAAGATTATAGTTTATATAAAAGGTACAAGAAAGCATAACGGTGTTGTTTGCGTGACATAATTCAACATTCCACATAAGGGCAAGATCACGAGGATTGATTCATTCAACACAGAATCTCTTTGACCAAGATGATGAGGTTATTCAAACAAATGCAGTTCCTCAACTACTTTTGTTTCAATGAATCATGAAAGATGTTCAAATGTTAAGCAGTTGGGAAGCAAATGTTCAAAGAGTTAGTTAACTATATATGCTTTAGAAAAACAACAGATGTTATCACATAATATGATATTGCATATCAGTATCATTTATAATATGAGTAATAATTGTTTGAACATATTCGAACAAGTATGAAAAAAATATGTAAATGCATCAATGAGTGCACTACCAGGATCAAACTGGTCAATTCAAATTAAAGCATTAGGAGATGCAAGGAAAACCAAAGAATCCTTGCTTGGAAATACTAAGATGGGATATAGAGCTTGAAAATTGTCCGGTACATATTTCTTGGTAGGATGCGATACTGTGAGAAGATCCCTTGGAGACAATGACTTCACACTGGAAGAAGCTATTATGACCCACACAAGTTGTTTCTAATACCTTCGGGTCTTATCTAGAAATAATTAGATAAGGGTGTGTTCAGTAAGACTACAGCAAACTGAAATCTCAAGGTTTTGCTAGAAGAAGAAAGGGAAAAACAGTTCTGAAAAAACATCAAATGGGTCAGTATTTCAAGTAGTTAGGATTGCCAATGGATCTTGATGTAATTGCAACTAAAACGGGTTAGCTACGAAGTTTACCTTGATTGAAGGTAGAAAGCTGATAACTAAAGAGGAAAGAATGAATCACTAAAGAAAAATGGATGGAGGCTGCGAGAATTATTGTGCAGCCATCTAGCATCATATTGTGGGGCAGAATCCACAGAATATTGAATGCTGAAATATAACGTAAACCTTGATGTTCAGTTTAGATTATCCAAACCTTGCTTAGGCTCGAATACACTTTTGCTGGTAAAGTGTTGTAATATCACAAATTCCACAAAGTCCTTCTTGATTAACCTTACAGAACTCCCGCAAAAGTCATTTTCTAGTATAATTCCAACCCCAAACTGGGAGTTTTTCTTGGATAGTTCCAACATACCATCATTTAGAAGAACTCCAAATCCTAGGACTGATGGGTCAACTATCGTAAAAAAATTATACAGAATCATTAAATACTAAAAGGGACTTGCATGATCTAATTAAAAATTTTTAGCTTCTCACTTGGCATAACATACTGATGCGTCTTTAAGTAAGTTTTAGAACTAGCTAATATGTTTCCATTGGCATTTAAGTGAATGCCTAATATACCTTCAGAGAATAATAAATCACAAAATGCTATCCTTTTCTTGGTTGACTGATTTGAGAATGACAACGCCACCAATTTCCAAGAATCAAGTTTCACCAAGCTCACTAGATTAACTTATACTTTCCCTATGAAGCATTGACACAGACCTGAAAGCACATTCATCGTACAAAGATCCAACAGTTCTAATCATCAACTGTTGCACTGGGGGATTCAGTTAAAAACTTATCGAGGGGTAGATCAAGTGAAACAAGTCGTGTTGGTGTCGTAATCCCCAAGTACAAAGTTCACAGAAGAATTTAAAGATGGTGAAAGAAGACAAAGAAGTATCCGATTGAAGGCGATCCACGCGTGGAATCTTTAAAAAAAGATACGATTTTGATATTTTTATTACGAACCAGAATTCGATTTTGTGATAATCTAATCAAAGAGTAATTTTTCTTAAAGAATCCGGTTTTGGACCCAAATTACTTCGATTGGTTCCAGCTTTTCGAGGGATTACCTTCACCGAATGGCACAGATCGGGGACGAACTTTGAGTGGCTGGCGATGCTGCTCGCAATATTGCGCGATATCCCGATGAACTGGAGATCCCCTTCCTTATCGTAGACCCCGTAGACGCCGGCGCCGGAGGTGAATTTGCCGTCCAACTCTCCAGGGCCCTTCGGAACCGGAACAAGCTCAGCGTCCGAGAGCTTCCCGAGTGCGGCGGCGACGAAGGGGGCGGAGGCAGAGGCCTGGCGGAGCGCCCCTTTCTTCGGAGGGGTCAAGGGGAACCGCAGGCCTGATGGGCGATAAATACAATAAAGGGAAGCGAAACAAGAAGAGCAAGGAGAGGGCACAAGCGCGAAGGTTTTGAGAGAACGGGAACGAGGAGGAGGGGGAGATGGTAGGGATCGGAGCGCGGAGAAGAGGCTGTGAGGGGAGGACGCCATGGTCGCGACCATTACACGTGCGTACGGCGCCTCTATCATTTATCAACACCCTCGAATCAGAGCTTTAGTCCAACGGGTGTAAGCGACCCGCTTACCGGATCCGAATCCTATAGCAAAAGAAAGGTTCGTTAAAGACCGGGTCAATCGACCCGAACCCGAAGTTGTAATGGTACTCCAATGACCTCCTCCTCCGCCCGGCAGGGTTCGAGTTCTGCGAGGGAGGGTATGGAGATGGAGACCGTCCTGTTGAAGACTTCTCTCGGCCTGCTTGCCTGTCGGCTTCCAGTCGCATCCCGAGTCACCTGAAACTTTCCTCTGCTTCCTTCTGCGGAGCTTCTGAATGGGAATTAAAGATTCACAGGAGCAAACAACAGCAGGAGCAAATGCAGCTGACCATGAGCATATCTGCCGATGGATTCGGCGCCAAGTTGCAGAGCATTCACCGGAGCGATACGGTAAGGTGAGAAAGAAAGGATAAAAGAGGTGCGAGCTTTCTTCTTCCTCCTCTTCTGTAAGGGAGGGTCAGAGAGGTTTCAGTAGGAATAGTGCAGTTTTTGGTGCAGGAAGCACTCTTCATTCGATGAGCTATCTATCTCTTCCGACTGATTTGCTTTGACAGCCATTAGTGGGAAGCACATGAACAAGAGAACTTGCCCACTGTTCACAGAAGATAGTGATCCATACACTTACAGGCAATAAATGTTGTCCATGACATTGCTAAGACTGAGTAAATGACTGGAATAGAGGAGGGGAATCAAATGCTCACATGTTGTGCATGAATCTTCTACTGGAACCTGATCAGATTGCGAGGACAGGTTTTGTTGATTGTGTGTGCAAACTGTTTGATGCATCAGTGAGATCATTTGTTTCTAAAATTTGCCTGCTTATCTTCAGTGTCTCTTACTGCATCCACAGTTGGTTGTCCTCAGCTACTAATGGAGAGAGAGAGAGAGAGAGAGAGAGAGAGGATCACAGTCATCCATTCTGCTGTGCTTCATTGCCTGTCACTGTTCATGTTAGCTCTGCTTTGCCTGTGTGCTCTCATGTGATGAGAGAGAAAGGGTTGCAGACATCCAATCTGCTGTGCACCATTGCTGTCACTCTTCCTGTTATGTTAGGTTAACTTTGCCTGTGTGCTCTCAACATCATGTGGTGTCCAAATGGTCCATATTCTAGCGGTTCCCCTACAGCTCCCTGTTTCCATGCAGCTAAAACTGGACATGTACGCATTACCAGAGAAAGATCATCATGCTACAAAATGCAAATGGAGAACAAACAACAGGTTTGAACGTTTGCCAACAATAAATACATGCAGAACAAACACTTAGAAATATCAACTATACACTTTCCAATATATTATCACTATATGAACTATTACTTACACACAAAATAAGTGATAGAAAGGATATTATCGATCAACTACCATAATTATCTCTCATCCATCTCTCATCCATCATTAAAATTATCTCTCATCCATCTGTTCACATGGATATCGATTCAAGACAGATAATTATAAGTCATTTCCATCATTATAACTTATGTGAAAAAAAATCAAATTAGGATTTTTAAAGATAATTAAAAGTTATCTTCAAAGAATATTTTATAAAATATATTATTTCTTACTATCATATATAAAAACTCACTTTTTAACATGAGATTTAATCTTATTATCAATAATTACATTCATATATCTCAAGTTACTAATTTATATGTCGAATGGATTGACTTGAATAATCTCTCTCGATTTTAATTTTTATATAGATGATATCTTATATGATCTTTTCGGGGAGCTTAATATTTTTACTTTGCAGACGTATCAAAAACTCTACCTAAATGGGTTGAACCAGAAACGTCAACACTATCTTAGAAGCATAGGACACTATGGCTTAATGCTAATATATGGCTGTTTGTTCGATGGATACCTACACGCAACCATCATGATGGAATGTGCAACCTAATAGGTACATCAGGTTCAAAATTCAAACATGAAAAATTTATATGTATATCTATATGCGATTCATATATATCCGACATCAAGGAGGACGGTTGTCGCTGCCATCCCTTTGGGGATTAACATAAGTTTTAATACATTTTAACTATTGTTAATAACTTTATGCCGGAAGATCCTCCCGATGGTGAGATGGGAGACAAGAGTTAGAATAAAAGCCATCAGGGGTTGCTCCAAGTGGTATCTGAACTTCCAGGATTGTCTTGAGATGGGGCTTAAGTGAGCTCAATCTTTTCAATGTCGTGCATAATAGGCCAATGACGGATCGGGTTCCTAACTTGATTCCTTCGACACTTGGATTAGTTTTGAATGAGAACTATAATATTTTTTTAATTCAAAATATGATCCTTGTTTAAGCATCATAGAATGATTTTTATACTTATGAAACCTTTAAAATGGGATCATGATCGATAATGACTATCTATACATTCTTTCGTATTGCATTCAAGGAGACAATCGTTCAATACAACCCTCTACGACGCAGTTCGATTGGTACAATCTTTTAAGGTGCAGATCGATTGATATGATCTTCCATAGTGTGACGTCAAGCCATACACCCCCAAGGCATTGCGCTAGTAAAGGATGACTCAGAGGGTGTCGATTGTCAGCCTAGTTATATTCTATATTAAGTGGATGCCCCGTTGTCCTCCATATCGGCTCCTTAATAGTTGCCGATTAGCGGCTCACGATCGATATCGAAATATTCTCGATAATTTCAGTTATTTTGATAAATTCATCACTTTCTTCATATTTCATTTACTCAATAATAACGTTTGAAGAACAATTTTCAAAAAATAGTATTCTTCTTCTAGCGTAATTATAAATAGTTATGATTTATTTATTTATTTTCACTTTGTGTGTGAAGAGTGAGAATTTTACGTGCCTATCATATGCTAACACATGACCTCATACTATATTGATATCCTTATATCAAAACTCCTAATATCTTTATATGGATACTGTTATGTCAACTCATCATCTTCATATGTCGTGATATATTGTTCCGAGTTCCGACAATATAAATCGAAAAGTGGTACAGCGCTTATAAAAGTACACATGTGCCTCCTTGACCCAGACTAACTTAATTTCCAATCCAACGACAAATATTATCATTCCCGTAAATGACTAAGCGTTATGCTACAAACGAAAACGATACGAGCGGTAGATCCTAATTCTTTCGATACTTCATGATTCGTGATCATAGAAAGGGATGATCAGAATGCCCGACGCCCTCTCGTTGTTTCGCGAGAGCTCTGATGGATAAATCCCCAAAATTGATTTTTTCTGGGATTATACTGTGGCCAACAACTCATCTGATGGCGAGTCCCCGTTAAGATATATCATGAAATGGATGGATGAAGTTGATGCGAAGTTCATCAAAACAGAACAGTACCGTACGTATTAAACACACGTCTCGTGATTCGTGCGGCACAGCCGGAGTCGATCGAGTAAGAAAACCTTGGCAAAGCTGGTTGATCTCCAACCCGTGCTTCCCCTAAAAGAAGTGGTTTGGTTGCTTCCTTCACTGATGCCATCTAGTAATGGCCGACTCCACCATTCCAAGCAAGTCCAGAGACCAATCGCTGTCCGATTAGGATCAATTCTTCCCGCATATGTGGCTCACCAACACATAAACCGAGAGCTTTCTTCACTCCAGCTTCAGGCCACTACCCATCCACCCACCCATCTCCGATCTCCAGATCCGGCCCCTGACAAGAGCATCATGCACTCCCCTCGCCGGAAATCCCCGCCTTCGGAGTCGCCGTTCGCGGTCGCCAAGCTCGCCGGATCCTACATCAGAAAAGGCGGTCACCTCCCCGCCGTCGTCGTCGTCGTGACCATCTTCGTCTTTGCCTTGGTGGTGATGTACAGCGAAGACATCAGGTCCATCGCCGCCGAGTACTCTTTGTCGCGATTCAAAGCCCGCGGTTACGACCTCGCCCGTGGCAGCAATGACTCCACCGTCCACCGACAACCTGTGGCTGAGAAAAAGAAACCTAGGAAGAAGAGAGACGAGAAGAGCGCCAGATCGGTCGTCAGCGTGCCGGAGTCGTGTGATCTGTCGGATGGCGAGTGGGTGTTCGACGATGTGAACTATCCGCTCTACCGGGAGGATCAGTGCCAGTTCCTGTCGGAGCAGGTGTCGTGCCTGAATAACGGCCGCCGGGAGGCCATGTACCAGAAGTGGCGGTGGCAGCCGAAGGGCTGCTCCTTGCCCAAGTCAGTCCGCGGAACACCTTTCCTTACCTGCTTGTGTCAGTTTCTTGACCTCTCACTCGATCTGAGCTGATGGCGGGTTAGAAATTCTTGATTCGTCAGATTCGACGCGACGCTGCTGCTGGAGAGGCTGCAGGGGAAGCGGATGATGTTCGTCGGCGACTCGATGAACCGGAACCAGTGGGAGTCCTTCGTCTGCCTGCTGCAGACGGCGCTACCGCCGGAGGGGTGGAGCCGCAGGGTCGACGGCTCCCGTTCGATCTTCACGGTAGAGGTACTACTCCAACCATCCCATGGCATCAAAGCTTGCGATCGGCTAGCTAACGATGGCGATTCCTCTCCGCAGGACTACGACGCGTCGATCGAGTTCTACTGGGCACCGTTCCTGGTGGAGTCGAACTCCGACGACCCCGAGATCCACAGCATCGCGGTGAGGATCATCAAGGCCGATTCGATCGAGAAGCATGCGGTGCACTGGAAGGGGGCGGATGTGCTGGTGTTCGACACCTACATCTGGTGGATGAACACCCCCAAGATAAAAGTGCTGTGAGTAGCAGCAGCCGATCGGCCGCACTTGCGACTGTTGGAACCGCATTTAGATTAATGTGCTCACACCAATCGTTTGTTCAAGCAGGCGTCCGGGTGCCAAGAACTGGACGGAGCATGATGAGATCGTGAGACGGGAAGCGTACGAGCGAGTTCTGAGGACTCTGTCAAATTGGGTAGATCAGAACTTGGATCCCAACAGGTCGTCGGTGTTCTTCATGAGCATGTCTCCTCTCCACAGCAGGTAATCAAGCACTTCAAACTCTTTGTTTGAGCTCTTAATTGGTCTATGGGCATCGATTACACTACTGATCTGATCTACTAAAGCATGTCATCTGCGCTCCCATATACCACTCATCTCTGTGCATCTCCATCTAAATCATATCCCTGTTTTGTATGTCTGGTTCAAGAATTAGGCCCATTTACCATTAAATGTGGCTTAGCTGGGCAGGAAGTTCTAAGCCAATATTTAATGTTTGGCAAACACAATGTGAGCCAGTTGTCCTGCCTAACCCCATGGAAACAGAGATATATAATTGATCTCAGTGGACACATGCAAGGGATCAAGGTTAAAATTTTTAATACAAGCTATATCTTGCAAGATAATTATTCTGATGTTTTCCTATGGTCTAATAAATAATGTGACATTCTCTGAACATATCGGTTTTAGCATTCGGCAGTGTGGTGACCAAACCAAGTCTTTGGTAGGAAGAATGTCTGTCTCATGATAGGAAATCCTGCATAAAGAAATAGTTGAATTCACGTGGACAGTAGAGTAGAATTGAAGTTCGTATCATATAGAGGGCATTTAGAAGTCGGAAAGAAGTAAATAAACATTTGGTGAGTGTACTATCATCAATTTAGGGCTCAGTATTCTGGGTATAGACTTAATAAGTTAATGAAATAGATATCTCATGGGATTAAATCGTGATAAATATGGTGAGCATACTACATCGACTTAGGGCTAAGTATTTTAGGTACAAACTCAATAAGTTAATTGAATCGCGATAAATATTATGAGACGTTTTAATATTGAGGGTGTACATCACGGCATTTGCACTATTATGTTGGACCTCATTCCATAGCTTGATTTTGGATTATATTCGGATCTTAATATTACTATCATTGACTATGATTACTTTTATTGTCAAAAATTTTGGATCAGTTATACTATTGGATTGGATCATGACAATCTGAACTCTTCAAATAACCACATAATTCACATATAAGAGGCTAAATTGTTAAATGCAAAATAGGAATTTTTTAGATTGATCATCAGTATTTAGAATATGTGCTCAGATTGGCTTAGCCTTTCAACATATTAGCCCCTCAAGGTAGAAATTCCTCGTGTTGCGTATGATTGTCACACCTCGTTAGCACTTTGCTGAAAGCTTGCTTCATCATTCACGCAGCTGAGAGCCATGGTGGTGTCATGATTGAAGCCGTCATGCGTCTTTGGACTTTCTGGTTCAGCATTACACATCTTTCAGCCATTGCTTTCCACTCTGTCTCTTATCTTGATCTTGATATTTTCTTGGATTTTGCTAATACGTAGGAGCTCGTACTGGGGCAACCCAGATGGAATCAAGTGTGCCAAGGAGACGATGCCGATACAGAACATGACCGGAGTGCGTCTCGGCATGGACAAGAACTTGTTCGCGGTGGCTAAGAACGTGACGGGATCGACGGCGCGGGTGCCCATCACCTTCATCGACATCACGACCATGTCGGAGTACCGCAAGGACGCCCACACGTCGGTGTACACGGTGCGGCAGGGGGAGCTGCTGACGCCGGAGCAGCAGGCGAAGCCGGCCGAGTTCGCCGACTGCATCCACTGGTGCGTGCCCGGCCTGCCCGATACCTGGAACCAAATTCTCTACGCCCGGCTCCTCTCTGCCCGCCCACGCCAATGACGTACACAGTCTCTCTCTATCTCCCTTGCCAATTTGATTTTTTTTAATTATTGAAGAAGATATTTGTTTTTACAGAGCTTGATATTAGAAATATCACGTAGTGGATCTCAGATAACTCCGACATTAGCCGTAATGTTGGGAAGAAAAAAAAAAGGTCTTTAAGCCACTGTTCGTACACTGTTTTGAGGCAACAACGACTTGTGATCGGAGAATCATATTAAATGACAACTAGGAGATAAAGGAGCGGTAGTCGGACGGTGCCTATTTTATTTATCCTACGACCTCGAGACACGTGTAAATAATTTATTGAAGGATAAGTGAGTACGATAATTCATTGAAGTCGTTATTGATAAAGTGCTAATTACACTAACTCGTTGCGTTATTGAACATTAATAGTTGATGATTCTTCGTATCATAACCGTCCATAGGCACCGGTACACCGACAGTCGGATAGCGAAGACCGGACCGTGCAGTCGGATGGGGTTCACGGCTCAGCCATGTTCTTCGTATCATAACTCGTTGCGTTGTTGAACATTAATAGGTCCCACGCTAATGGAAGAAAAGGTCCAACAGTCGGATGGGGTCCACGGCTCAGCCATGGGACCCAATGGATGCTCCGTCATTCGCATCCTCCGCCAGCGATGACAGGCTTCGGGATTCCCTTCGATGTCCGTGACTCTCCGGTCAATTAAGTAACATGAATTAAAAGCATCGCAGTTGAACGATGAATATGATGAAATTTATGGGTAGCTTTTGGTAGAAGCCAAGGGAGGCGTCTTGCTGGTCCCTGTCTGAGCCGCGCTTCCAACTCCCACACGACGACGTCGCATCACAATTTCAGGACACTCGGTCATAGTCGCGATCGCAAGATGAAATCAGGACCGCTCGCTCGCTCGCTCTGGTCGATTCGTGCGGTCGTCATGATGGATTCAAAAGTCGCTTCCGCTCCAAGCTTGACAATTCCACTTCTAATAAATCCGATGCATTCGTCGTCGCCATAGTCTTCGGCTTCCTGTCTTTTCCTTCTTTTAATTTATTTTCTTCACCATTTTAAGCAGTGCTTTATTGATCGAAATTACTTTTCTTCCCGTCACCTCCTCCTCCTCGCTCATCGTTTTCGCTTTTGCTCCGGAGGAGTGGCGGCGAGGGTTCTTTCGATCTTCGCCTGGAGCCCCCGACCCGATCACCATGGCTTCGGCCAACGCTCCCATCGCCATGCGGGAAGTCCTCACGGTGAGTAAACTGAGCCCCACCCCTCTTCCGATTCCTCCCCTTCGCATATCTTCTTCACTCGGATTGTTATACTCAAGTTTGGGTTTCGCCGCTCTCTTGATCTTGATTTAGTCATGATTCAGTCTTCTGGAACATGTCGATGCTGAATTATGCTACTCGACGTGCCCTTCTCAAAGAAGTTCTTGGATCTGCTTTGATCCGTATCGTTCTCTCTGACGGGTGTTTCATTTTGATGTCAGCTCCCCAGTCTCGGAATCAACCCTCAGTTCGTCACCTTTACGCATGTGACCATGGAATCGGACAAGTACATATGCGTCAGGGAGACGGCTCCGCAGAACAGCTTGGTTATCATCGACATGAGCATGCCCATGCAGCCGTTGAGGAGGCCGATCACGGCAGACTCGGCTTTGATGAATCCCAATGCCAAGATCCTCGCTCTGAAAGGTTTTTTTTTTCTTTTAAATGATCTCCTTCTTGTTTAAGATTTTTAGGGTGTAGTCATACGGTTGCTGCTATTTGCCTGATTTTCTGCTAGCTTCTTATTTTTATCTATAATTCGATTTGATCATTTTCTCTTCCGCTACTCATGTACTTAGTTAATTATACATTATAGCTCTGATGTGTTCCCGCAGCTTCGACTGTATCCATTTATTTTCATAAGCTTAAATCTTTTACTTAATGCATGTCATTGTGTATGTTGGTTTTGCTTGGGTGTAGAATTGGTGCACACTATCTAATTATAGGTTGTTTCGTCTACTGATGTCTACTATGCTTTTGGATAACAAATGATCTACAATCGTAGCTCCATTAATTGTGATATGACATATTTATGTCAGTGAAACCAAGAAAACATCTAATCTCCCTGAAACCAAGAAAACATCTAATCTCCCTGAGTCAATCCAAAATACCAAACCATTCAATATATTGAAGCAAAATCCATCGATTTCCCTAATCTTAGTGTACCGATGATCTTAAATAAGGAAACCAATTAAGACATCAAAATTTAACTAACTAACTTATGGTTTGCTATTGGCATAGGAAAACTTTTTTTGCTAATGGAGTGATCCTCTTTCTTTTTTGTTTGTGATTCCCTGTTTTCTTGTGTTTCAGCTTTGGTGCAGAATGGGATCCAGGAAAAATTGTAGAGGCCATGACCTAAGATAATCTACTTTTGGCGCCAAAAATGTTTATCTAACCCATTTTTCCAATTCACCAAACCTGCTTGATAAGGTTCGAGGTGGTTTGTGCTGCTTGGTCACCTCCTTAAGGAAAGCAGATTGCCAAGTGCCTGTCCAGATAGACTTCTATTGAGAGGACCATTACGTTGTTCATCTTTTTAAACACACAATTCCACTATACAGCCTGCACCAAATATACTGATGAGTATTTCCTGTCCAATCACATACCAGTGTGCAGTATTCCGATTATACCGAATTAAAATGACATTGGAATGTTCTTTAGTTTTGTCTTTTCAACAGTATGGTGGTGTACACTGTTGTTTAGTACCAAGGCACCATACCATTTCCAAAGTTGGACCAACATCAGGAAAGGATTGGTTTTAAATCCTTGTTATAATATTGTCCATGCTGTAATTTTACTGATTTAAAAGATCTAATATTTGTTTTCAAAAGTATTAGGTACTGATATTCTATCTTATTTAAGGACTTTTTGGCTTTTGATCTTTGGGCTTGTACATAGTTTGTCCTAACAGAAGGGGGAATTCTTTTTTTTCCAGTGCATCAGTTTGACTATAACGAATAATCCACAGGATTTTTGTTTTATGTGACCATGAAGCAATTGGTGAAGTTTTCATTTAAGAAACAAGAGGTGAAAAAAAAAGGAGACAAGAAGAAGCAGAGTAGTAACAAACTATACATTAGAAGCTTTGTTTCTCAACTTTTTGTAGCTCTGTGCTCTTTGACCTCCCAACACATCATCAAATGTAGATCAAAATTTTCTGGTATGCAGATTAAAATTGTCATTACAGTGATCTGTTGTTGTGCAAGCAACTACTTGATTGCTAATCCAATTAGGTGACAAAAGGAGAAAACTAATTCTTCTTTACATTGGCCACTAGGGTCTCGGTAAATGGAAATATGTCTTTTGGGGTTTTTAGTAGACTTTTGGTGAAAGCAAATGTAACACTTACTTTTGGTTATTAGAGGCTCTTTGAGATTTTTACTGTCATACTGTAGACTCTGTTTTATATTGTAAACTTAGATTACCTTTGGGGCTTTGCAGCACAATTACAGGGATCCACACAGGATCATCTTCAGATTTTCAATATTGATCAGAAGACTAAAATAAAATCTCACCAGATGCCTGAGCAGGTAAAACTACAATGAATATAAATGCTCTTTTTTTACACTGGCTACCTTTCTCTATTTCTTTTGGTTTCTAATTTTTGGGGGGCTGAACTCTTTATTCAATTTGAGCACCTGCAGGTTGTCTTCTGGAAATGGATTAACCCGAAAATGTTGGGAATAGTTACACAAACTTCGGTCTATCATTGGTCAATAGAAGGTATACCTCATCTGCAGAATGAATTATTCCAATGAACCAAATTAGTTATCCATTGTTGTTTTGTGGTGAGTTATGCAATCTAATATTTATTTTCTTCATATTCAGGTGAAGGTGAGCCTGTCAAGATGTTCGATAGGGCAGCTAATTTAACAAACAATCAAATCATCAATTATCGTTGCGATCCTTCCGAAAAATGGCTTGTTCTCATTGGAATTGCACCTGGGGCTCCTGAGGTTACATCTGATTAAGCTGAATTAAATTTGTTAAAAGTTTCCTCTTGTCAAGGTTATCTTTTGCTGTTTGTAATTATCACAAAGGTAGTTCATGTCTTTGATGAATTTTGACATTTTTCACGAAACAGAAGCTTGGGCTGATCAAAATCTAGTATCTTCTCTATCAAAATTTTGACATTTTTCAGTGGTCTGAATTGTGGTTTTAATTTGTATGACATAGATAAGCCACGAGTCAGCTAAAAGAACTACACTGGCCATTTAATTTATTGGTATCTTCTGATATGTAGATGGTATAGGCTTCTTAATATATTCTTGCTTGAATCTGGAAAGCTTCATACCATATTCTTTTTATTCTGCTATAAATTTTTCTATCAGACATTGACCCGTAATTTTGCCTTTATGCTGTTTTCACTTCTTTTGCTTCCTTCCATAAGGCCCCTTTTCTTCCTACTTTGACATCCAATTCTTTTCTTTGTTTTTATGTGCTTTGGTTACTCTACTAAGTGCAGTAACTTCAATCTTGTCTCTCATTATCCCATGCAATCTTGGCTGCAGAGACCCCAACTGGTGAAAGGACATATGCAACTTTTTTCAGTGGAACAGCAGCGCAGCCAGGCACTTGAAGCCCATGCTGCATCTTTTGCATCATTTAAGGTCTGATTATTAAATTCGTTCCTTTCTTTAATGCGCTTGCATGTTCTAGTGTATCTTTTTATGATATTTCTGTTGAACCTACCTATTATATCACTAACAGGCTGCTGGAAAAGAAAACCCCTCTACTCTTGTTTGTTTTGCGTCGAAGACCACTAATGCTGGACAGATTGCCTCTAAGTTGCATGTGATTGAACTCGGTGCCCAACCAGGTTGTATAAAATTCTGAATATGTTTCTCTTGAATTTGGAAATTGCTATTTAGATAATGCAGTGTTTCTATTTTCAGTTTCCCTAGTAACTATATGTTTTATTGCTTGGAATTCTGTACAAACTCTTTCAGAGGACAGTTATTTTTCACAAAATGGCCTATAGTTATCTGCAATCCTTCTTACTAGTATAAAAAAAAAATATATTTTTTCATTTCCACATTCCTGAAAAGAAATTGCAAAAGGTAAAGAGTTTATCTTGGGATGATGAGGAGTCATTTATGAGATGAATTTTCTGGCAAACCTAATGTCTGTGGAATTAAGAAGTAACATTCTCTAATATTTGGAAGGATGCTACCATGAAAATAATATTCCAAATGACCAGATGTATCCTTTTATCCTAAATAGTAGACCTTCTTCACGGGCTTTATACAACAACAACAAAGCCATAAGACTTTCGTCACGGGGTTTATAAAAGTTATAATTAGATCCCTGCCTTTCCTAACCTTTTTTGTGTTTCTTGTTCAGTTAGCAGGTAATCTCTTTGGTGCAAATTCATGAACTTAATTGAAATGCACTTATTGGTTTCTTTTGAATGATATGTTCTTATTTCTTCTGTTCTCTTTTTGTTAGCTTTAGCCTTTGTTCTGAAGGTTTGATTTCCTTTTTCCAGGTAAACCAGGCTTCACTAAGAAACAAGCAGATTTATTTTTCCCACCAGATTTTGCTGATGACTTCCCAGTGGCAATGCAGGTAATGAATAGAACTCTACCTTTGTAGTCTCCATAAGATGTCTTTAACCTGCCATCAGCCTAAGCATGTGTTTTTTTTTCAGATCTCACAAAAATACAGTTTAATATATGTGATCACGAAGCTCGGTCTGTTGTTTGTATACGATCTTGAAACAGCAACAGCAGTTTACAGAAATCGAATTAGTCCAGATCCTATATTCTTGACCTCAGAGGCTTCAACAGTTGGTGGATTTTATGCTATCAATAGGAGAGGGCAGGTTTTGTTGGCTACTGTTAATGAAGCAACCATTGTGCCATTTGTCAGTGGTCAAGTAAGCACATCAGTATTTTTTTAGTTGGATCATATATGGAATGCATTGAAGTATCTCTAATATGTGGTGCTTGTTGCAGTTGAACAATCTGGAGCTTGCTGTTAGCCTTGCTAAAAGAGGAAATCTTCCAGGGGCAGAAAATTTGGTAGACCATAAGTTTCCATTTCTGAAATAAATTTCTTTTAGAATGCAAAAAAAAAATCTTAGTCATGGATTACTTGTTAGACACATGCTGTTGATAGGATGCGTTTCCTTGGGGAGGGAGAGTAGTGCCTCCATTAGAACAATAGAGGAAGAAAGAGAGAACTAAAATTGGAACTAAAGAAAATAACAATCAACCATGCCTGCTGGCAATATAAGCTCACTTATATGTAGGAATTCTGAGAGAGAGTTGATATTGTTATCCCATCAAATTTACCAAAGGACACATAGATTTTTTAGAATACAAATATTAATAGTAAATAATTTTATTTTAAACTATGCTATACCAATATAGGGACTAGAGCAATTGCTAGTAAAGTGGCCTATTACAGAGACTTTCCTTTATTGGTTGAAGTTGTAGCCAGGTCCTAGAGCATCTAGGATTGATGTGAATGCATTCCTGATTAGCCTTTTCTGTTCCATCAGGTTGTGCAAAGGTTCCATGAATTGTTTTCTCAGACAAAATACAAGGAAGCTGCTGAATTGGCTGCCGAATCTCCAAAAGGCATCCTGAGAACTCCAGAGACTGTGGCGAAGTTTCAAGTAGTTACTTCCTGTTCTTCTGTTCTTTCACTTCTGCTCTGAGATATAGCATTATAGAGCTTGAATACAGTGACTGTTGTCTTTGAATTTTTAGAAAAAATTATGATAAATTTTAACTGCATTTAATGTTAACTTATAGTAATCTGTCCATTTCTTTACATTTCTGGTTGTAGAAACCTGCGACAGGAAAAGTTATACATTCACTCAAATCCGATTTTCAAATGTTCATAGATTGAGGATTGGTGCACCTTTTACTAAGTGTCTTTATACACTTTGTGCAGAGTGTTCCTGTGCAATCTGGACAGACACCACCTCTTTTACAGTACTTTGGAACATTGTTAACAAGAGGAAAACTTAATGCTTTTGAGTCTTTGGAGTTATCTCGCCTTGTTGTAAATCAGAACAAAAAGAATCTATTGGAAAATTGGTTGGCTGAAGACAAGCTTGAGTGTAGTGAAGAACTTGGGGATCTTGTGAAGGTGGGTTTTTGACTGCTATAAAAGAACCTTACTAGTGATCTTGTAATTACAATTTTTTTGTTACTGATTAGTTACTTCAGAAAATAGGACGCAACTTATTCTCCTTTTTTCATCTTTGATTGCTGTTCCACCTGTAGACTGTGGACAATGATCTAGCATTGAAAATCTATATAAAAGCCAGGTGTACTCCAAAAGTTGTTGCTGCTTTTGCTGAACGAAGAGAGTTTGACAAGATACTTATTTATTCGAAGCAGGTACTTATTGCTAATTGATTTGTGAAATGTCCAATCAAGCACCAACTCAAATTTTCTTTTGTTTTGTGGAATATATGTTCATATCAGGATCAAATGTTATAACACATATGTAGCCACATGCACCAGAGTTCATGCACCTGTAAAGTGCAAACCACAGAACATGTCTAAGGGGTTAACGAATCTTTATTTCCATGCTACAAAAGGCTTCTGTAGTAAGGTCAACCAAAAATTATGGATCATACATTAACAAGCATGTCATTGAATGCAGGTGGGATACACACCAGATTACCTTTTCCTTCTGCAAACAATTTTAAGATCAGATCCTCAGGTAAGATTCTGTTCTTTGGACTAATTAAATGGTGCTGGTAATTGAAGAAATAGATAAATTGTATTGCCTGTATACATTTGGCCAGTACACTATTTGGAATGTTACATTGTTTGTTATGGGAGATGTTCTATAATTTACATGCTCCATCTCTTTTCTCACTTATTTCATTCATTCTTGTCTAGATTTCCATTTATACCTCTTGAATCAGTAATTTTTTTTGCATGGTAGGGAGCAGTTAATTTTGCTCTCATGATGTCCCAAATGGAAGGTGGCTGTCCGGTGGATTACAATACAATTACTGATCTTTTTCTCCAGGTTTATTTAATTTGTCATGTGCTGAGTCTTATTCTTTAAAGGATACTTTTGGACCAGTGTCTTTGTTTGGAAGTGCTAGCACACCATATTTCGCTTGATCTACTCCTTTTATCTAATTTGGCAGATGGTGAAGTTATTTTTTTCTTGGTAATGGCCTTTTTTGAGCAGAGAAATATGATCCGGGAGGCGACAGCTTTTCTGTTAGATGTTTTGAAGCCCAATTTACCTGAGCATGCCTTTCTTCAGACTAAGGTGATGCTTTCTGCTTATGTTTGTTTAGTGTTCTCAGCATTCATCTTAGTTGTTATTTTAATCCTTGTCAGGGTTGCAGGTTCTGGAGATCAATTTGGTGACGTATCCTAATGTTGCAGATGCTATATTGGCTAATGGAATGTTTAGTCATTATGATCGTCCTCGGATAGCTCAGCTGTGTGAAAAGGCTGGCCTTTATATACGAGCCCTTCAGGTGAATGTTTCTCAGTACTTATCTTGAACTGATTTTTTTCTATTGCAGTTTATTGAACCATTCCTGCTTGTGCCTCAGCATTACACAGAGTTGCCTGATATTAAGCGTGTGATAGTGAACACACATGCCATTGAGCCACAGGTGTGCTATCCTTCGTTAGATATTTTAATTGGATAACTATTTTGGTAATAGATAAGATCTACCTGTCCTCCAGGCACTTGTGGAGTTCTTTGGTACTCTTTCTAGAGAGTGGGCTTTAGAATGCATGAAGGACCTTTTGCTTGTGAATCTGAGAGGCAATCTTCAAATAATTGTACAGGTATAACTTCTTTTGGTTTTCTTTTTCACTATAAGATACTCTGTATCACTTAACTAATATCAGCTTAATTCAATCTTATGTTTTGTCAGACTGCCAAAGAATATTCTGAGCAGTTAGGAGTGGATGCTTGTATAAAGCTATTTGAGCAATTCAAGTCTTATGAAGGTCTTTACTTCTTCTTGGGATCATACTTGAGTTCCAGGTACTTGTTTGACATGCAATTTCTTCTGGGTGAGAGGTTTGCAATTATGACAAGGATGTTTTTTTTTTTTTTTTCATTTTTTCTTATGCATTTGAAACAGTGAAGATCCAGATATACACTTTAAATATATTGAGGCAGCAGCCAAAACTGGTCAAATTAAAGAAGTTGAACGTGTAACAAGAGAATCCAACTTCTATGATCCAGAGAAAACAAAGAATTTCCTGATGGAAGCCAAACTTCCTGATGCAAGGCCTTTGATAAATGTTTGCGACCGTTTTGGTTTTGTTCCTGATTTAACTCACTTTTTGTATACAAACAATATGCTCCGATATATTGAAGGTTATGTCCAGAAAGTAAGATAAATTTCCCTTTATGCCATTTTAAATTTTTACAGCACTGTTTATATTTATTATATAGAAACATAGGGCTTTAAGATTGCTGTATTCATGACTAGTTCATTAGAACTATCAGATCTTATAGATTAACTTCACAATTTTTTTTTTTGTTTTTTTTTGTTCTTATGATAGGTGAACCCAGGCAATGCACCTATGGTAGTAGGACAGCTGCTAGATGATGAGTGTCCGGAAGATTTTATAAAGGGTCTGATTCTTTCCGTTCGTTCTCTCCTTCCAGTTGAGCCTCTTGTGGCTGAATGTGAGAAGAGGTTTGTGACATCCCCCACCCTAGTACTTGTTAAAACAACCTTTCTCAACTAATATCTTCGGTTATGCTCTATGGACTAATAGGAACCGTCTGCGACTACTCACACAATTTCTGGAGCATCTTGTGAGTGAAGGGAGCCAAGATGTGCATGTTCACAATGCTTTAGGAATGATCATCATTGACAGCAATAACAATCCGGAGCATTTTCTGACAACAAATCCATACTATGATTCACGTGTTGTGGGTAAATATTGTGAAAAACGGGATCCCACACTTGCAGTTGTCGCATATAGACGAGGTCAATGTGATGATGAACTTATAAATGTCACTAATAAAAATTCGCTATTCAAGTTGCAAGCCAGGTACATCTCGTTTTCTTTCAAGTTATTTTAGAAATGTCTCTCTTGTTTTGTCTCTGTGGTCCACTTAAATTATTTGGTATATATTTTTTATGACAGATATGTCGTTGAAAGAATGGATGCTGATCTGTGGGAGAAAGTTCTTGTTCCTGAAAATGATTACAGAAGGCAGCTCATTGATCAGGTTGTTTCTACTGCATTGCCCGAAAGTAAGAGCCCAGAGCAAGTCTCTGCAGCTGTTAAAGCTTTCATGACTGCTGATCTTCCACATGAACTGATTGAATTACTTGAAAAGATTGTGCTCCAGAATTCAGCCTTTAGTGGGAATTTTAATCTGCAAAACCTTCTGATTTTAACTGCCATCAAAGCAGATCCATCTAGGGTTATGGATTATGTGAATAGATTGGACAACTTTGATGGCCCTGCAGTGGGTGAGGTGGCTGTTGAAGCTCAACTGTATGAGGAAGCTTTTGCCATCTTTAAGAAATTCAACTTAAATGTGCAGGCAGTCAATGTCCTCCTTGACAACATTCAAAGCATAGAGCGAGCTGTAGAATTTGCATTCCGTGTAGAAGAAGATGATGTGTGGAGTCAGGTAGCCAAAGCTCAGTTACGTGAAGGTTTAGTGAGTGATGCAGTAGAGTCATTCATTCGTGCAGATGATGCTACCCAATTCCTAGATGTTATTCGGGCTGCTGAGGATGCAAACATTTACCATGACTTGGTGAAGTACTTACTGATGGTGAGGCAAAAGATCAAAGAACCAAAGGTGGATAGTGAACTCATATATGCATATGCAAAGATTGATAGGATGGGTGAAATTGAGGAATTCATTCTTATGCCCAATGTTGCTAATCTCCAAAATGTTGGTGATCGCTTGTTTGATGATGCCCTGTATGAAGCTGCAAAGATCATATTTACTTTCATTTCCAACTGGGCAAAGCTGGCTAGTACGCTGGTCAAGCTCAGACAGTTCCAGGGTGCAGTGGATGCAGCTCGAAAAGCAAATAGCTCAAAGACGTGGAAGGAAGTTTGTTTTGCTTGTGTTGATGCTGAGGAATTCCGCTTAGCACAAATTTGTGGTCTAAATATTATTATCCAGGTAATATCAATATGTAATATAAACATTTTCTCTATCTACTTTCTTTTTTGATGTCACCACTAGGTCATCTAGTGGATCTTATCTCCTCTTTAAACTGGATACTGATTGCACAATTTTACACCTCAGGTTGATGACTTGGAAGAAGTCAGTGATTATTATCAGAACAGGGGTTGCTTTAATGAGCTAATCTCTCTCATGGAAAGTGGCCTTGGATTGGAACGTGTCCACATGGGTATTTTTACAGAGTTGGGAGTCCTGTATGCCAGATATCGACCAGATAAACTTATGGAACACATTAAACTTTTCTCAACTCAGATTAACATTCCCAAACTTATCCGTGTGTGTGATGAGCAACAACATTGGAAGGAGCTAACCTATCTGTATATTCAGTATGATGAGTTTGACAATGCTTCCACGACTATAATGAACCATTCTCCGGATGCATGGGATCACATGCAGTTTAAAGATGTTGTCGTCAAAGTTGCAAATGTTGAGCTCTATTACAAAGCAGTGCATTTCTACCTGCAAGAACATCCTGATCTAATTAATGATCTTTTGCATGTCCTCGCCCTTCGTGTGGACCACACTCGTGTAGTAGATATAATGCGGAAGGTGTTGACCTGTACTCATGCCATCGTATTTTGCCTTTTTAATTTCATTTTTTGTAGTTAAGGTATAACTGCTGTTGGTGTAGAGTAAGGCTATTTAGATAACCAGTCCTTGCATGTACCAGGCTGGTCATTTGCATCTTGTGAAGCCGTACATGGTTGCAGTTCAGAGTAACAATGTAGCTGCTGTTAATGAGGCACTAAACGAAATTTATGTCGAGGAGGAGGATTATGACAGGTTACGGGAATCTGTTGATATGCATGACAACTTTGATCAGATAGGCCTTGCACAGAGGGTAAAATTTTTTGACTTGTTTATTTCACACTACAATATTATAGTTTAATCCTGAGTCCTGATGAGTCTTGTATGAATTAGATTGAAAAGCATGAACTTCTCGAAATGAGGCGTATTGCTGCATATATCTACAAGAAAGCAGGAAGATGGAAGCAATCCATTGCACTGTCTAAGAAGGACAACCTATACAAAGATGCAATGGAGACATGTTCACAGTCTGGTGACCGTGAACTTTCTGAAGAGCTGCTTGTTTATTTTATTGAGCAGGTAAAAAATTTGTTAACTGTAGACTACCTTTGGAGTGGTGCTAATTTTAATTTTTGTGTGTTCCTGGTAAGTCATGGAAGATATGCTTTTCCTTTTTCATTTTGGTGATGTGGTCAAATGCAGCCTTTGTTCCTTAATCTTTTTGTCGGGTTCTGCCTTTTGATTTAAAATTTTAATTGAATTAATGATTTTTTTTGTTGGTAATTTGTAAGGAACCCTCTTTTATTGTAGTCATAGATTAGAATAGTAATGTTACTTCACATAATGATAGATACAGTTTATACCAATGGTTTTGCATGTGATTAGAGAAAAAAGTGGTTCTTTTTGCCACCATTTGATGCTTGGCACCATACATTTGCTTCTTTGCAACTTTGTTGTCAAGGATTAAGAGTCATGGAAACAACCTATCTGTCTGCATTGAAGTGGATGATTGCATATGTTTGACACCCCATGCCCTGAATTGTCTGAGCCCCGTGCATCATGCCTTTTACTTTTGCCTATTGCTTTGTCCTTACCCTGTCAATGTTATACAAGTGGCAAGAGTTTGTTCTTCTATTAGAATAGTTGTATTACTTGCTCAAAGTGGGGATTGTTTTCATAATTGGGTTCAATGAGTTGACCAATGCCTAAGTGGGTAAGAAAGGAAATTTCTTTAAATAATATCATCTTTAGAAGGTGCCTTCTAGTTTTAAGCTATCAGATACAATATATGGAAGCACACTATAATGCAAAATGAAATTACATTTTGAACATATGCATACGAGGCATTTAAGATTAACTTCCTGTGATTAGATTAAAGTTATCAAACTGGTGTGGCTGAAGTCAGGGAACCTAAGTAAATGGATACTGTTCTCATGTGTAATTAAGCTGCTATACAAAGTTGATCAGCTTTAGTAGCAGCAGCTATATATAAAGCAACTATAGTGTTGCATACAGGGGTACCAACTACCAAGAATAATCGGTGTATCAGCTGATCCAGTTTTCATTACAGTTACTTGCACTTGATATTATTTAATAATTATGTTCAATAAGTTGTGATCAATGTAACATAAATCCTTGATTGATCATCACATTTAGTGGTTCTTTAAAATTCATATTTCACCATTCACTCTAATGTGAATCAGTTATTTATCATGAACACTTTTTGTGGATAGCATTAGGGTAATAAGAGCAAGATCTAGATATTATATGAATCATAAAAATTCATGTTATTATTTTCTCGGAAGGATTAGTGTCATCATGTTAATCTTAGGTAACTAAGAAAATTAAACAAGATCTCCATGCATTCTCATTCCTTATGGTTGTGCTTGGATGAGATCGTACACTCTAATACATTCACTTTAATCATGCTTAAATAATGACTGATTTTTTTTGTTGGTAATTTGTAAGGTTAGAGAAAAAAGTGGTTCTTTTTGCCACCATTTGATGCTTGGCACCATACATTGCTTCTTTGCAACTTTGTTGTCAAGGATTAAGAGTCATGGAAACAACCTATCTGTCTGCATTGAAGTGGATGATTGCATAGGTTTGACACCCCATGCCCTGAATTGTCTGAGCCCCGTGCATCATGCCTTTTACTTTTGCCTATTGCTTTGTCCTTACCCGGTCAATGTTATACAAGTGGCAAGAGTTTGTTCTTCTATTAGAATAGTTTGTATTACTTGCTCAAAGTGGGGATTGTTTTTCATAATTGGGTTCAATGAGTTGACCAATGCCTAAGTGGTAAGAAAGGGAATTTCTTTAAATAATATCATCTTTAGAAGGTGCCTTCTAGTTTTAAGCTATCAGATACAATATATGGAAGCACACTATAATGCAAAATGAAATTACATTTTGAACATATGCATACGAGGCATTTAAGATTAACTTCCTGTGATTAGATTAAAGTTATCAAACTGGTGTGGCTGAAGTCAGGGAACCTAAGTAAATGGATACTGTTCTCATGTGTAATTAAGCTGCTATACAAAGTTGATCAGCTTTAGTAGCAGCAGCTATATATAAAGCAACTATAGTGTTGCATACAGGGGTACCAACTACCAAGAATAATCGGTGTATCAGCTGATCCAGTTTTCATTACAGTTACTTGCACTTGATATTATTTAATAATTATGTTCAATAAGTTGTGATCAATGTAACATAAATCCTTGATTGATCATCACATTTAGTGGTTCTTTAAAATTCATATTTCACCATTCACTCTAATGTGAATCAGTTATTTATCATGAACACTTTTTGTGGATAGCATTAGGGTAATAAGAGCAAGATCTAGATATTATATGAATCATAAAAATTCATGTTATTATTTTCTCGGAAGGATTAGTGTCATCATGTTAATCTTAGGTAACTAAGAAAATTAAACAAGATCTCCATGCATTCTCATTCCTTATGGTTGTGCTTGGATGAGATCGTACACTCTAATACATTCACTTTAATCATGCTTAAATAATGACTGATTTTTTTTGTGCAAGAGTTTGTCTTCAAGGAATAGTTGTATTACTTGCTCAAAGTGGGATTGTATAATTTGGTTCAATGAGGTTTGGACCAATGCCTAAGGGGGTAAGAAAGGAATTTCTTTAAATAATAATCTCTTTAGAAGGTGCCTTCTATTTTAAGCTATCAGATACAATATATGGAAGCCACTATATGCAAATCCAATTAGCATTTTTGACATATGCATACGAGCATTTAAGATTAACTTCCTGTGATTAGATTAAGTATCAAATGGTGTGGCTGAAGTCAGGGAACCTAAGTAAATGGATACTGTTCTCATGTGTAATTAAGCTGCTATACAAAGTTGATCAGCTTTAGTAGCAGCAGCTATATATAAAGCAACTATAGTGTTGCATACAGGGGTACCAACTACCAAGAATAATCGGTGTATCAAGCTGATCCAGTTTTCATTACAGTTACTTGCACTTGATATTATTTAATAATTATGTTCAATAAGTTGTGATCAATGTAACATAAATCCTTGATTGATCATCACATTTAGTGGTTCTTTAAAATTCATATTTCACCATTCACTCTAATGTGAATCAGTTATTTATCATGAACACTTTTTGTGGATAGCATTAGGGTAATAAGAGCAAGATCTAGATATTATATGAATCATAAAAATTCATGTTATTATTTTCTCGGAAGGATTAGTGTCATCATGTTAATCTTAGGTAACTAAGAAAATTAAACAAGATCTCCATGCATTCTCATTCCTTATGGTTGTGCTTGGATGAGATCGTACACTCTAATACATTCACTTTAATCATGCTTAAATAATGACTGATTTTTTTTGGTTTGCTATGACAGGGAAAGAAAGAATGTTTTGCTTCATGTCTCTTCGTTTGTTATGACCTGATTCGTCCTGATGTTGCTGTCGAACTCGCCTGGATGAACAATATGCTGGACTTTGCTTTCCCATACCTCTTGCAGGTGATTTCTTTTTTATATCTTGTGGTTGCAATAGCATCATGCGGTGTGTTCCCAATCATGAAGACTATACACATCGTTTGAAGCCATGTCAGCATCGATGACATACTGTTTTCGTCTCTGTAGTTTATTCGGGAGTATACGAGCAAAGTTGACGAACTTATTAAAGACAAGATTGAAGCACAAAATGAAGTGAAAGTGAAAGAAAAAGAGGAGAAGGATTTGGTTGCTCAGCAGGCATGTTGGACGCATTAGTTCTTAACAATCCTTTTTTTTTTTAATTTTCAAGTGTCTTTCTGTTGCCTAACAATGACATTGATTTCCTTTTGCAGAATATGTATGCTCAGTTGCTACCCTTAGCGTTGCCAGCTCCACCAGTGCCTGGTATGGGAGGTCCAGGCATGGGTGGACCTTATCCACCTCCGCCACCCATGGCTGGTATGGGGATGCCCCCGATGCCGCCATTTGGAATGCCTCCTATGGCAACGTACTGAGATGATATAGTGGGGGAAGGGAAGTGTTACTGAGGAAGAATCCTGGGTTTGGGATGCATCTTCATAAGGTTATTATCTCGTCAATCCATTTTCTTTCGGTTCCAGGCATTTTGTGATTACCATTAAGGCCCAAAGATTACAAATGGTTTCTGCTTCATAGATCAGAGGATCGTGTGTAGATTTGTATGAACAGTAGCTGGAAGGCATATATATAGGTTCTCATGTCAATTATAATTGTGTATGTTTACTTTTTGTACTCTACCGCCGGATGTATCCTTTATTGCTTGTTTGCTTTTCTTGAGGATGTGTGCGAGATTTCTTGTTTCTGTATCCTTTAATGAATTTTGTTAGTGCCTGTACAGTAATAATATTCTGACAGTGCTCATTCGGAAGCAGTTTACAGCAAATAAGCTTCTGTATGAACTATTTGTCTTTCTTTCCAGAGTCAAAGGTTATGCATACTTTTGGAGATGAATGATTTCTAGATGTTTAGCGGCTACAATTGACTGTCATTTGTAAATTTAGGCGGATGATATATGAATGTCATGTAATTTATTAGTTTAAGAGTAGCACATAAGTAGTTTCATTTGTGTATTGGGTGCGAAGGAGTCTCATAATTTCTCGTGTGGGGGGAAAATAAAAATGAAGCAATATTATCGAAAATAGGAGACTGATGATGTGTAAATCCCGTCATGTGTGTCGCGCGTGCCTCTTAGTAGTGCTTAATCATAGGCGCCTTTGTCCATTAGTATATAAAAAAAACGAATCTTATGCATACTTTGGTGTCACATTCTGCCGTAGGTAATGTAGTAGGCACACATGCTGTATGAGGTACTGTTGGATGGTAAAAGGAATACATGGGCTAATTAGATATTATCCATATAGTTAAATCTTTTTTATATTACGGTTTTGAGACTTAAAAAAATTATATTATGATTCTTATAGTTATGAAAGTAAAAAAATTAATTATATTTCTCTTAAGGTCATCGGTCTTATTGATGAAAGCATAAAAACGATGAGTAAAATGATAATTTTAATATTTCAATTATGTTTTCGGTGGTGGCAGACAACGACGTTATTAGGGGTCACGACAACTATCGACGCCAACTTCCTCTTGGCTCGCCACATCCATTAGGTCATATATGCTGCTTGCCACTCCCTCAATGCTGGCTGTTACGTCTCCGGCATAGGTTCGCGGTAGGTCTGTCCTCTCTACACTTCTTGTGATATTGATCCTATTACCTCCTATTTGCACATCGTGACTTTCTTGTCCTTTAGCTCTTGCCTCTCCACCTCAAGTCTATGGCGATGCCTCGAGCGAAGAAGCCTATAGATCCTTAGCAGATGACTACAAAGCGGTGGTACAAGGTAGTTGAGGAGAGGGTGGAGGCCATCCAACTAGGTTGGGCTAGAGGATGGGGTTGCAGAGCGATGCGTGGAAGCGACAGCCCGCGTGGTTGGCCCACACAAGGAAACGACCGTTGCCCTACCACTACGGGTTTGCTCTCGGTGACTCAGGAGATCCGTGACACGATGGTGGCGATCAGCCTTGCAAGCACTTCGAAGCACGCATCTAGTCATCGAAGTGCCACCCAACTGCCCCTTTTCGTTGTTACATTCTACTCTCGGAGCTTGAAGATAAACTACAATGTGGCCACGAGGGCCACCTGTAGTGGCAGGGCTACGATCGTTTCTTAGTGCGGGCCAACTACATGAGCTGCCGCTTCCACGCACCACCATCCACTCTGCAACCCCATCCTCCAACTCCAACCTAATAGGATGGTCTCCACCCTCTCCTCAACTACCCTGCATCGTCGCTTTATGGTCGTCTGCCAACGATTTGTGGGCTTCTTCACCCGAGGCACCACCGTGGACATGGAGGTGGAGAGACCAAAGCTAGAGAATGAGGCGGCCACAGAGTGTGAGGGGGAGGTAGTAGGATCGGAATAATATAAAGCATAGAGAGGGCAGACCCACCACGAACCTATGCTAGAGATGTAATAGTCAGAGTTGAGGGAGTGGCAAGCGACATAGGTAACCTAGTGAATGTGGCACGGCAAGAGGAAGTTGGTACTATGGATGGATGTATCGCAGACCCAACAAAGGAAGGTCACGTTGGGCTCATAGTAAACCGCCATCCTTTCATCACTTTGCATTTGTATTGACATTGCTCTACATTTGCATCAACATTGATGCAATTGTCATGGCCCCAACATTGTTGTTGTTTTTCACAACTAAAAACGTAACTCGAACGTTGAAATTACTTTTTTGATCATTATTTTCGTACTTCCGTCGGTAAAACTGATGACATTAGGATAAATAAAATTATATATTTTACTTTTATAATTATAATTATAGTATCTCAATATAAATTTTTTAAGTCCAAGAATTGAAATAATAAAAAAATCTAACGACAAGAACTAATCTATAATTACAAAAGAATAGTCCAAATCCAATCTTCCTCTTCACAGATCATGTGATTCCATCATCAAATCAAACCCACCGCTCACACCATCGTCATCATGCTTCTGAACTCTTCAAAGCTCAGCACTCCATCGCCGTCGAGATCGAACCTGCAGATCATGGCCGCGCACTCGTGGATGCCACTCGACGTGCCCAGCCGGCTGAGCATCCGCTTCAGGCTCCGGGGCGTAATGCAGCCCTCCCCTTCGCTCTCGTACATCTCGAACGCCGCTCTCAAGCCTCTCTCCCTCTCTTCCTCCCCCTCCACCTCCACCACCTTCACAAACTCCTCGAACCCCAGCAGCCCGTCCCCGTCGCCGTCTACTAACGCGACGAAGGCCTCGGCGTCCTCGAGGGACAACTCCTCGCCGACCGTCCTCATGCAGAGAATCAGCTCCGCGGCGGAGATCTTCCCGTCGCCGTCTTTGTCGAAGAAGCGGAAGACTGCGTCGAGGCCCGTGACGTTGGAGCGAGGAGACGCCATGGAAGCTGAGAGCTGATGAGAGGTGGAGGTTGCAGACGAGGTTCTCGGTCGAGAGGATTTATATTCAACGGCGTGCGAGGACGAGAAGAGACATGGTCTGCGGAGAAGTTTCCTTGAGCTCATTCGCGAGGAATCAGGAAAGGCGCGTCTGCTCGGCACCACGAGCCATTTCTTGTAGAGGTGCTCGTCTTTGGTCCACCAAGCGTCGGTCAAAGAGGAATTTGCTGAGGGTTTCGGTTTCGCCAAGTTTCTGGATGTGCTGACCGCCAGGGTAAATAAACTACTTGGGGACAACCAATCCTGGAGGAGGCTGATGCGGGACCCTCTCGCGGTATCCACTTACCTCCCGCGCGCGACTATTACTGGGGTGGATTTTTCGATCCATGCCTCTCACGGCCGTCAGTGAGGTGGCTGGCCGAGTCTCCAAGTGGGACCCACCGGTGTTAACCTAAATCGCGACGTGATCATTACTGTGATATATATATTTTTATTTAAAGATAAATCATAAAAATAAGATTCAAGTGCAGAATCTTATCAAAAATTATAAAAACTATAGTAAATAAGATTTCGAACCTTTAATTCTTGATAATAAAATATAATATATTTATTATATTTTTTCTTAATATTTAAAATATAAATATATCGAATTGATAAGAAATATGATACTAATTAGTTATTATTCGTGACGCAAGCGCCACGTAAGACTCGTGAGAGGAAAAGGGCCCAGAAAACTTGTCACCTTCACTTTGGTCTAAGCAAGCCAAGTTTGGGGATTAGCTCTTGCCGTCCAACCAAACGGTGGTGGTGGTGGTGGTGGTCAACTTTGACCCTTTATACCTGTAAATAAGGAGAAGTCAAATCTTTGAACGGAGAATAGGGACTTCTCCGTAGGAAAGTACGAAAGGGTCTCTTCAAAACCGTTTATTTCAATCATAAATCTTAATCACTATTAGGAAGCGGACTTGACCGCTACTTAAAGCGCCATAGGTTGTGACGACCCTCACATCGGGTTAGGTGATGATTCGAGGATAACTTAGAATTTCTTACAGAATAAAGATGATGCTTTCCATTTCAACAACAGTGGCTGTAGTTTAGTGGTTAGAATTCCACGTTGTGGCCGTGGAGACCTGGGCTCGAATCCCAGCAGCCACAGATCTTTTGATTTTGTCTTTTTTTTAGAGATATTTTTGAAAATTTGTGGCAACTTTTGATGCGCCTACTTATACTACTACTCTTGGAATGACGGCTAACTGAAACTACTCTTGGAATGACAGCTAAGTTTCAGATACATTCTTTTGTGCGATGTGGTTTACGTTAGCCATTCTCCCATCCCATCAAATAAGTGTGACGAAGGCACAAATAATTAATACTCGGGCTAATTATATATTATAATTAGACCTTTTTAGTATCATGATCGTTATATTTAAATAAACTATATTAAAATTTTTATAGTTATGAAAATGAAATATCTAGTTCAATTTATTTTAACAGATATTTTCAATGTTCTAATTATATTTTCGATGATGGTGAACGACGACGTTGTTGGAGCCACGAGTGACTATTATGAATAAGCAGGAAGAGTGACGATAAGAAATAAGACAAAAAGAAAGAAAGAAGATGATTATGTAAACACTAACATTATATTTGCGTCGACATCGATAGATAACTATATGACATCACTCGACAACTACATCAACACCAACGTAAATACAAAGCGATGAAAGGACTACTTGCATATGCATTGATGTGTCATAGATGTAGAGCAACGTCGCTTATCCCCACATCGTTATTAGTGCCAACGTAATTATCAAACAATGTCGATGCAAATGAAGAATGTTGTCCTCTTCATCCTCTCCCTTTGTCTCACATTTCGTCGCCACTCTCCCTTTTTATCTACAACAACCACTTACAGATTTCAATGACATCATCATTCACTATCACCGAAAATATAAATAAAATATTAAAATTATTTTTTTTGACCATCATTTTCGTATTTTCATCGATAAAACTGATGACATTAGAATAAATAAAACTAAATGTTGCTTTCGTAAATCTAAAAACTAGGATATCAAAGAGATCTAACTATACGAGGTAATTTATAATTAACCTTTAATACTCTTATTGTTGGTATTCTTCCGTGGTGAAAACACAATGTAGAACGTCAGTCAGGTCAAGTAAGTGTGCATCTGAGATTGATGGCGAACTTGCCCCATTGAGTATTGGGCGCATTTGTTTGTGCAATACGTTGCAATACGTTGGTCAGCACAGAAAACTGAAGCATTTGTTTGTGCTTGGGGGCTAAAGATGAAGCAAATTTTGAGAATTTTTACTCACTCTACAAAGATCCCGAGTGATATAATCTACGACCTCCAAACACTATGACCCAACTTGGATCAGACTAGTTATAACACTTAACAAGAGTCCTTATCCCGGATTCGGATTCTATGGGCACCATCCATGATGCAAAGATAAGACCTCGACTCACATAAGCATCCACAAATGGAACATATCATAAAACAAGGCCAGCTCTGGACCAGTGGGCAGTGATTCCACTAGTGCAGCAGCCAGAGAAACGTCAAAAGAAGCTTGTGATCATTCCCCAGCTTTCTTTCTTCACCAACAAAAGGATAAGTAAATGGAAAAAAAGAAAAAAAAAACAACCGACAAAGTTTCTTAAAAGCTACCTTTAAAAAAAAAAATCATCATAGAAGATCCTATCAAAATCGAGGACCAATGGTTCAAATGAAATAGCAAAAGAAAAAAGAAAAAGTAAAGGGTCCGTATCGAGAAAATTTATCAACCGTGGAAATTTTTTTTTTTTCTTGCCTTTCGAAATAAGCTTTTCCTCTCAATAAAAACACAAACAAAAAAAGGAGCACAATTAGTGCAGGGTGGAAAATCTGAAGCTACCTAGCAAACCTATGGAGTGGAGAAGCTGAATTGTATGCCTGTCTTTCCATGGTCATGCTGTAGTTGTTTCAATATATAACAGTAGTTAATCTGTAAACAAAAACCACATCTTGTAAGCGGACAGAAGATTGATTGCACTATATTGTTTAGATTTCAAAGCGAGACAAACCTCCATGCGAAAGAATCTGGTGGGGAAGATTATGCCAAACCCGGCTGAGCTCCTAAATGTCTCCAAGAATCCCCGAAACGAGAAATTCTTGAACTCCGCCAGTGTCAAATCGACAAGATTCCCGGTGTTTAAAAACATGTGACCGTGCACTCCAGACTCTCTAAACAACTTTAGCGGTAGATCAAATGAGAGATCAGCAAAGGTAGTAACTGCAAGATTACCTCCGATGGCGTCCCCGCCTGGAGAGGCAATCCTTCCAGAAGGAGTGGTAGCTACATCTTCACCATGTTTGGTAAGAATTGCTCTCCGCTCGTCCGTTGGGCCTACTCCTCTTAACTTAAACCCCAACAAAGAAGTAGGACCACCCAAACTGCATATAGGAGAAGAATGACCGCCCATGTAAAATCGTTCAGGTGATAGTGATGTTGAGTTCATAAATCCCTTTCCCCATGGCATTATCGCACCTGCTGCAACACCAAAGTTGACAGCGGCATTGTAAAATCCCAAGGGGAAAGCTCCTCTAACATCAAACTCCTGTAATGAGAAAAAAAAAGAAGTAAGCAAACACTAATGGGAAATATGCATCTTTCATTTAAATTGAACAGAGAAAAACAATGGTATGATTGACCAAGAACATGACTGATGTTATTATTCTCTACAATTAATTGCAAAAAAATTTAATCCTACAAAGAGAATCAATACAGATATAATTCAAATGACTAACTAATATCAAAAGTTCAGTCCCGCACTGTGAGAGGACAAATCCTTTCAACTGTGCTCTCCCTAAAGCTTGTAGACCTCTTCCTTCCACAACATGGAATAAGAAAATCTGCACCTTCTCCAGTAAAATATCACTATATAGCATGACTCGTTTGATCACCAAGGCAGTCACATCTTACTGCATATTCCCAGGCAAACACTGAGTCGATCTTCTCACCAAATAATGTTTTTCTAAATGAATACATTTCCATCTTTACATAAGCCTCTAGCCAGTTTTATATGGATATTATCACAGGCTTTCACAAGCTTTCCTAGTGACATCCAGTAAACAAATTAATGAACCTTCATGCTTCCGCAACGGCGGCTTTGAACCAAACTGAAATCATAGAAAGGAATATGAATGTTGACAAACAGTCATTAATGATACACAATATTAATTACACTCATGTGGGTAGGATTGTTCATTTATGATGCACTCACGGAGGGATGATTGAGAACAAAGAATCTAGACAAAAAGCACAGTTATATACCAATATTCATTCTACAGAAATCTTTTTAAGTTCAAAGCATTAATCTTAACAAAGAAGTAATATAAGGATACCAGACATACGAAAAAACAAAAGGAAAAGGAAAAAGGTGGTGGGAAAACAAGTTGCAAACGATTGTTTTGTGTGCTTCTTCCTTTTTCTCTGCCTTTTGGTGGGGCAAATTCTGCATGGTGGTAATCATAGCTCGGGAACCCAGTGGTTGAGTTTCAGAGAGGACAAAGAATGAACAATTAGAATGGAAAAAGGAAAGGGGACTACAGGATTAATCAGGCATGTAGTTCACCTACAGAACAGATAAGTATAAGCAAGAGAGTTCTGCGGAAACATAACCAGGACTCATATTTCCATTATGAAGCTCACATAAAGTTTCACCTGATCAGTCAGTTAATACAAAAAGTGAGACACACAGGTCCTGACAAAACTAGCTGGTTCCAATGCTTTGCTACCAGTCACATGCTTATCCCTTAAATGATAGGAACTAACTAGAGGATGTCCTTGTTAAAAAGTTTTGCGGTCAAAGACTTTGGCTTATTGAGTGTAGTAACAATATCATACATTGATAAGCACCTGGAATAGTCAAAATTTCGCTAATGTACTTCCAGGACCAAAAAAGCCAAAAATTTAACATAGATCAGCCATGTGCTACAATTTTATTGTCTTTTATTCCTCTAATAACCATATAAAGTACAACGCACACCTTTTCAAGTATAATTTTTAGGAACTATGGTAATTGATTGTCTCTTCTACCAACATAGAGCAGAGAAGTACAAAAACACAAAACAAAACAAAACAAAGCTGGATCTACATCCATTTAAACCTTAGCATCAATACATTGTAGTGCTTATGATCATTCTACACCAAAATTCATGCTGTTTATTCAACAACCAACTGTGACAGCATATTGCAAGAAAATTGCAATGTTTGCAATCTAAAGTAGCACATCACGCTGTTAAAATAGACCCAACATATAACTACAGCAACTACCATGTTCTCATGCACTATAACTAAATGATAGAAATGAGACCATTAGAATGACAACTTTTACAGTTGAATCAAGACTCTAAACCACTGGGAACATCAAAGAGAGCTTACCAGTTCAACTGTATAGTAAAACTAAATATTAGTACAAGCTATCAAAATTCAATAAGTTGATTAAATTCCTTCTTAATCAAACATGAAAAGTTAGAGATAGTACCTGTCTGATAAATCGTAAGATCCTACTATCTGGTCCAAGACCACCAAATTGAGAAGTTGAAAGGAAAGCATACCCACGTGTTGGCCTCAGATCCGAATCTCTATGGTCAATCCTGTATGTGTATTTTAGAGAGGAAAGAAGACTATGTCCTAACTGTCTCCGTATTGTTTTGGATGACATGTGTGATGGATCGGATAAGTTACGCCATGTAAGATTGTAAGCCAGGTCATGGTTTCCAGTTGATATCAAACCAACAGAAAGACCCAATAGGCGTTCCTTGTATGATGAAAACTTTAACCAATCTTGAGAGAGTAATGACACCCGAGTCGTAAGAGGAGTTGAGATTGCTTTGAATCTGGGCAATGACACTCCAGCACTTATCTCTGATGTTTGACCAAAACCATAAGCCCCAGAAGCATCCCAAATATCACCATAGCCAAACAAGTTTTTGAGCTTCAGTGATCCTTCAAGTGACCAAGATCTAGCCTGCAAAAGCCACAACAATGAAATTATTAATCTATTATTGGAACAAGGTTCTTTGGTCTCTTGTTAGAGGCACCTCTCTCTCCCTCATAGAAAAGTAGCTTTCTCTGGGAGGAGACGATCCTCAACACTCTTCCTCTTTGCACGTTGGTCATTGGCAGATTGAGCCGCATCTTCTCCTATTCCTCTTCCCCACCTCCCTCCCTCCTCCTCTTCTTCAATGTTAGCTGGCAGCATATCTGGTGCGTGGAAACCTGAGACCAGTGTAGCTACTATTTTCCCCCATCCTTATCTTATTGTTGGGCACCTGGAAAACTGTTTTCCTATATTTTCTTTTTATCTTCTTATTTTTCTTTTGAGAGGCCGTAAAGGTTAGAAAAGGTACATTTGGAATAGTCAAGACAGGCAATCTAACCCAATCCTAGGTCAGTTGGCCTCATTAGTGTGGAAACAATCAATTTTAAAACAAGTATTTGGCTCATTAACTCTTAACTAGTCCATAGTCAAACCATATTGGTTTGAAGAGGGTCATTAGATTCAACACATTTTGCACCCTAGTGGTGGATGTCTGACAATCTAAAGGCAATAGCTAACTTCAAGAACATATCTGTTAGTTCCAAAATTTTATACAGAGAAAAAGTATGTATGCAATAAGTTGCGGTTGAGTCATATCTATATAGTTATCATGTTCAGCTAATCTTGTTTTTTCAGTGATCCAAGGATCAACTTTTAATTGATTAAAATGTAGCTTTAAGAATTATGAAATAAAAAAATTTATGGTTATTAAAACATATTCTCAATCAAATATTGACAGATTAAATCCAAATCTAGAAGAGATCACTAAAGAGTCCTTCAAAAAATAAGAAAACAATGTTCTAAAGTTGTTTGGTGATTTACAAATATGATGTTAAGGGGAGTTACGAGTTTATGTAAACATATTAACATCATCTAAATAATAGTATTCTTTATGGTGAGTTTCACAAATATTGTCTTTTATTATTACACTTTCTATTCAATTCCAATTTCTACTCTTAACATCCAATACATACAATTATCTCCAATACATACAGTGATCTCTTGTATTGCAAGACTTGTTAAAAATCTCTCATAACCAGCATCGTTTCAGTTACCCGTAATTGTGAGAAGCCCAACAATACTTCCTCGATCCCTATTGAATATTTCTTGTTTAAGAGAAGGATTGCCAATTAGAAGTCAGTGAATGTGACTACACTGCCATACAATCTACTTCTAAAAGGAAGATGTGACGGGAACAGGCAAATAAGATAAACAACAAACAGATCGAGGATCTCACCTCTGGCTTTGAATATGCCCCGAATTCACCAGTCAGCGGATTCCTGGCCTCGACGACATCAATGACGACATTAGCGGTGCCAGGGAGCTCGGACGGGCCGGAATCGAGCGTGATGGAAACCGAGTCGAAGATATCCAACTGGCGGAGGCGCGTGTTGGCGAGGCCAGCAGCCTGGATGAGCTCCTGCATGGAGCAGGCGGAGCGGAAGGCATCGAGGACCTCGGCTTCGATGAGGGCGTCCTTGGTCTTGGTGTTGCCCCGGATGATGATGTCTTGGACGCGGAGGCGGACGGGGCCTCCGGAGAGGCGGCGGAAGAGGCGATTGATATTCTCCCTCTGGGCGGCGGGAGTTTCGTCTTCCTCCGCCTCCTCCTCGTCGTCGCCCTCCTCCTCCTCCTCGATCTCGTCTTCGTCCTCGCCGCGGTGTTCATCATTAGTAGCACTCTCAGTCCCCAATTCTTCGACGGGCTTAGGGTTCGGGCCGGCTTCGGAGTCGGAGGGGATCGCCATGAGAGGGGGAGGAAAGAGAGAGAGGCCCTGGTTTGGGTTTAGTGAGGCCGAACTGACACAGATCGGCCTGCGTTTAAAGGTCCCGTTTGTGTTGCCTTTTTTGTTTCTAAAAATAAATCGTCGGAAACCGAATATATAAGATGTGACTGATTAAAAATGTTTTCGTTGTTTTTGTGTTTAATGAAAAACGATTTTATTCATAGATAGCTATGGGTTTGATCTAGAAAATCTAAAAACATTTCTAAAATCATAAACTGTTTTCGTTGTTTCTGTGTTTAATGAAAACGATTTTATTCATAGATAGCTATGGGTTTGATCTAGAAAATCTAAAAACATTTCTAAAATCATAAACTGTTTTCGTTGTTTCTGTGTTTAATGAAAACGATTTTATTCATAGATAGCTATGGGTTTGATCTAGAAAATCTAAAAACATTTCTAAAATTATAAAATGTTTTCGTTGTTTCTGTGTTAGTTGAAAACGATTTTATTCATAGATAGCTATGGGTTTGATCTAGAAAATCTAAAAACATTTCTAAAATCATAAACAAGGGCATTGCGCTTCTTCTTCTGATTGCGCTCGGCAATTTGGTCTTCGCACATACTCTGTGACTAAGCCGAATTCAATGATCAAGCTCGACATAAAGCCCACGCCTAACCTAACAAGACTATTAGCAGTAGTGTACTCTTTCCCCCACCGTTCAAACCCTTCCCCCCTCCCCCCTCACTCTCTCCCCCCACCGAAAAGAGGAGGGCAGGGAAAGGGGCAATCCATGGCGGACGACTTCCAGAAGCAGCTCCTCTCCTCGCTCGTAACGGACATCAAGAACTATCACGGCCGTGATCCTCTCCGCCCTTGGCTTCAGTAAGAAAACCCCCTTTGCAAAGAAAAGATTAGATTTTGAACTAACTCAGATGTTCCGTCTCCTGTGCTTATGATGGTCTCATACAATCTCTGCTGCAGCGGCATTCGGAGGATGAAGGAATCTCTGCCTCCTCGAATCTTGAAAGAGAAGCTGCCGAGATTCCTGCAGAAGTGCGCCCAGACTTTTGAATCCGATCGCAGATACCGCAATGACGCTCGATACCTCCGCGTCTGGATCGAACTGGTAACGCAGATGTTAGACGAATGAACAAGCTTCAGAACCTGATGTCATTTAGGGCTTTTTATTACTTTTCTTTTCTATCCCTCCTTTGCTTCTTATAGTCGATCTAGCTGCTGTTGCTGATGGATTCTTAAATGGAACATGGCCGTCTCACGACTTGTTGGTTTTGTGGCTTGCGTCAGATGGATTACGTGGATGATGCCAAGGTGCTTTTGAGGAAGATGGAGAAGAACGGTATTGGCTTGAAACGAGCGATGTTCTATTTGGCGTATGCTTTGTACTATGAGAAGCAGAAGAATTTCACAGAAGCGGAGAAGATGTACCATGTGGGTGTTCAAAAGTAAGATTTTTATTCTCTTGTTATTTGTATGGTCTATATTTGGGATGGGGTATGCTTTGCTTAGGAATATTTATAAGCTTAGTTGTCTTCAAATGTAGTTCATGAGAGCATTTAGATTCCTGTTCATTGCTCAAATGCCAATGGATGACAAAATGACCATAGAGTAGATGTTTAGGCATGCTGTTCCATGGTAAAATTGTAAAGGATTATCTGAGGGTTTTATGTTGGTGTCAACATAATTTTTGAGGAGTTGTTTGTGCCAAAGTTGATGAGAAAGAAGATAATTAAATCAAATGAGGTGAAACCTTTTCCAAGGCACAGTATTGTGTGTATGACAAATCAACTAAATCAACTTCATTTTTATATGCTGATCAAATTTCTTTGTGTGTTGTATGCTACACTAACATGCTTATTCTATCTAGAGCTAGTGAAGAACTATTTATTTTGTAGTGTACTTATGCAGGATGCTACTTAATGTTGTGCACAAGGTCCAATATGTCGGTTTCGCTTCTACTTGAATTTGTCAGCTAGTTTGTCATTCCTATTTTTCTCCTTTTTTATGGAATCCAAACTTTCAATCCAATGGACCTCACCTAAGATGTATTGCTAAGTAGTCTGGACCATGCACTAAGCAAATTGTAGAGGAAAAATGCCTACATACAAAAAGTTCTATTTTGATTAGCATAGATTGGTTCATTAGTTATTGTCCTACCGGGCTTTGCTCGTAATCTTCCCTTCATCTGAGTTGATGCAGTATGTTTTGGTGAAATGAAACACTTTTTACTATAGCCTCCCTTTGAATGTTAATTAGTGCTGCATTGGTCTAAACTTCAGAATCAGATTCAAACGAGTATCCAATTGTCATAGGACACAAAGGAGATACAAAGGCATTATGTGGAATAGTTTCACTAGATTGTATATTGTACTATGTTTTGAGTAGTATGAAAAACATGGAAATGCAAAATATTAGAAGATGTGTTTACAAGAAGCCTCAATAGGCAACAAAATGTTATATTTGTCTGGTCTGATACTTAAAATGAACTATATATATTGGCATGTGACAAACATGAGTCAGTTATGATGGTCTTAGGAATGAATGTAGTTCTGGTGCATTTGAAAAGTTTAATGAATGTAGTTCTGTTATTTTTATATAAATTCATGTAATTCTTTCACACAAAACTTTCATATAGCCTTGCAGAGCCTGCCGGTGAGTTACAAAAATCATATGAGCAGTTTCTTCGTCGAATGGAGTTGTACAAGAAAAGAAAAGCTAAAGTATACTTGTTTTCTCATGGACTTGTAACTCAGTAGTGGCTCGTGGTTTCCTTTTTTGTTTCTTCTGTTTTTCTAATGTACATCAGCTACTTATAAATGTATTTTAACTGCCGCAGCAGGTGGTGTCCAATAAAAGATGCTTAACATTGAAAGGTACTCATATGAGCAAAGAAAGTATTACCGACCAGGAATTTTGGACTAGTATCCTGTCTAAAAAAGTAGCTCTTTTGAAAATTTCAAATGTCATCTTGTTTCTGTTTATGGAGCTTAGGGTAATTATGGCAGGGATTACAGGAGAAGAAGGAAATAGTTGATGATAAAGTTCAAATAGTTGATGCAGAGGATGCTTCACAGAAACCTCATCACATTGAAGGTATTTCCAATTCTGGCAATATGATTGATAACATTATTCTATCAGGACATCCAAAATTTATCCAAGATAGCTGTACAGGTTCCAGCAAACCAAGATGTAAAGTTCAAGGATCAGCAGTTCTTGGAAGATCATCTAAGCACAGAGATTATCCTGATGTGATTGGAAAAAACAAATTCCTTCTAAGCACAGATATCCTGATGTTGATTGGGAAAAACAAATTCCACATGATACTGATGACACAGTAGTGGTGAAGTTTGTAGACTCTGCAATAGTTGGAAGGTCTGAAGCAGAAGATGCTTGCCATCACGGACTTGTGGATCCTACCATCAACATGAAGGAGGCTATGAATGCCATCGGTAGCATGTTTCGGGAGCCAATAGAGCCAGAGATCATGGTTAAAGAAGATCAAGTAAACCAAAGGCTATTCCGCATACCAATGGGTTTGAAGTGTTCATTGATGACGATTTTGGTGATGGACCAAACTTTGGTTCTTGCCCCACAAGGAATGAGCAGTGTGGTGTTAGTGATCTTCCAAACCTGCGGTCCAATAAGCATGGAGAAGCTTTCTTTTCGGAAGCACTGAAGAACCAAATGAAAACAGAAGTACAGAAGCCATTTCTCGGCGAGTTCAAAATATTGGCTGATGATGATGAAGTTGATGAGGTGATTGATAGGCAGATTGAAGTTGCCAAGCCACCAATTCCTAATGCTCCCATTTGTTCAAAACAACATGATCCGGCTTCTAGCAGCTATGGCAATTCCAAAATGATCATCCCGGGATTACACGAAGAGACTATTGTTCACAGATTTGTCGGATCAACTGTTCTTGGTGAACCCAAACTGGAAAATGCATGCCACCATGGTTTGGTAGATCCAACCATCAACCTGAAGGAAGCTATGGATGATATAAACAGCATGTTTGGGAAGCCATTGGATTTCTTTAACGGCGACAAACCAAAGAAGAAGCCAGGGTTCGTGTGTTCAGATAAGAAACCAGCTTGTGATGGATTTGCTGTATCTTGTGAAGGATTCTCGATATTGGCCGATGATGATATGGAAGATCCAGAAAACAATGCTCCACCTGAAAACTTTTGTGAAAATAGTGATCTATTTGAGCCAACCATTTTTACCAAGGAGGCTATGGCCGAAATCAATGAAATGTTTGGAAAGCCTTTGGACTTCTGACAAGATTAGGGTACATGATTCAACATGTTTGGTCCAACAACATTTTGCCTCTTGAAGATTCCCTGATCTACCAGCTAAAATTGGTGATGATAAAGGGGAAGATGTATCCATAACTCTATCCATGGGTAAGTCTGAATTTTTCCTGCTAAAATTCCAGAAATCTGTGCAGAGTTTGATGTGAATTTTTCAGTTGATGAGTTACCAAATATGACCATTACGTTTGTGTGGATCATTTTTATCCAATTGTTGAACCTGTGAATGGAGTCATAGATGCTTTGGTGTTTTTTTTTCGATCTGATACAGTGAACTCTAATGAAAGAGCAGAGTTACTTGAACCCAATTGGGCTGTGCATCATGAAATCCAATTCTTCCATCTAACTTCATCAGAAGCCTCTGTGACATAATGACAAATGGAAGATAGGCATTCTCTGTGGGTCTTCACCATCGATCGATTTGCCTATCGTTCATCACCATGACCCATCCCAGATCAAAACCAACGCAGAGAAGAAGAAGAACCACAACAAAGATTTGATTTGACAAAGCAGTGAGTAAAGAGAATGTATTACTTGTTAATGGGATCTTTCTCCAGTTTCGATCCAAAATGTCACCACACGAACTAAGTGATCGGTATGCCTAATTACAACTGTCTTCCATTTCCCTTTGATAAGAAAAACATGAAAGGGAAAGGGACGAACCCTTCTCTCGTTTGTTCTTCCAAGAAAAAGGAAGGGAAGGATCGGCCCTGCGATCTCGATCAGACGGCTGACGTGAGGCAATCGGGGCAACGAACGAGGCCGTTCTCGTTGCACTCGTCGCAGGCCCGGAAGTCGCCGCCCTTGTCGCTGTACCGCTTGTGGCTGCCGCTGCAGACGGCGCAGAGAACGAAGCGCACGCCGCCGCAGCGGTCGCAGGCGGAGGCAGCGGGGGCGAGCCCGTCGATGAGGGCCTTGAGCTCGCCGGACTCGTGGAGGCCGTGGATCTCGTCGGCGCCGCCGAGGCATCGGCCGGCGAGGAAGACCTGGGGGAGGGTGGGCTGGGGGCAGTCGAGGGCGGCCTGGAGCTCGGCGAGGAAGCGGGGGTCCATGGAGAGGTCGCGCTCGTCGACGGCGACGCGGAGGCCCCGTAGGATGGAGCGGACGGAGCGGCAGTCCTCGAAGGTGCGGCGGACGACTCGGAGGGAGGTGAAGTAGAGAACGAAGACGCCTCGGCGGCGGCGGTCTAGGGGGTCGGAGGAAGGAGCGGAGGCGGCAGAGCGGAGGGCGCGTAGGGCGGTGGAGGCAAGGCAGGCTCGGTGGAGGATGCGGCGGAGGGCGTGGGAGGGGGGGGGCTTGCCCGGGTCATCGTCGAGGAGGGCGTGGAGGTCTTTGAGGGTGGGGGACGAGAAGGAGGGCGAACGGCAGGCAGCGCCGGAGGATCTTGTGGTATTCACCCACGGTGGCCACATGAGAGGGGGAAAAGAGAGAGAGGGAGAGGGGGGATGAGCCGAACCTTACGAGAGAAGCGTGAGAGACGGATGTAGGAAACTACCGGGTTTGGTGCTCGTTCCCTCTTTTCTTAAAATGGTTGTACTAAACAAACAGCAATTAAGTCACTAATACTATATATATATATATATATATATATATATATATATATATATATATATATATATATATATATAGTTATCCGGAAATGAATTGGGTTTGTGTCTCCAAAAAAAATATTTCACCCTTCTAAATATCCAAAATATTTTGAATGATTATCTAAAAAAGTTTTAAAGATCAAAATGCTCTTCAATATCATTTGGTCATGAGAATTCAGGACAAACCAGTGATAAAGTCATTTGGGCCCTAAACCATAAAAAATAAAATCGATAAATGTGATATTTTCTTCTCAAAACCTAACATTTGAACTCTTCGCCTTAACACTTAAACTCTTCGTCTTAGCTTGATGTTTACTGTTCATTAACGGCTTGAGTGTTTTTCACTTGTCAATCTTCGATCGTTAGATTGTGATCATAAAGAAGAGGTCTCCTTATCTTTGATTTTTATCGAAAGTAACCGCAAGGTATTTTTTTTTGTAATTGTCTCTATAATATCTTTAGAAATCTTCAAACAAAGATCTTTAGGAATCTTTTTAAGGCAATTGCTAGTGAATTTTATAATAAATAAATATAAATATTATAATTTTTTTAAAAATATATAGATATTTTTAAGATGCATAAACCTTAATTAAAGGTTAGGTGAAAAAATAAAATAATATTTTATCATATTTTATTTTTGAAATATGTTAAAACTTCCATAATTTCCTTTGAAGATCTCACAATCTATCATATGAATTACTTTACAAAATCTTATAACTTTTAAAAGGTCAATAATTAATATTTGTGGGGATTCAGACAAATTAAAGTTCAACTTTAGGGTTTTAATAAAGTTACAATATTTTTATTTCAAAAATCAAAGACACTGCAATTCTAAAATATTATAACTGTGTCTTGTCCTTTTTATCATCATCTTTTCACCTAAGTGAACAGAAATATCTAGACCTTAATTTAAGATTGAGTGGGAAAAAAAAAAGAATTTTATCATCCTTTAATTTTAAATATGTCAAAATATTCTTAGTCAACATTCAAGATTACTTAAACCCTCATACAAATTATTTAATAAAGTCTAAAACCTATGATAATATCATTAATCAAAGTTGGTGGGCATTTGAAGTAATTATGATTCAGTTAAGCATTTTAGATAGTATTATGACTAAAAAAAAAGGTTTTCTTGCTTTTAGTGAAATCATTTATGTTTTATGATGGGACATTTTCATGATCATCTTCATTTTCTATATTTCAACTAGCTTTCCACTTTTTAATTTGCATGCCCTCTATAAAGGTTTTCTTGCTTTTAGTGCCAAACCATAGTGTTTTAAGTTTTGCTTTAGTAATCAATCATTATAATTTCTCATGGATAAATAAGATATTCACACCTAATCATTAATGCATAAATATTTTTTTAGTCTAATTATTTTAATTATGGTAGTGTTTTAAATTTTGCTTTAGTAATCAATCATTATAATTTCTCATGAATAAATAAGATAAGATATTCACACCTAATCATTAATGCATAAATATTTTTTTAGTCTAATTATTTTAATTATGGTAGTGTTTTAAGTTTTCCTTTAGTAATAAATCATTATAATTTCTGATGAATAAATAAGATATTCACACGTAATCGTTAATGCATAAATATTTTTTTAGTCTTATAATTTTAATTATGGTAGTGTTTTAAGGTTTTAGTCTTATAATTTTAATTATGGTAGTGTTTTAATTATAATTTTAATTATGGTAGTGTTTTTAGTATATTCAATTGTTATAATCTCTCATGAATAAATAAGATATTTATATCTAATCATTAATGCACAAACTTCGGTGTGATAATAATAGTACTAATACATTGAATCTCATCAAAACTATAAAGTTAATCATGCTTGGAGAAGTTCTCATATTGCACTCTTAATGTTAAAACAAGAATAATAACATTATACCATTGATTAAAATAAAAAAATAAGTAAAATACTATAAAATAAATAGAAGTTAGAAAAGAAAACTCAAAGGCAAGTAAGTGTTCACTATCCTAAATGTATTTTCTCTCTATCTCTGATAATAGTAAAATCAGAATGAGAGATATAACCTGAAAAGAGTTGAGAAAGTAATCTAATTAACTTGTCATAAAAATATATGCAAAGGGAGTATTTATAGGTCTTGTGGTAAGTTACCATATGACAGCTTATGAGTTTACCATGAGACAGCAATGGTGGAAGAGGGTTGCAATGCCCAGAAAGAGATCTCTCGATCTCTATGTCGAAGCTGAAGAGCCCTCGCATATGCACTTGTCCTTACCTCACATCCACACCATAAGGTAAGGAGGGTTTACGCTTGAAATATGTAACTCTTGTGATGCTCTCACTGATATCCACTATAACTCTTATGCTATCTATGTCTACCCACACTACACAATGGGTTTATACCAAAACATCAAGGAGAAATGATGTGTAGCCAACAGTTTGAATGCATCCATGGTGCATTTATTATGGTTTTCACACCACAAGGCAAGGCATTTTAATGATTAGCTTCAATATGGTTCTTCTATGATTAAGCCTACTTTCCCTTTTTTATTGGCTGGCTTTGCTCAAATAAAATGTCCTGAAAATGATGTCAATTCCTTTTTTATTTGATTCCTTCTATTGCTATAATCTTTGGTATCAAATAGTAAAGAAGGATAGAGACGATGAATAAGATTGATAGTACCACTCGATCTATACGATGACATTATATATTTACTTTACTGACTATCCGAAGATAAAGACAGCAAGCACAAGGAATTATTTAAATGATTCTCAAAAACTCAATAAGCTTATGATGTTCTTACGTATGATTTATATAGTTTATTCAATAATTTGTTTCTAATCATAGTTTATTCAATTAGATGTTAATGTGAATGAATTATAACTATGTAAACCTACTCCTAATAGATTGATTCTTAAAAAAAATATCCAAATTATAAATAAGAAATCGATAACAAAATTTTATAATAACAAAATTTTATAATACATTTTGATCATGATTCTTCGATCGGTAACAATGCATGATTTAAACACAAATGCTCGTAAAACCAGAGATGAATCGATGAGTAAAAAGGTTTTAGACTCTTATTTCATCCTCGTTGAAGCTAATCATTAAAAGTCGAAACGAAGGTGTTTCACACCATAATCTCTTATTTATCCCCGTTGCTAAAGTTGTTCCTTGCCAACATTGATATCATAGTCATTGATTTTGCTTGTTATGGACCATACTTGCTTCCCCCTCTAACATCTCTTCGCTCACTTTTCACGTAGTTAATGTCGTATAATGATCCATCAATGCTCGCTATAGATATAGTCAGAAATGATGTCACTTAATATCATTAGATTTTGCTCGCCTTCCCCTCGATGTTGTCCTCTAACGAGGAAGAAGAAAAAAAAAACATAGATATTTATATTATTTTTATAAAAGGGTAGTTTAAAAATATTATAATTTTTAAAATAAAAATTATAACTAATAAAAAAGATATTATAAATAGCAATCTCCTTCCCCATTTTCTCCATTTAATGCTTCAACTTACCATCGCAAAGTGGCAAGGACCGGATAGGAAACAAAGACAGGTTCAAGGTTCACCAAGTCACGTCAACGATGCCGATCCACGTGATCCCACGTCATGTCCTAAAACTATATTTGTTCGGTGCTCTGCGATGAGAAAGCGGAATCGATAACGACATTAATCGTTGCCTTGTTTGCGATCCCACGCACTTGGAATGAGCCCGCCGATCTTTAGGGACATGCACTGACTATGAAGTCAAATCCGAATTAATCCAGCAGTATATCTTTGGATGAGATTACGATTATATATATATATATATATATATATATATATATATATATATATATATATATATATATATATATGATGCTGTAGAGAGGCTTCGAGTGCTGCAGAGCAATGACAGTAAGGTTCTCCCATTCTCCTCTCTAAACCAAACATTGTTTTCGATTTTTCTCTCAAATCTTCGGGAAAAATATTATAATTTTTCTTTAGATTAATTTTTTTATTCGTAAGACTTTCATAAATATTAAAAAAAATTGTAATAGTTTTGGATGTGAAGCTTTATCACTGTTGTTAAATTTGAAAGCACCTAATTTCACTCTAATCGTGGCTTCCTTAAGCATGTAAGAAAGATATCGAGTCTTGTCTAATTCCATATTGAATTTTAAGTTGATCATATTATTTACCATTAATACAACAACAAGTAAATAGTGGGGAAGCAGTACATGTTTTGATCCGATCGATCATTTTTGTAGGCAAAATGCATACCGATCCATCTTTAAGATCCAACTTTATGATAGATAATATATGGATTTTTATCATGAAAATTGAATATGTAATTTCTTGAGCTACTATTATATTATTATCATGGATACTATAACCCAAGCACTATTAACTTCGCTTTGGCTGTTTGTATTTGATTAGGCAGCCTTGTACGAAGAATCCCGATCTCTTACGAATAAATAAGATATTAGCATATGATCAATAATGTATAAACTCATGAGCATGGATTTTACGATTCCATTCGAGTATGATGATAATAATAACACTAATGCATTAGATTCCATCAAATCTTCATGTTGCACTCCCTAATATCAGAATAAGAATAATAATATGCGATAAAAACATGTGAAATATTATACAATTAAATAAATATTATCCTAAGCATATTTTATTTGTCTATGTTGATTTTTATGAAAAAAAAATACTTAAAGATATAATCGAAATACAAACTCGAAAAGAGTTGAAAAAGCAATATAATTAAGTTGTAAAAAACTGTGAAAAGTAGATATTTATATTATTTTTTTTTGGCCAATCAGGGACTGCCACATAACAACTTGCGAGTGCACCGTGTGACTATAGAAGAGGACTGAAACGTCCATTGGATTCAACGCACACATAATCACCTGCATCGGGCGTTTCTCTCAAAGGCAAAACAGTAAAAGATAGGGGTATTTTCATAATTTTAGAAAGAAAGAGTGAAAATCGAGGGTAAACCGGTAAATTATGGTTTCCCACTAAAGCATACTATTCACCGCCCTTAAAAAAATAACAAAATATTATTTTGTATGACTTTTTGGCTGAGTTTGATATGACAATAAAGTATAAACCCGGAAAGACAAATATCGTGACCGATGTATTGAGCTAGAAAGTGGAGCATGTGAATGCTATATAATTAGAGGACAAAGTTCAAGCAAGTCAGTTACACTCCAACTTTCTTTCCAGGATCAGGGATGGACTATACAATGATCCCTAGGTAGTAATCCTGATGTAGCTCATCAAAGAAGGTAAGGCACAATGATTTTGAGTTTACGAGGGACTCGTTGACACAAAAGGAAGTATGGTTTATGTTCCTTGAGTGAACAATTTGAGGCATAAACTCTTAATAAAGTGTCACGATTCCCTTTGAGCAGGACATCCGAGTATTCACATAACCTTGGCTCTATTGTCATAATATTATTTATTTTATTTTTTCCCAACGTTCTCTTATTTCATTCTCATTATCAAAGTTGCTCCTTATCAATATTAGCATTAATGTTCATACGTTTTGCGGATGCTACTTGATATAGTTAACACCCAAGCGATGATCCTTCAATATTCATCGCTTGTGTAGTTGGAGGCGACATCACTCGATATTATCGGACTTCGCTTGTCCCTTCCTACATAGTTAAGAGATTCGTAAAATGAAAGAAAAAAAAAAGGAGAAGACATTTCTATCCTTTTATGAAGGGGTCAACGTAGCCGCTCCACGTGATCCCATGTGACATCCTGAAATTGTATCGTTTGGTGCTCTGCGACGAGACAGTGGAATCGATAAGGACATTAATCGTTGCCTTGTTTGGGATCCCATGCACTTGGAATGAGGCCGAGGATCAATAGGTGCATGCACTGAGCTCGTGTCCAAGTCTAACTACGAAGTAGAATCTGAATTAGAATGAGATTAGAATTGTGTTGAAGTTTTCCTTATCAGAGTCGGTGTCTTATACAACCTATAATCGCCTATATATGTAACGCAAAGAAGAAGAAGAGGAAGAGGAGGAGGAGGAGGAGGAAGATGCTGTAGAGAGGCTTCCGGTGCTGCCGAGCGATTACCGTAAGGTTCTCTCTCCCCTTCTCTTCTCTTGGAGCTTTGTTTTCGATTATTCTCTCAAATCTTATGAAAAATTATTTCAAGTTGTTTTTACATTAATTATTTTATTCTTAAGACTTTCATCATGTTAAATAAAAAATATTTTAACATAATTTTTTAATGATTTTTCAATCGAATTTTAAAATCGATTAAAAATACTATCATACTAATTCACTCTTCTTCTCAATGTCATTAACATCATAACATTAAGGTCTACTATTGATCTTCAATACATAAGTGTTTGATTCTTTGCCACCTGTATCGATATATAAAACAATAAAAATAATAATAATACTTGTAATTGATTGATAATTAAAACCTTGTCATGAAATACTTGTATACTATTGCACCCGTTGACCAATGTCTGTAGCTACTTGTCATGCTACGATTTTAGTTCCCATACAAGAAGAGGATCTATCACAGATGTTAAACTCTCAACATTCCATTGATTTGACACTATTTCTTCGATCTACGTAGCTCAAGTCTCACCGACCTGAGTTCAAATCGTACTTAGTCGGAGATTAAGGTTTCTCTAACGAATGTCAAACCCATTGAATTCAAAGTATTGTAGAGATCAATCGGTAGATGTTCAGTCTAGCAATACAAATAGAAGAAATAGTAGTTGTTGTTCCCACAAATTAAATGACGAATTATGTCGACACTTTGTTGATTTAAAGAGAGCAGGGAATTTATTTTTGGATGGAGTTTAAGATCGAATTCCTTTCATGGAAGATTACATATCCTTCTCCTCCTCTAATTATACCAAGTCAAGCCCATGATTCGGGCTTTGTGTGCTCATCGCAGGAAACCCTCTCCTTCCACCTCTGTAAATTCTCAGAAGCCTTCCGCACCTCGCCTTCTTCTTTGTGTGAAGGCATCTCCTCCTCCCTCACGATCGGGAAGCATTGGTTTGGAAGATGAGAGGCGCTTGGCGGTTCTTCTTTCTGGTTCTTCTTCTACTCCTTCCTCTCTTTGTTCATGGCGATGGCGAAGGTGACTGCTCCGCCGACGACGAAGGCCGCGACAAGAAGAAGGCCCTTCCGCTCAAGATCGCAGCGATAGTTTCCATCTTGGTTTGTGGTGGCATCGGGGTGGGTGTTCCCGTGCTTGGCATGTGGATACAGTCGCTTCGTCCGGAGAAGGACATCTTCTTCGTCATCAAAGCTTTTGCCGCCGGAGTCATTCTGGCCACCGGCTTCATCCACATATTGCCGGATGCGTTCGAGACCCTGACCTCCTCATGTCTGGCCGCGAGTCCTTGGCAGGACTTTCCCTTCGCGGGGTTCTGCGCGATGGTCGGCGCTATCGGGACGCTGATGGTGGACACCCTCGCCACCGGATACTTCAGCCGATTAAATGGTGACAGATTGCGGCCGACTTCATTGAGCGAAGCCACGAACGGCGATGTGGAGGCAACTCACGGTCACACCCATGGTGCCGCTGTGATGCAGCCGGAGGATTCTTCGGCCCAGCTCATCCGGCATCGTGTTGTTTCTCAGGTAAGGAACCGATGCTTCACCTTGTGCCTTCACAAACCTTGTCGATGTACCGCGAATTTACGAGAACCGCGAGCTAGGTGTTGGAGCTCGGGATCGTGGTGCATTCTGTGATCATCGGGATCTCTTTGGGGGCATCGGAGTCTCCATCCACCATACGACCGCTGGTAGCTGCTCTCAGTTTCCATCAGTTCTTCGAAGGCATGGGTCTCGGAGGCTGTATCGTTCAGGTACGCTTATTTTGCTGCATGAATAGCTGCTTCTTCTTCTTCTTCTTCTTCCTCCTTGGAAATATTCCTCTTCTGGAGTTCCTTCTCGTTGCAGGCAAGGTTCGAGTTCAAGGCAATGGTGACGATGGGGCTCTTCTTTTCGCTCACGACTCCGGTTGGGATCGCCATCGGCACTGGGATATCATCCGTGTACAACGAGAACAGCCCTACTGCATTGATCGTTCAAGGACTTCTGGACTCTGTCGCCGCGGGGATCTTGATATACATGGCATTGGTTGACCTGCTGGCTGCAGATTTCATGCACCCGAGGGTACAGAGCAAACCGAAGCTACAGTTTGCGTTGAATGTTTCTCTGCTCGCAGGCTCTGGCTTGATGGCTCTCCTTGCCAAGTGGGCCTAAATGTCATGTAATAGGTCTGGTTTGCCATTGGTTTTGCTTAGTTAATTACCAAGAATACATATTAGTTTCCGTAACTCGATGACTTCACCGATGCCTCAGCATGGACGTGTGACTTTTGTCGTATTACCGATCACATGCATTACGTGCACCATGTTTGCCGCCTGAGAGGAATAGGAGAGAGCCAATGCAGAGTGGGAACAGAGACTCCCGACGCAATCGATTGGAGCACCACCCAGAATCTGAGCACGTGGCACTGCTCGTCGAGGATCTCGACGTGCTTGCGGTTGGTCACCCCCGGCAGGCCCGATACGCGACGGACCTCCCGTAGGGTACCGACGTCGTCGTCGATCACGTGGCAGCTCTTTACGAATTACTTGTAGGCCTGCAGCCGGTCGAAACGCCGCACCACCGACCGCACGGTGGCCACGCGCGGGCGCCGCGACGTGTTGCACCGGCAGCTGGGTTTGGCTTGGAGGGCTCATGGAACATGATTGCTCGAACTCGCCTCATTTCTGCCGGTGCGAAGTGGTGGGCAGAAGAAACCGTTTCCTTCTCCTCGCGCAAAAAAGGGCGACGAGGCGCCTCGTTTCTTCTGCCTAGTGGGGAGAAGAAATGCTACCTTGACGATGCTTGGTTTCTTCTCCCCATGATATCGTCGAGGAATTTTCTCACTGCACGGACGAGGAGAAGTCGTCGACGACGCTAAAGCCTTGTCACCTCAGACGAGGAGGAAGAGCGATATCGGAACTCTAGGTTCTCTTCTTCTCACTCAGCTAATACCATCCGGTAACGGATGGTAACGGGAAGAAAATAACTCTAATCGATGGTAACGGATGATCCGCGTATCGATCTGCTGACGAACCAGTACGTATTTTCCGATACAGACAGTATTATTCGAATTAAAAACCTTGGTTCAATCAATTAACTACTGCAAAATTCCTACTATCTCCTATAATTATATGCCATCTTATTCTACAATCTTAAACACGATTGCTCTGTAAAATGTGGTTTCGTTTAGTTACATGAATGTTAGCATGTTGAACTTCTTTTTTCCTTTTAAATTTAGCATGACTGGATAAATTACAAGAATTACTTCATTAAGAATATTTTTATTACGACTAAAACAAGTGACTTTGCTTGGGAACACTAGGGTAACATGAAATTTTAGGGAAAGAATTTCATATTATCTGTCATGTAAAAGTCTTTGGTAAGTATTCATACTTTGTGTGTTGAGTCACAAGTGCTGTGTGCATCAAGATTCTTAGGTTGATTGAATCTCCTGCTAGGAAAGCTTTATGAAGGTGTTAATGGACCTCAACTTCTTATTAGTGCCATTTATAAGTAGATGAGTTTGTCAACTATTGCTAGAGGTTGTTGGTCTCTCTGCTGCTAATTATTTCGTTGCCCTTGCAACGGAAAAGCACTTAATAAGAAAACCATCAAGCAGCCTTTTCTTTTGGTGCTTCATTGTTGAGTGTACGTGTAGCGCATGATTGCACAGGTATTAATTGTTAGTCATCTTATTAACGCAATTTGTGGTTAAAAAGTATATCTATTAACTAACTGAAGTCAACTATCTCAATGCTTCTTTTTCATTGTATGTTAGGGTTTGTGTTTCACATGCGTTCTTCTTCGATTAACTTCATCAAAAGCTCACTTACTAACTTTCAACCAATTCTCTTGATACTGTTACTTCTTAGTGTCCATTAGGGGATGTTCTCATATGTATTAATTGATCCCATTTGTGGTTTAAAGTTTTGCCTATTCAACTGGAGCCAAATCTTCTGTTGGGAGTTGTAGGTAAGGGTGTTTCCACAGGTACTAATTGACAGAAACTTCATATTTGTAGGGCCATTTATGATTCAAGGTCGTCGCCCATCAACTGCAGCCAACTTTAGCTTTTAGCGTAGGTATCAGACATACAAGAGTTTGACAAATCTGTATGGTTCACATCATTGGAACGTGAGTTAGGAAGGATTTTAGAGATATGATGTTCTTGGATTTGAAGAACATTAACTGTCAAGTTTTTTTCTTTGGCTGGCATTTTGATGATGTGCAAGTTCTTTTATGGTCAACTTTATACCGCTTGAATTTTCAAATGAAAGCCGAACTTAGCTCACCAAGTAATTCGCATATTTCAATTAGTTTTCTCATGGATTTGGAACTGTAGGGTATGGTTACGTACTGTCTTTTGGTTTATTACATCAGTAAGAAATGGAGGGAGGGCCCCCACTGAATAGAACTGGGGTAGGTTCATTCCCAATTTTGCTACATGTCCACATGATGGCATCGTGCAGCGGTGGTCTCAATCTACACCCCACTATAGACACTGGCTATTATGATTTTGACCTACCATCCTTACGATCTCCTGTTTGTCTTCCTCTATTTTGTTCCGTCATCCGTAACCGTGATGGGAATATGCGCGATGTTAAAAATGTAGCTGAAATGAGTCGATGCATCTTCCTTCGTCTTGGCCTCTCGTCGTGGGTTATCCAAACCGACATTGTCGTGGTTGTGATCGTCGTGCTTTTTTGATGCCGCTCCCTGCTCTCTCTCTCTCGGAGTCAAAAAGGAAATCAAGGAGACTCCGAAGCCTTCCTCACCTCGCCTTCTTCTTTGTGTGAAGGCATCTCCTCCTCCCTCACGATCGGGAAGCATTGGTTTGGAAGATGAGAGGCGCTTGGCGGTTCTTCTTTCTGGTTCTTCTTCTACTCCTTCCTCTCTTTGTTCATGGCGATGGCGAAGGTGACTGCTCCGCCGACGACGAAGGCCACGACAAGAAGAAGGCCCTTCCGCTCAAGATCGCAGCGATAGTTTCCATCTTGGTTTGTGGTGGCATCGGGGTGGGTGTTCCCGTGCTTGGCATGTGGATACAGTCGCTTCGTCCGGAGAAGGACATCTTCTTCGTTATCAAAGCTTTTGCCGCCGGAGTCATTCTGGCCACCGGCTTCATCCACATATTGCCGGATGCGTTCGAGACCCTGACTTCCTCATGTCTGGCCGCGAGTCCTTGGCAGGAGTTTCCGTTCGCGGGGTTCTGCGCGATGGTCGGCGCTATCGGGACGCTGATGGTGGACACCCTCGCCACCGGATACTTCAGCCGATTAAATGGTGACAGATTGCGGCCGACTTCATTGAGCGAAGCCACGAACGGCGATGTGGAGGCAACTCACGGCCACACCCATGGTGCCGCTGTGATGCAGCAGGAGGATTCTTCGGCCCAGCTCATCCGGCATCGTGTTGTTTCTCAGGTAAGGAACCGATGCTTCACCTTGTGCCTTCACAAACCTTGTCGATGTACCGCGAATTTACGAGAACCGCGAGCTAGGTGTTGGAGCTCGGGATCGTGGTGCATTCTGTGATCATCGGGATCTCTTTGGGGGCATCGGAGTCTCCATCCACCATACGACCGCTGGTAGCTGCTCTCAGTTTCCATCAGTTCTTCGAAGGCATGGGTCTCGGAGGCTGTATCGTTCAGGTACGCTTATTTTGCTGCATGAATAGCTTCTTCTTCTTCTTCCTCCTTGGAAATATTACTCTTCTGGAGTTCCTTCTCGTTGCAGGCAAGGTTCGAGTTCAAGGCAATGGTGACGATGGGGCTCTTCTTTTCGCTCACGACTCCGGTTGGGATCGCCATCGGCACTGGGATATCATCCGTGTACAACGAGAACAGCGCTACTGCATTGATCGTTCAAGGACTTCTGGACTCTGTCGCCGCGGGGATCTTGATATACATGGCATTGGTTGACCTGCTGGCTGCAGATTTCATGCACCCGAGGGTACAGAGTAAACCGAAGCTACAGTTTGCGTTGAATGTTTCTCTGCTCGCAGGCTCAGGCTTGATGGCTCTCCTTGCCAAGTGGGCTTAAATGTCATGTAATAGGTCTAGTTTGCCATTGGTTGTGCTTAGTTAATTACCAAGAATACATATTATTTTCCGTACCTCGATGACTTCACCGATGCCACTGCATGGACGTGTGACTTTTGTCGTATTACCGATCACATGCATTACGTGCACCATGTTTGCCGCCTGAGAGGAATAGGAGAGAGCCATCGCAGAGTGGGAACAGAGACTCCCGACGCAATTGATTGGAGCACCACCCAGAATCTGAGCACGTGGCACTGCTCGTCGAGGATCTCGACGTGCTTGCGGTTGGTCACCCCCGGCAGGCCCGATACGCGACGGACCTCGCGTACGGTACCGACGTCGTCGATCACGTGGCAGCTCTTTACGAATTACTTGTAGGCCTGCAGCCGGTCGAAACGCCGCACCACCGACCACACGGTGGCCACGCGCGGGCGCCGCGACGTGCTGCACCGGTGGGCTCCCGCCGCTCGCTCACGGACGGAAGGATGGAGTGCGGCATGGCAGCTGGGTTTGGCTTGGAGGGCTCATGGAACATGCATGATTGCTCCCATTGCCAATGAGCTTCCTTCTCATGTATCAATCACGAATCTTGACACACTAGTTTGTCGCAATAATTAAAATGAATGGACTTATTGGAACTACATGATCCTGAGTTATTACGCCTCTTATAGATCATCGCTACAAAATCTCCACTAATTTTAGCAAGATCACAGCTGATTTGAAAGTATAGCGTCTGTATGATGAAGTGTGAAGACTCAATATTTAATGCTAAGAGGAGAGCCACAGAGGATCCACGAAATCACAGCCTACATATCCAGCAGTGGAAGTGAAATCTGTAGGTCATAAGCATCAGTCCATTCATGTCCTTTAAAGCAGCCCTACTGGTCAAGAACTCAAAAGCCCATGAAGCCGCAGGCTCAGCGTCATCACATCGGTGGCCACAGACACAGGCACAGTGATGTGATGTACAGCTGCCACAATAACCTGGTGACACTGCTCTCCAAAGTTAGGTTAGGATGGAGCCCGTAAACTTTGGCAGGGATAGGGTGTCAGCTTTAGTGCGAAGGAAGAAAAAGGGAGAGCCGAGAGCGGACGAAAGGGAGTGTCCTTTAGCCATTTAAGAGAGCCCTCGGAACCGGTGACGGGGAGCGACGAGGAGGAGGGTAGGAGAAAGACGTTGAGGCACTCCAAGTTCCGAGGGCGGAGTGGTGGTGCTTCTGCACCAGTTAAACCTAGATTTCCTCTGGAACTTAGACTGCCCTAATCCTCAATCAAGTGCCATTCCACGTTGGGTCAAGCTCCTACCGGTGAATCCTGACATGTATATACCTCAAGCATCTGAAGAAATGCCCAGAGCGGATGGCCACTGCGCTGCTGCACAGTCCGAGAACTACTTCACATGAAGGAAACAGTGAAAAGGAAAGCTACACTACCATCAGAGATTAGTCTGCAACCTGTGGAAATGATTGGTGGAGCTTTATTTTCCCACCAACTCACCTAATGCCTGCACAGGCCATTAAATTCGGCATATAAAGGCCGGAGAAGCTGAGTTCCTTTCTAACAAAGCTATGCCACCCACCCGAGTACATATCCAACTATAAATATACCCCAATAGCCCCAAGGCTTCCCCATCCCTCTCTCTCTCTCTCTCTCTCTCTCTCTCGCGGTGGGTTGACGAGGCAAAAGTAAGGAAGAATCTGTAAAGCTCAGGAGGGATAGCGCCATGGACGATGAGGAACATGAATTCTGAAACCATTTGGAGGTTCTACTTTCAAGTCTAATGCGCTATCTATCCTGAGTTCTATGGGTTCTTCCTACTACTACTCTAGGAGGAGTTTGATGCGTGGGGAATGCGTAGTATCATCCTCTCTTATTCTCATCCACTTCCGTATATTATTCTACGCTTTCCATTTGCTAGCAGCAGTTGGCTTCTTCTCACGCCAAAACTAGTAGCTACGTCACCATCCTCACTACGAAGCTTCCCAAGCTGCTTGTTTCCTTCTCAACATATGTTAAGGTACACCTTCATACCAGTTCAAGGCACGTAACAGGATGTGAATTGCCTTCTCCTCCAACCCTTCTCTCTCTCTCTCTCTCTCTCTATGCTTTATTCATCGAGTAGCCAAGCATTTCCTCTGACCTGGTTCCGTGTTTTCGCAGATATCCTTGGAAAGGGAAGTGCAATTGACCTCTGATCCCACAGCTCTAAAGGAAACGTTAGATGCAAACATACACCAAGAAGAAGAGGCTGAGCAGCGGATGATGCCTCGAAGCAGAAAACTAAGGGCTAGTTGCGGACATAATTCAACCGAGTACGATCGCACAAAGTCACGAGATACGGGAATGGAAATTAATAGCAGCAGAGAAAATGGCAGCCGCCTGAACGAATACAGAGACGGCCGTATAATCTCCAGCCACTGCGAATGCGGCAGCATGTCATGTGCATTAACGAGCTGCCACCCTTTCACCGTCACCGCATGCCGCACATATGTTAATGCACTGTCACAAAACAAAAACCTGGAAAATGTTCATGACGAGTGTGGTAAAAATATGAGATTTACCAGCGTCGGGTACGGACGGCTCTCACCGCATGCATAGCTATCGAGAACGAATATGTTCTTGAAAGAAATATTGATATTATCTTATTTTTTCAATTATTATAATAAAAATGATGTAAAAATAAATATATTTAAATCTTAATAAATAAAAAATTCATGATAATAAATTATGAATCTTAATCAGAATGATTATATTATTATTAAATAAAATATTTAATAATAATGGTTTCATGAATAAAAAATTAAAATTATTTAAATCTTAATAAATAAAAAATTCATGATAATAAATTATGAATCTTAATCAGAATGATTATATTATTATTAAATAAAATATTTAATAATAATGGTTTCATGAATAAAAAATTAAAATTATTTAAATCTTAATAAATAAAAAATTCATGATAATAAATTATGAATCTTAATCAGAATGATTATATTATTATTAAATAAAATATTTAATAATAACGATTACAGTTCTATCTCGCAGATGCAATCATGAGATTTACCAGCGTCGGGTACGGACGGCTCTCACCGCATGCATAGCTATCGAGAACGAATATGTTCTTGAAAGAAATATTTGATATTATCTTATTTTTTCAATTATTATAATAAAAAATGATGTAAAAATAAAATATTATATTTTAACTAAAGAATTTTTTAACGATTTCTTCTTTAACTTTCATATTTCTCGACTCAAAACTCCGGTATAAAATATCATTTTGATTTCAAAAAGTTAATATTTATTATCATCAATCAATTTATAACGTTCAAAAATTAATTCAAATTTATAACGTTTGAATTATAATAAAGAACTTAATGATATTAAATATTTAATTTAATAATAATGGTTTCATGAATAAAAAATTAAAATTATTTAAATCTTAATAAATAAAAAATTCATGATAATAAATTATGAATCTTAATCAGAATGATTATATTATTATTAAATAAAATATTTAATAATAACGATTACAGTTCTATCTCGCAGATGCAATCATGAGATTTACCAACACGAAATGGGAACGATGACGAAGAAAGCAGTTCTTGCTTCGAGAAATTGACTTCCCGAATCAAAAAGCTATCAGTGCAATTCGTCGTCCACCGCACCTCTCGGATGAGAAGAAACAAGCAATCCTTATAGCTCCCATACTTGGAAACCATTTATGAGCTTTGGTGCATGCTTTCCTCTCTTATTCCACGGATGTGCATGCAAGCTGGATTAATGAATCTACATAAAGGTTTTGCGTGAAGGACGAATCAATCTATTGTGATAGGAATTCGGGATATGGAGGAATTAATGGAAAGAATAAATCAAAGTTGCATTAAATAAATCGATCCAATTTTATAATATAGTGATAGATTGTTTAAATATCCTTAACATTATTTTTTATATTAAACAAATATAAATAAAAATAACATTTTTAAAATTATTCATTTAAGAGGGCATTTATGTTAATAAAATTAGGATTGACGTGAGAAATAAATTTAAATCAACTCGGTTGAGCATAATTATCATAATGTTTATGTTTCTAATATTAGTTGATATTTTAAATATATTTTACAATACGATCAGTTTAGTTGACCCACTGATCCCGTTAATAATCGAGGATCCAAGGTTTGATCGAATGGATCGTTTTTCGATTTAATTCTCGTTTCACGATTCGATTCTCATGACGTAGAAGAAAATAAACGTAATTGAATTAAGGTACTTCGAATGAATTTAAGACTGTCAAATCTCATGAGAAACAAAGCTCACCATGTACTACTGTTAATCTGGTATACATATTAGTCCAATGGAAAATATTGACTTTTACTCCTGAATTTAATTGACAAGTGAAATTAATTCCGCAGAAGATTGGAACCACAAGGAATAAGATTTCCTTAATTTGTTATATTTGGAACATTATCCCATCATTTACTCATAGGATTCAGTTGGTGCCATGGCACGGTTGTTTGTTTCCTTGCCTTGTAGGAACAAGATTTCCTTTCCTTGCACACAATGTTCTTAACCTAATTATCGGATGGTTAATCGATACCTTTTCAACTCGACCGATGATCAATGGAAACCCTCTTCCGTGCTCTAATAAAGGAAAACTGAGTTGTCATTTTCCATTAAATCAACCTTGATATGGTGTCTTCATGGCGGATCCGAATGAGATATGGATTAACAGGTGAATAAACGATCAATTAATCCTCCCCTCTTCAACCTTATCCACACTCCCGAGTATATAACCTCGCATGCATGCACCCAAGCTTTGGGACGGTGACAAGCATGGCACGCTTCCTCCTTCACTTGCTCCTCTTCTTCTCCTCCCTCTTCTTCGACTTCACCGCCTCCGCTGACAACGGCACCCGTGCACCCGACTTCTCCGCCGTCCTGTACTTCGGTGACTCCACTCTGGACACCGGAAACAATGGCTACATCCTCACGTTGGTCAGGGGCAACCATCCCCCTTACGGTCGGGACTTCCCGGGAAGCGTTGCGACAGGGAGGCTCTCCAATGGCCTGCTTGTGCCCGACCTTCTTTGCTCCGAGCTCGAGATCAAGCAGCTGTCGCCGCCGTTCATGGACCCGAATCTCTCGGACGACGACATCCGCACGGGCGTCAACTTCGCGTCGGCCGGGTCGGGGTTCGACGACGCGACCTCGGCTCTCCTGAACACGATCCCCATATCGAGGCAATCGGAAATGTTCGAGGAGTACCTCGCCAGGCTCAAAGCTGTTGCTGGGGAGGAGGACGCCAAAAGAATCGTAAGAGACGCTTTGTTCCTCGTCAGTGCGGGAACCAATGACTTCCTGTTGAACTACTATGACCTGCCCACCACCACCAGGACTGCGATGACCATAGATGAGTACCAGGATTTCCTGCTCCAAAACCTCCACAAGTTTCTCAAGGTAATCGATGCTTTCCATCGCAAGCACTTCGTAGTCGATTCCTTGTTCATTTGCTGTTTCATGCATGCAGGATAGCTATGATCTTGGCGGCCGCAGGTTCATAGTCGCTGGCCTTCCTCCGATCGGGTGCTTACCGCTCCAAATGACGCTAAACGTGGTTCATTCTGTCGTCCGGACGTGCGTCGATGAGCAGAACTCAGATGCGCGGCACTACAACTCCAAGCTCAAGCACCTTCTGCTCAAGACCCAGCAATCTCTTCCCGGGAGCAAGTTTGCCTACCTCGACTTGTATGACTTCTTGATGGAGGTCCTCAACAATGCAGCCAAGTATGGTAAGCCGACCTGCATCACTTCTCCCTCTCGATCAAAGAGAACGGCCAGCTTGGAGTTCGAGTAACGCTGTCGAAATGTGCTCTGGTTCGATGCAGGTTTCCAGGAAACCAAGAGAGGATGTTGCGGGACGGGGCTGTTAGAAGTAGGTCCTCTTTGCAACCGGTTGAACCCAGCTTGCCCGGACGCGTCGAGATTTGTGTTTTATGATGCCATCCATCCGTCGCAGAGATTTTATGAGTTGATCACCGACTACATTGTGGAGGACATCGTTCCACATTTGCGACGACGAGTGTGATTAACGAGCCTGTCATCGAGTCCATTCATCTTTGACCCGTTTCACTCTATAACAAACGTTTCCATTGTGATACGTGTGGGCAACGTCTGTTGTTATGGCGCTTTTGTGCAACGCAAGTCGTGTCCACTTAGGTCGTGTGTAGCTCTCGCTGACATTAGTTTATTTATGATGCTCCTCGGAGCAGAGTACCGACGCCAACCCGCCGACCGCACTCTTCTTTCCTTTATATCGAAGTGAAGCTTTACCCCCACGACTAGAGCGCTTCCGAGATCTACAAGTAGGTCACCGGAAGGCGTCGCGCGAAGTGAAGCTTTACCCCACGACAAGAGCGCTTGCGAGATCTACAAGTAATTCACCGGAAGGCCTCCCGCCGGCGATGATGTCTTCCGCCCCCTCCCTGCCTCCCCTCCCCATCTCAAACCCCCCTGCCTCATCCGCCGCCCCCGTCGCCCCCTCCTCCGCCGCCCCCGTCGCCACTCCCGCCTTCCGCCTCTTCCTCTCTCGCCTCTCGGACTCCGTCGGCCGCTCCCTCTCCAACCGCCGCCCCTGGTCGGAGCTCGCCGACCGATCTGCCTTCTCCCGTCCGGATTCCCTCTCCGACGCCACCTACCGCCTCCGCAAGAACCTCACCTACTTCCGCGTCAACTACGCCGCTGTCGTCGCCGCCGTCCTCGCCATCTCCCTCATCACCAACCCCTTCTCTCTCGTCGTTCTCCTCGCCCTCCTCGCCGCCTGGTGTCTCCTCTACCTATTCCGCCCCTCAGATCCGCCGCTCGTCATCCTTGGCCGGACCTTCTCGGATCGCGAGACCCTCGGCAGTCTTGTCCTCATCACCGTTTTCGTAGTCTTCCTCACCTCCGTCGGGTCGCTTCTGATCTCAGCCCTGGTCGCCGGTGCCGCCATCGTCGGTGCCCATGGGGCTTTCCGGGTGCCGGAGGATCTTTTCCTCGATGAACAGGAAACGGGCGCTGCTAGCAGTCTCTTATCCTTTCTTGGAGGAGCCGCCGCGTCCGCGGCCTCGGCTGGACCTGCTGTCGTCGCCGCTGCCCGTGTCTGATCTACCAATCTACAGGTCTCAACTGCGCCGAGGTTCTTGATTTCTTGTTATCTTGTTCTTCCTCCCTCTTGTTTGTATGAAACAAAAGTATATTCCATTGATATGTTCCAGGGTTTCTTTCAGCAATGTCTTTTGTTCTATATACAGACATCGGACTAAATGTTTTTGTTACTTTATGTGGTTATCGATGCATACAGTATGTTACACCTTAGATCTATGGAAGAATTGTATGATCTAATCTCTTTGGTATGCCTTGGGTGTCATAATTAGATCTGTATCTCCTTATTTCATCTTGACATTCTGTTTTTATGTATGAGATCGATCTGACTACTATGTTTTGTAGGGTGTGTCAAGAGTTCTCAGATCTGAAAGTAATTAATGTACATTTCAGAATCTAGTAAGCAGATTCTGCCTTGTAGAGTTCATTTTGGTGCAATTATGTTTTGGTTGTCTTCAGATGCTAGATATTAGAGAGTTGGTATATCAGATCTATTGCTGGAGAAGTTCTTTGTTGCTTCTGTATTGAGTTTCACAAATTCTTTTTATCTTTGCGCAGATGGATGTTAATTGTTGACAAATTTAGAAATCAATAATACATTTAGAATAACCTTTTATTTATGTTGTTCTACTGGATAATGGGAAGCTGCTATAATTTGTGAACATCTTAAATGATATGACACTGATTTTTCACCAGTTGATTAGACAGTAAAAATTCTAGGAGATCACCGCTTAGGCATTCAGTTCAGTTTTAGTCTTAGTCTTGTTTTGATAAGAGACCCTACATGGTTATTCAATAAGGAGGCACCGGAGGCTGGTTCTTTATGCATAGTTCTCTAGTGAGGAGGCGATAGAGGCTTTTCCGTAAGTGTTTATTCCACTGAGAGTGCATGTGATGATATATGCCTATAATAATACTCTCGTGCCCTACTTAAGATCTTTTGAGCTAGCATTTCTAAATTAGTCCTTTTATGTCTCCTCTTACTGAGATGAAAATGTTGAGGTAGACACGTGAAGTTGCTGGAAAAGATAAGAACAGAAATATTCTTGTTTGTGAATAATTAGTATCATGAATCACCTTAAGATGATGTGAACATGTTATAGGAGGAATTTTTGATCTTTTGGCTGGTCAAGATGGGACAACTAGTATTTGTGGTGAAAGGAAAGGGGAAAGAGTCTAAGACTTCTCTGGGAAATATATTAAAAATTTGAGTGCTATTGATTTAACTAAAGATGGAAAGCGATTTAAGATGACTTCTCTAGGAATTATTGATGTATAATTGATGTTTTTGGCTAGACAAGATGGGACAATTAGTATTAGTGGTGAAAGGAAAGAGGAAAGAGACTTAAGACTTATCTAGGAATTATATTAAAAAATTGAATGCTATTGATTTAACTAAAGATGGAAAGAGAGTTAAGAAGATTTATCTTGGAATTATTGATTTAACTAAAAATACGGAACTCAGTAGTGGAAAAAGAGTCCATGTAGTCGATCTCAAATAGTTGGGACATTAGTTCTTCTTTTATTGTTGTTCTACCTATGGTGTGTGCACATGCTTGTGATTTTTTTGTGCCTGAAGTAGTTTCTCTATATCCCTATGTATCTGGGACTTATTATATGAATGCATCTCCATTATCGAAATACTTCTTTTCTCTTCTTTTTTTTTTCAATTCAAGTTCTTGTGATGACACTTTTATGCATCACCATAACATAATGTATACATCTATACCTGACAGAAGAGAGATAGCTACATGGTTTGGTCAAATAAATTTCAGTTTATCTTCTTTATAAATGCTTTGTTGCTTTTTTCTTCCATTCATGAGGAAATCAGGTTGAGACATCAGACTCTGTGATTAGCTGCATAGTTTGTCTCTGCTGTTTTGCTCCATTGGGCATTATCATGTTGAAGCATTTTTTATATGACTTTCACAAAAAGGTATCCTACCAACTAGGTCTGTGGAGTTTGGAATCTTGTATATCATGTTAACTTTAAATCTCTTTTTGACTTGACCATGTAAACTTACGGATGACATCTTTTAAATCTTTTTGGGAAGTCAGATACTATTGAAGTAAGGATAAATCATGTATTTTCCTTCGTTGGTTACAGATATCCAACCGGATAGATGGAACTTTTGTACCCATATCGTGCTACTACAAATTACAAGATTTTATAGAGCTACAATCTAAGGATTGAAATATATAGTAAGAAAAAAGGGGGCAACAATCTCGTTGCCCTTTTTGGTGCACAGGTAGAAAGAGGTGATGTCGTCTTTAGTTTATTTTATTATATATATATATATATATATATATATATATATATATATATATATATATATATATATATATATATATATATATATATATATATATATATATAATAAAAAAAGGTGACGTTGCCTCATTTCTACCCGTGCGAAGAGAAGGTGGGGAGAAGAAACCATTTCCATCTCCTTGCGCAAAAAGGGCGACGAGGCGACGTCGTTGCCTTGTTTCTTCTACCTATGTGGGGAGAAGAAACGCCACCTTGACGATGCTCGGTTTCTTCTCCCTGTGACATCGTCGAGGATTCTTCTCCTCGTGCGGATGAGGAGAAGTCGTCGACGACACTGAGGTCTCGTCACCTCACACGAGGAGGGAGAGCGACATTGGATCTCCAGGTTCTCCTTTTCTTCTCCCTCTTCTTTCTTCTCTCTCGGGTAATACCACCCGGTAGCGGGTGGTAACGGGGCGAAAACAACTCTAATCGACGGTAGCAAGCGGTCCGCGTACCGGTCTGCTGGCGGACCAGTACGTATCGTCTGGTATGGACAGTATTATTCGAAATTAAAAACCTTGATACAATCCATTAAGTACTGCAAAATTCCTACTATGTTTTGTAATTATGTCATTGCTGCTTAATTCCTACTATCTCCTATAATTATATGCTATCTTATTCTATAATCTTAAACACGATTGCTCTGTAAAATGTGGTTTCGTTTAGTTACATGAATGTTAGCATGTTGAACTTCTTTTTTCCTTTTGAATTTAGCATGACTGGATAAATTACAAGAATTACTTCATTAAGGATATTTTTATTACGACTAAAACAAGTGACTTTGCTTGGGAACACTAAGGTAGCATGAAATTTTAGGGAAAGAATTTCATATTATCTGTCATGTAAAAGTCTTTGGTAAGTATTCATACTTTGTGTGTTCAGTCACAAGTGCTCTGTGCATCAAGATTCTTAGGTTGGTTGAATCTCCTGCTAGGAAAGCTTTATGAAGGTGTTAATTGACCTCAACTTCTTATTAGTGCCATTTATAAGTAGATTAGGTTGTCAACTAGTTGCTAGATGTTGTTGGTGTCTCTGCTGCTAATTATTTCGTTGCCCTTGCAACGGAAAATCACTTTATAAGAGAATCATCAAGCAGCCTTTTCTTTTGGTGCATCTTTGTTGAGTGTACGTGAAGCCTGTGCAAAAAATATGTCTATTAACTAACTGAAGTCAACTATCTCAATGCTTCTTTTTCAGTGTATGTTAGGGTTTGTGTTACATGCGTTCTTCTTGGATTAACTTCATCAAAAGCTTACCTACTAACTTCAACCAATTCTCTTAATACTGTTATTTTTGAGTGTCCATTAGGGCATGTTCTCATATGTATTAATTGATCCCATTTGTGGTTAAAAGTTTTGCCTATTCAACTGGATTCAACTCTTGTGTTGGAGTTGTAGGTAAGGGTGTTTCCACAGGTATTAACTGACATAAACTTCATATTTGTAGGGCCATTTGTGATTCAAGGTCGCCCATCAACTGCAGCCAACTTTAGCGTTTAGCGTAGGTATCAGACATACAAGAGTTTGACAAATCTGTATGTTTCACATCATTCCAACGTGAGTTAGGAAAAAGGATATTAGAGATGTGATATTCTTGGATTTGAAGAACATTAACTGTCAAGTTTTTTTCTTTGGCTGGCATTTTGATGATGTGCAAGTACTTTTATGGTCAACTTTATACTGCTTGAATTTTCAAATGAAAGCCGAAATTAGCTCACCAAGTAATTTACATATTTCAATTAGTTTTCTCATGGATTTGGAACTGCAGGGCATGGTTACGTACTGTCTTTTGGTTTATTATATCAGTAAGAAATGGAGGGAGGGCCCCCACTGAATAGAACTGGGGTAGGTTCATTCCCAATGTTGCTACATGTCCACATGATGGCATCGTGCAGCGGTGGTTTCAATGTTTGCGACACTCACTATAGACACTTGCTATTATGATATTGGCCTACCGTCCTTACGATCTCCTGTTTGTCCTCCTCTATTTTGTTCCGTCATCCGTAACCGTCATTGGAATATGGTCGATGTTAAAAATGTAGCTGAAATGAGTCGATGCATCTCCCTTCGTCTTGGCCTCTCGTCGTGGGTTATCCAAACCGACATTGTCGTGGTTGTGATCGTCGTGCTTTTTGATGCCGCTCCCTGCTCTCTCTCTCTCTCTCTCTCGGAGTCAAAAAAGGAAATCAAGGAGACTAGCAATATTGGGTGGTGGGTGGAGAAGGAGAATGGGGGGAGTGTGCAGCGAGTGCTATGAGTGCAGGCGGAGGCAAAATTTATGGCGCTTCCACTACTGTTGTGTCAGGTCTAATGGTTCCACTAGTACCGTCCCGCAGGTCTACTATGGAGTCATTTGGTGATGCTACTTACCGTTGCTGGTGATCCATCCATCGACTACTATTCTAGTTTAATTGAATATGCAGCGGGGTTCATCGGACGGTGGTGTTTGGGCATAATAGATGTCAGAAGGAGTAAATATATGTCTTGGTAGCGCACTTAGGAAAATAAAAGCGCCGAAATGCTAAATCAAGAGATATATCATCATATCTTCCAACAAGCTCACGACGACACATCGTATCTTCCACATCAAAGTGAAGACGGGAGATGGATGGGATCCATCCATCTTCGTACATCATCGAAGCTGCGTCTCCCAAGCTATCACCACGGTCACATCTCCCTCCAGTCTTCCTCCACTGTTCGATGGATGGCATCGACGAGGGAGACCGCACCGACCCGATGCGTGGACCCGTTCAAACAATGTAGCCGTTATGACCGAGTGGGAGCGTCACTATAGCCCCTTCTAACCTCCTCCTCCCACAACCCTACTGCCAGACGCCGCCCATCATCATCACTGCACTTGGCTACACGAAAGAGAGGGAAGAAAAAAAAAAAGAAAAAAGGAGAGAGGAACAGGAGGCAGACTAGCCGTTAGACTAAGGATATAGCCTTCTTCCCTGATTCCCTCATCCCAAACAAAACGAACATCTCAACCAAGGAGATCAGCGGACTTCCGACCTTCTCATCCTCATCGCTACTCATCCCTCCTCCTCTTCTTCTTTCTCCTATTGTCTCCTTCCCAAGTTAGCATGCGAATGAAGAGGCGGCTGGAACAATGCCAAAACCCAGGGGAAGGGAACATGGAGAGACGGAAGCAGCGTAGCTCCAGGGCAGCTCCGTATCAGCACTCCGCAACAAGAAGCAGCCTTCGCCACTTTCAGCTCGACCGGATTTCGATGCTGTTTCACCTCCACATTGCCCTCTCCTTGCTGCTGGCTCTTCCCAGCCCGGCCTCCACCGAGTCCTGGGACGGAATCATCATCAGCCAGGCCGACTACCAAGGCCTCCAGGCCTTCAAGCACGCCTTGGATGACCCGCGGGGCCTCCTCCGCAGCTGGAATGACACCGGCCTCGATGCCTGCTCCGGCGCCTGGGTGGGGATCAAGTGCGTCATGGGGAAGGTCATCGCCATCCAGCTCCCCTGGAGGGGACTCGGCGGCCACATCTCCGAGAAGATCGGCCAGCTCTCCGCCTTACGGAAACTGAGCCTCCACGACAACTCCATCGGCGGCCAGATCCCTTCGGCCATCGGTTTCTTGCCTGACCTCAGAGGCCTCTACCTCTTCAACAACCGCTTCTCCGGCGCCATTCCTCCGTCCATCGGCAACTGCGTCGTGCTCCAGACCGTCGATCTCAGCAACAACTCGCTCACCGGGAGCATTCCTTCTTCCATTGCCAACTCCACCAAGCTGTACAGGCTGAACCTCAGCTTCAACAATCTCTCAGGTGCCCTCCCCGTGAACATTACTCGCTCCGCCTCGCTCACCTTCCTCTCACTTCAACATAACCATCTCTCTGGTCCCGTCCCTGACACTTGGGGTGCGACCAACGGCGGCAGCCAAGTCTATCAGCTGCAGACCCTGTATCTTGATTACAACTCCATCAGTGGGAATCTCCCCATCTCCCTCAGCAGGCTACGGATGCTCACAGAGATTACAGTCAGTAACAATGGACTTAGCGGAAGCATACCGGAAGACATCGGCACACTGCCGATGCTTCAAATCTTGGATCTTTCTCACAACAATATAGGAGGAAGCTTTCCTGCTACTCTGTGCAACCTGTCGTCGCTGGTCCGATTAAATCTCGAGGGGAACCACATCGACAGCCAGATACCGGACGCCATCGACGGGCTCAAGAACCTATCGGTGCTGTCACTGAAGCGGAACCTGGTCGGCGGTGTGATACCGGCGACACTTGGAAACATCACTAATCTGTCGCAGTTGGACCTGTCGGAGAACAACCTCACCGGAAAGATCCCTCCCTCCTTGACGCACCTTACTGCTCTGACCTCGTTCAATGTATCGAACAACAATTTATCAGGCCAAGTGCCTCTTCTCCTCGCCCAGAAGTTTAACTCGAGCTCTTTCAGAGGAAACATTCAGCTCTGTGGTTACAGCAGTTCAGTCCCTTGTCCTTCTTCTCCTGCTCCAAATCTTCCTCCGCCATCTAACCCTGCAGGGCAACCTCACGCTAAGCTGAGCACAAGGGCAATCATTCTCATAGTCGCAGGGGCAGTCCTCGCTGTGCTGCTGCTGCTCTGCTGTGTTCTGCTGTGGTGCGTGATCAGGAAAAGAAGGTCCTCGGGCAAGAAAACCGATGGCGATGCAGCTGCCACTGGAAGAGCCGAAAAGCCCGGGGCTGCTTCAGGAGCTGAGGTGGAGTCCGGCGGGGAGGCCGGGGGGAAGCTGGTCCACTTCGAGGGCCCGCTGGCGTTCACTGCGGACGATCTGCTGTGCGCGACGGCGGAGATATTGGGAAAGAGCACTTACGGGACCGCGTACAAGGCCACCTTGGAGGATGGGAACCAAGTTGCGGTAAAGAGACTGCGAGAGAAGATTACCAAGAGCCAGAAGGAGTTCGAGGCGGAGGTTAGTGAGCTTGGGAAGGTTCGGCATCAGAATCTCTTGGCTCTGCGAGCCTATTACTTAGGCCCCAAAGGGGAGAAGCTTCTCGTCTTCGACTTCATGCCCAAAGGAAGCCTTGCAGCTTTTCTACATGGTAAGCTCAACATGGTCTCTTCTTTATCACCTTTACTCTGAGAACGAAGGTGGTAAATTGATATGATACTCTCTGTTTCGCTAACGCAGCTCGGGGACCTGAGATATCGATAGATTGGCCTACAAGGATGAAGATAGCCAAGGGCATAACCAGGGGCCTCCTCTACCTTCACGGCGACCTGAACATGATCCACGGCAACCTGACAAGCAGCAACGTCCTCCTCGATGAGAGCGCCAACGCCAAGATCTCCGATTTCGGGCTCTCGCGCCTGATGACCAACGCTGCTAGCTCAACTGTGATCGCCACATCCGGTGTGCTCGGGTACCGAGCTCCGGAGCTGTCGAAGCTCAAGAAGGCCAGCACGAAGACCGACGTCTACAGCCTCGGAGTCATCATGCTCGAGCTCCTGACAGGTAAGTCACCAGGGGAGGTGATGAACGGCATGGACTTGCCACGTTGGGTGGCCTCGACCGTGAAAGAGGAGTGGACGAACGAGGTGTTCGACCTGGAACTGATGAGAGACGCGGAGGGGACGACGACAGGGGACGAACTTCTCAACGCCTTGAAGCTGGCCCTGCACTGCGTCGATCCGTCACCGGCGGCCCGGCCGGAGGTCCAGCAAGTCCTGCAGCAGCTAGAGGAGATCAAACCGGATGCTGCTGCAGGCGCTACCGGCTCCGGCGACGACGGTGGCTCCGCTACTGCAGCATCAACGAGCATAGATTAGCCGAGAATCTATATGAATTCATTACATTAATTCGTTGCAGCTTTATGTCACAATAACGTTAGTCGAATTATGTATATACATGTCGGCTTTGGTTATCGTTGATCTCAGTCATTGTTCTCCTGCCAATTATGCTTCTCTATGGCATGTAATCGGTGTGTTAGTATGAGCTCTTGAGAAAGAACATGTAGTAGTCTCATTTCATCTAACCTCACAAGATAAGACGATTTCAAATCTTTTACTTTTGATAGAGAAGAATATACTACCAGCTAATAATTATTTGATAAGTAGTCATCGTGTAAGAGTCTTTAATGGAGGAAAAGGATCTAGGTTACTTTCCACCTGTCTGCCCAGATGGATAAAAATCCAAAACAAATAGTTTTGGATTGTACCCTTGTCAATCATGCCGAGAGTGAATGATCCTCTGTCGATACTTAATAGTCCTCGTAAGGTCGACTACTACTCCCAATGACCAGTTGTACTGGATCTGGGACATCAAAACCTATAAGTCTGTTATCAAAGAGTGGAGCACTCATACATGACATCATTTGTGTCTCAAGTCTAAGGACCAGATACACCACTAGGACTACGGAATCGTTGTCTGACAATAAGACATCATCAACCATCCAGCATTCCGTAAGCGGATCAATCACTGAACTCATTCTCCAATGAGCACCTGTACTGTATCCCTAGTGTCCCTACACGAGCAGCTATGAGACCAGCTGCTCTATCATATGGACGGGTATATAGCACATCAGTCTATCCGGTTATCTCGATATCCCTCTCGAGTAACCTATGACCGAGATTATTTAGGATCTGTGTTTAAAGGTAAATCGGTCTCATTATCGTGATCTCATCACGATCCAATTCTCATTACACAGATCCAAGGACATCACAATATATACATGCATATATGCAATAGTCAATATAAAGTAATAAATACTAAAATATAATAAGCAAAAAGATTCTGTGTCAAGTCACACGTGCCATCACTAACGTGATTGACTTGCTGGGTACCTATGACTAGGAATAGTCAATATGTGGATGTATCCACTTCGACACAATGTCTATGCGATATTGGCATCTATTCAATGACTCGGGCCTCTCATTATCGAGGATGTTCCCGAGCAACTTACTTGTCCCTATTGAGGTGTTCTTGAACCTCACCCAGTAAGTGTAGATGCTAACGAGCATCATATAAGCCATTGCTCCACTTTTGCCCCGGCTCAACCACCATTAGCACTAGCACCCATCAATGTTCACTCACTCGATGTGGTGCCAACTTCCCAAGAGCGCTTAAGGCTTATCAAACCGTTGACCGAGGGGGTACTTTATTCCCTAATCATGGAATTCAGCGGACCACACAACCACTCTACCCTACCTAAATTTAAGACCCAATTAGAAAATTCGATGGATGATTCCATGTAAATCCAATTATGATAAATGGATGGAGGAGATAAGATGAGAGTTTCGACAATCCAAAAGGGAAGCACTGGTTGACCCCACCTCAGGTCGATCCCCATTGATCCAAAAAAATTCAAGAGGAACTAATCTTAGCAAACTTTTGCCTCTTGTTGTTCGAGACATTCGATAACGGTACCAACCTAATAGAGCATATTATTGCTTTTCGTGCACAAATATTATTGTACAACACTTCGGATGCCTTAATGTGCCATGTCTTCTCGACCATGTTAAAAGACTCAATACGAGAATGATATACCCGTCTGAAGCCACTATATATTAGTTCTTTTGCTTAGCTTATAAGACAGATCGAGCTTCACTTTTTAGGGAATGTATGCTCGAGGCCATCAATGACAACGCTTCTTTGACTTAGGCAAGGGGAGGAGGAAACACTCTTAGACTTCATCACTCGGTTCACCAATGAAATTCGAAAAGTAAAAAATGCTCATTCGTCTCTCATAATATAATTCTTCATGATGGGACTCAAGACCTTTCATCTTTTTTAGTCGTTGATAGAGAAGCCACTAGCAATAGTACTAGAGGTACTTCAGATAATCAATCAATACATTACCGTTGAGGCAATGGTCCTAAGTAAGCATGAGGAGTCATGCAAAAGGTCGAGACATGAGCGACTGTAATTTGCTCCGACTCGAGGTCACCACAGCGAAGAAGAAACGAAAACCTAACTTCACTTTTTAGGGAATGTATGCTCGAGGCCATCGATGACAACGCTTCTTCAACTTAGGCAAGGGGAGGAGAAAACACTCTTAGACTTCATCACTCGGTTCACCAATGAAATTCGAAAAGTAAAAAATGCTCATTCGTCTCTCATAATATAATTTTTTATGATGGGACTCAAGACCTTTCATCTTTTTTAGTCGTTGATAGAGAAGCCACTAGCAATAGTACTAGAGGTACTTCAGATAATCAATCAATACATTACCGTTGAGATAATGGTCTTAGGTAAGCATGAGGAGTCATGCAAAAGGTCGAGACATGAGCGACTGTAATTTGCTCCGACTCGAGGTCACCACAGCGAAGAAGAAACGAAAAACCTAAGTTACCTCACCCAATCTCAACAAAATTTTGCCTCCTATCGTTCGAGACATTCGATAACGGTACCAACCTAATAGAGCATATTATTGCTTTTCGTGCACAAATGTTATTGTACAACACTTCGGATGCCCTAATGTGCCATGACTTCTCGACCATGTTAAAAGGCTCAACACGAGAATGATATACCTGTCTGAAGTCACTCTATATTAGTTCTTTTGCTTAGCTTATAAGACAGTTTGAGCTTTACTTTCTGGGGAATGTATGCTCGAGGCCATCGATGACAACGCTTCTTCAACTTAGGCAAGGGGAGGAGAAAACACTCTTAGACTTCATCACTCGGTTCACCGATAAAATTCGAGGAGTGGAAAATGCTCATTCGTCTCTCATAATATAATTTTTTATGATGGGACTCAAGACCTCTCGTCTTTTTTAGTCGTTGATAGAGAGGCCACCGATAATGGTACTAGAGGTACTTCAGATGATCAATCAATACATTACCGTTGAGATAATGGTCTTAGGTAAGCATGAGGAGTCATGCAAAAGGTCGAGACAGGAGTGACTGTAATTTGCTCCGACTTGAGGTCATCACAGCAAAGGAGAAACGAATAACCCAAGTTACCTCACCCAAGGTCTAAGCTGATCCTCCTGAATATAACTAGAACTAAAGTTTTTTTACAAATAAAAGAAAAAGGGCTATTAAAAGACCCTCAACCGATAAAGATCTTGTTGTAATAAAGAGACACATCCAAATACTACTACTTCTATCGGGATTACAATTATGACATGGAGGATTATTGTGACTTGGAAGAGTATATTAAAGAACTCATATGTTAGGGACAACTTGGGCGGTTCATCCGAAGATACTGAGAACTTTCACCCTGACCTCAGGGGACCAATGGAGAGATAGATTGACATCATCATTGATAGACCCACCTTAGGAGGAGAGAGCTCCTCAAATCGTGAAGCATATGTCTGAGCTACCATTGAAAAATACTCAAGGACATGGGACAACACGAAGATAACCTTCAAGGAGGAAGAGAAGAGATAACTTTGACCCGAACCACGATGATGCCTTAGTAGTCTTCTTAAGGATGATCAATGCTTGAGTGAAGAGGGCCACGATTAATACAGGTAGCTCTAATAATATCCTCTATTTTGCTACTTTCCAAAAACTTGAGCTCTCGACTAATGACCTCATCCGTATGACTTCTTCAATAATGGGATTCATTGGTAACTCGATCTCCCCTCTTAGGATTGTGAACATGTATGTTACATATGAGGATGAGTGACATGCTCCAAAATGGTGTTAACTAGATTCATGGTGGTCGATATCCTCTCGACATATATTACAATCATAGTTCAGGCTACACTAAACAAACTGAGGGTGGTAGCGTTGACCTACCACATGGTGATATTCTCAACAAGGATTGACATTAGAGAGTTGAAAAATAACCTGAGGGAGTCACGTTAATGCTATATTACGACGGTCTCCCTACCAAATAAAGCTAGACCCGAGACACCACCTATGGACCCTTGAGATTTTGCTATGTCCCTTCTGCATCTAGAGCCAATCAAATTATTGATTAAAGCACCCCTAGACAAAGCTCATCTCGATCAAGTTATCAAGGTATGGACAATGCTACCGAAGGAGAAACTAATGCAATTCATCAATTTGCTTAGGGGAAACGTTAAGGTGTTCGTATGATCATCAAGAGACATACCAAGAATCGACCTAAACGTAGCTCAGCATCACTTGAATATTTCTCTTGAGATATGATCAGTGAAATAAAAGCCTCACGAGTTTACTCTTGACCATCAATTAGTGATGAAGTAGATAAATTGTTAGGAGTAAAATTTAGTGTCGAGTTGCAATACCACCAATGCTCGCCAATGTTATACTTGTTAAAAGGTCTAATAGAAATAGGAGGATGTATTTTGATTATAATCTCAATAAAGTATGTTCGAAGGATAGCTATCGTTTTTTCTGGATTGATTAATTGATTGATACTATCTTGGGTCATGAGCTCAATCATTGGATGTATTCTTAGATTGGAAAAAATATTGCTATCGAGTCTTACTATTTAGATCGAAAAATATAGGATCAATATAGTAAAAAATGATTAAAAAAAATTTAATTATTAGATTGAAAAAATATTAAAATATATATAGATGACATTATAGTAAAAAAGAAGAACGACCGACTTGCATTTAATAGACTTGGCTAAGGGGGCTAAGCATCGGTTTTAATCTTACCGGCCGTGCTCCGACCGGCGAAATTCTAATTACGTGGTGCGACCCACGTACGGAACCTAAGTTAGGGTGAAGACGTTGCGAATCGTATCGGTAGGACCCACCGATGATTCAATTGGGTTCGCGATGGGGAGGGGGGGGGGGGTGGAGATCAATATTTCATGAGACCCTTCTCGTTCCGCTTCTCTCTCTCTCTCTCTCTCTCTCTCTCTCTTGAAATCCGCGTTCTATTTCTCACCATATAACCCATCCATTTCTTCTCTCCTGCGGTAAACCCTTCTTTGTTTTGTCGGTCCTGCCGAGCGGTGTTGCGAGTCCTCTGGACGCGTCGCAGGTATCCGTTCTTTCTTCATCGTGTGGCTTCAGTGCTTGTCATTGCTTTCTTCTTGTGGTGTCCTAATTGGATGGGTTTGTCTGGGTTTTTGGGGTGCGGCGATGTTCATATCATTTGCGCGATTGGAAGGAAGAGTTTGTATAGGTGGACGATTGTGGGTTTTAGCTTTGATCCTATCACCAGGTTTGCACCATTCTTTCATCATGAATTTTCGAGCAGGTTTCTTATGTTCTTCCTTTTTTATTTTTTTTGTGCGAATAAGGGGGAAAAATGCAAATATGTTAGCTTAAAAGCTTTAGAATTACAGGGAACACATGTTTTATAAAACAATAAGGCAAGAAGGTTCTAATTTTTAATTCTAGGTCAATGTATTAACCACGGCCGGTATGTAATTTGATTCCCACGCGTGCTGTAAAATGTGTAACCTTCCATAATTGAATCTTTATCTTTTCTTTACTTTATAACATGCATTATTTCCTCTTAGTTTTTTTAGTTTGTTTAATGATTCTAACAGTATTTTCTTACTAATTTGGAATGACAACTCTATTTTAGGTGAAAGGCACTAGATGATACGATATCCGCATGATCTTAATATTTACAGTGAATGTAACATAGAAGCATATCTATTAGATTATGTGATCTAATCTAATTAGATAAGATAGATTTTGATTATGATTATCGATCAATAGAAAAGAAATCGATAAGATCTTGATTGCCTTATGAGAGTTATGCTCTCATATATAAATAGATATCTTCTAAAGACTCAACATAATATACAGATACGTGGATACACAGATGTGTAAACACGTGACATAACTGAGATATTATAAATCCTCTTATCTCTCTTTAGTTACGTGAATCAGTCAATGAGATATTACAAATTTAACGACGGTATACTTATAAATTAGATAAAGACTTTCTGAAGAATATAAAAAGGTATATGTATTATAAATTTAAAGATCTATTTGATTTTAGATTTTATCATTAATAGTCATTGGCTTAATAATAACATATAATAGTTTTATATCTATAATTGATATTAGAGTTTTGAAATCAAATACGTTAAATCTATTTGTTAGCACATTTGGCTGAGATGTTAACCAATTTTTACTTACGAAGAGATGTTAAAATTTAATTTAAATTTACTGAGAAGTCAATGGCTTATATGTTAATAAAAAAATTAACTGAAATTTAATATGATAATATTGAAGGAACTCAATTATATCCTTAATATGACGAACAAAATTGTAAGCTCAAGAACATTGAGTATGATTATAATTGAGTTCTTTCTCATATAATATATTTTTAATCAATCTTCTTAATTTTACTCATTTAGAATTCACTATAATAAAATTAAAGATAAATAAATTTAAATAAGCCAACTAATATATGTGTCTAGAAATTTAGATTTTTAATACATTTTATCATCTTTATAAATAATCTATTAAGATATGACTATATATCTAATTTATATAAGATCTTATGTTGTTGATATATCTAAATGTACATATATGAAATCGAAAGATAATTAGATAAAAAAAATTAAATTTTATGATAATTATGATAAATCTAATTATAATTTTATTATTAGATTCCTAAAAAATTATTAAAAAATTATTTATATTCAATATGATTTATCACAACAAAATAAAATTACTTTAAAATAAAATCATAGTCTTCTTATGAATCAATAAAAAAAAAAAATCTAATTTAAGATATTTATGTATTTAAGATTATCCTACTAAGATAAGAATCTTCATTTCATATGAAAAAAATAAATTTAAAATTTAAAAAAAAGATATATCTTATTATCCTAAGCATACAACAAAATACTCCTTCAATGTTTCTACTTTCAAAATTACTTTGTTATTTTCCTAATCAATTGTGACATTTGAATTGGACTCTTCAAGAACATCAAAAAGTTGAGCAGTAACAGTAAAAGGTAGGCTTCTCGTGAGAAAGTCCTATTTGAGTTCGTTTATGTGTTTTGTGTTAGAAGATTTAGATGTATATTAGAGAATCTGCGGCTAAAACCAAAAAGGTGGCTTTCTTATATGTGCGTTGTACTGCACGAGCACATCTCCATATGGACACATATATGTGCGTTGCATTGCACACGCATAAACAAATATGGACACAAATATATGCGTAATACTTTTTCATGGGAAAAGGCCAATCGAGAATGGACTAACCCAAGCAACAACAAAAATATTTTTCGGACAAAAGCGAAGACACAGCAGCAGAGAGCAAACAGAAACAAATTGGCATAAGAAAGCATCTTCTAGATTGTAAATCTGCAGTACTCCTCTAATGTCCATGACCAAAATCAGCAAGTCAAAGTCCTTACCATTCACAACACAAGCATGTCAAGCAACAAGATGTGATGGCACATTCCAGTCTGCTTAAATCAAGCTCTCTTCCTAATTGTCCAGCCCTCGTTTTGAACTTGATGTAGCCCTAAAAGAAAAATGTTAGACATCGGATTACAGATATGCATAGTTGTGATTCGATGCTGCTACGGTCTCAAAGTTTGTACATACCAGGTTTTACAGTTTATGGAGGTAAAGCAATATATAACAGCATGTTATTCTCCAGATTGTTAAAATGCTTTGGAAAGAAAAAAAATAGAATGCAGAACAGAATCTGTTGGTTTGAACCAGCACAACAAATATAAAAATCTACACAATACCAATCCATATGAAATTGCGGCCTCTTGTAACCTAAATTAGCATGTCGTTTATTTTTTTGGTGACTTGACTTGGTTTCCATACAAGAAAAATGATATATGGATGCAACTTAAATATGTTCTTCCGTATATAAGATAAGCTCAGGAAAAGCTTTTAACTTTCAGAAAACAGAGAAAATTGGTGTCGATCAAAAAGCAAAAATTCAAACTAAGATTGTAAAACTCGCAAAGAATTATATGACCCCACAGAAGACTTTGTAAACCCTTTTTTTCATAGAATAATAGCACAGCATTAGGAAAAGAAAATAGCATCATATGACAAATGTAGAATGATGATAATTTAATCAAAATATAATAACAGGATGTAAGATTGCACCAGGAACTAACTAGAGAGAAAAGTTCTTCCGAGAGGCAAAATGTACACGTACAACGAGATACCAAAAAATGGAGATTAATCATTAGCAAAACCAAAAAGATCATAACAACAAAGTACCACATGAAAGACTTCAACTGAAAAGTTTTCATTCCAATCCTTCCACTCTGCTTCGTAATTCAGAAATTCGGCCTTCCTGTCAAAAGTCAGAGTAACTGTCTTTAATAAAAAGCATCATAATCCCTAAAACGAGAACCTGATCATGTCAGCCACACTCAGATATAATAAAGAAGGATGAAGTAGATGAATTCTAAAATGAGGATGATGACAACAAATAGGATCTCAATTATTATAAAAAGAATTTAGGTCATTGTTGGCTGCATCCGGCAGCAAAACATGAAAACAACAGAAACTAAAGTGAAAATGACGAGAACAATGAAGCAGAAGTTAAATGACAATAGCAACTGAGTTTCAAATCCCAACATATTGAGATGGCTGCATGAACGTGTTACCACCATTTTCCTCTATGAAGCCACTTCCTCCAAATAATGGAAAGACCATATATCCTCATTGCTTTTATAATGTTTTCACTGGTCTTCATCTCTTCTCATGACATCTCAAACATAAGCTATCTGTCGGTGCTGGTGACCAATGCCTGAAGCAACTGTAACTTAGCACTATTGCAACCATTTTTCATTAAATATCTCCTATTTGCACTAAACATGTAAGTCAGACAACCTGATCTCACCTACCAAACACTATCAATATATTTCCAATATGCACAGATTCCATAGAAAGTCATAATAACTGTGTTCTACATGAGTCCAGGTACTTGACATGGTAAAGAAAGTTAACCAAGTTCTTTTCACTGCTCTACTGATCTTTCACTAAACAATCAAGTTCTTCTTCACTTCAAAGTCTTCTTTCCTATTCTCCTAATTGCCAAGATCAAGTTGGTTAGACACCTAGCTTACACAATTAAGTACTTTCTGTGGCAATAAATGATTTCACTAAACAATAAAGTTCATGCAACAATCAAGTTCACTAAACAATTAAGTACTTTCTGTAGCCATAAATGATTCGAGTACATTAATACATGGAAAACAAATTGGTTATATAAAATGAACAATGCATGTTACAAATTGTATCTATTACGAAGGCAAAATTTTAAATTCCAAATAAGTAGTTTGAAGAATGGCCACAGGCAATTGGTTCATGGATTAATTAGCTACAGATTCTCTTAATCACTAGATTTTTTTTCACCTGAATTATAGGAGGAGAGCTTGCACGTGAACTACTTAAAACACAACCAAGGTATATCGATTGACTGAACTAAGAATCAACGAGAAATTGCGATTTCTCAAAGGTATGACAATAAATTGATCTAAGACACTAACTGAGATATCTCAAGTGAAGTTGCTCAAAGTATAAGAAGAAGGCATAAGCACGACCTGCTCAAGGATTCTGGCTGAACTCTCCTCCACAAGCCTGGCCAAACTTTCGAGTTTAAGTAGCATCATTCCATACAAATCTTCCAATTCTGAGGTGTACCCTGTGGCCGCAGGCCCAACAAGCCCCTCTAATCTCTCTGCCCCAAACCCCCCTGTCGACGAATCCAGCAAATGCTGCTCCCTGGCCAACTCCTGGAGACGGTTCAAGCTCTCTCCCCCTCCTCTCTTGATCCCTATCTCCCGTTCTCCCTCCTCCGGCCCCCTCAGCTGACACGGCATCCATTGGAAGGCTGACACCGGAGAGAAGGAGCTGTACTGCGCCCTGAACGCTGGCCCCACATTGACGATGTCCAGAGATCTCGGCTCGAGGACGCCGCCACCGCCGCCGGCCCTCAGGCGAAGGGCGAAGGCCCTGTACTCGTGGGTGTGGACCGCTTGGTTTCCGGTGGTCGAGGAGGACAGGAGGAGGAAGATGGAAGGCCGATGGGGAAGATCAAGGGACTCAAGCGAGCGATCAGGAGGGGCGTTAGTATCAAGGAGATCTGGGGTTCGAAAGAGGGAAAGGGAGACGGCGCGCTCCCGCATGGAGGGGCGGAGAGGAGATCGGCGGCGGCCGGAGAACCATCCAAGCAGGGAGGCGGCGGGGTGACCGGATGAGGAGGCGGCGTTGCGGAGAGAGGGGGATATGAGACGGCCTAGAGCGTCGTAGAAGGAGGCGCGGGAGGCGAGGGAAAGGTGGCCGGTTATGGTGGCGGCGAGGGGGCTGTTGGCGGCGGCGGCGGCGGATCCGGCGGAAGAGTTGGGGGAACCATGGCCACCGTCGTCGTCTCGAGGGTCGGGAGGGGGGAGGCGAGTGACGTGGCCGAATAGGAGGCCGTCGATATCGCCAGGGGAGGAGGCGAACCGTTCGATGATGGAGGCGAGGGCGGGACCGGAGATGGAGATCTTGGAAAAGAGCGGGTGGCCGTCGCCGTCGGGTATGGCGGCGGCGGCGGCCATGGCGATCGGAAGCGGACGACAGACTACCGTGGGTGCGATCGAGGCGGTGTCATGGTTGGAAACGGAAGCCCAAAACAGTCTCCCCACAAAACACAGGTCGGCGCTGCGTTTTTGTTGTACAGTCTATTTTTCTTTCTGTTTTAGTTGTTTTATTGGAGAAGCGTCGAGTGCCTTGCGTTTTCGGATCGGTCCTTCTACTACCCGCATTGATTACCGGACTTCTGATTGGCTAATAGAGGTGCAGCATTTGTTGGGTAAGACAACTCTTCCCAAAAAACAAATGATTTTTTTATATTTCTAAAAAGATATTTTTAAAAAACTTCTCATTTTCTCTTTCGACTTCTAAGAACATTTTTAGAAATAAAAAGCTCTATTTTTTCTCCATCATAGCATCTACATATCTATTGTGAAGTGACGAAGGAAAATATCAATGACGTTTATGTCAGCTCGACGCACTTCAAACCTGTATATGCAAGATTATCCAAGATGTTTTTAAGGTAGAAACATCGAACTCTCGATGTGCAATCGAGATCGAGAGAGATTTTCTGACCCGATCCTTTTGTACCCAAGTTAATAACTCGAGGTATATAAGTACGAACCTAAATAGTAAGAAAAAGTAAGCCCCCTTCTCATCATGTTGAAGATAAACTTTTATACTTGATTATAAAAAGATAGAATATTTCATGAAATATTATATAGGGAGACACTCTTTAATCGTCTCCAATGATCCTCTCTTGGGCTCTTGTCCATATGGGTAATAAGAGAAGGGACAACCTGAACTGCTTACCTTGAACCTATTTTGAACTTTTATCCATGTGGGCAGGCGGGTGGAAGGTGACCTGGATCATTTCCCTCTACTGAGGGCCCCACATGATAGTTACATGTTAGATGATGATTAATTAATAGTATACTCCCTGCATTTGTCCCCCCATAAGGTGTGCTTTAAGACTTTTGCAAGAGGGGTTTGAAGTACGACGTTTAGTTCATCCAAAATAAACACGTTCAAGATTGCCTCTCCATCATTGTTGGTGGTAATCCATTGCCAACTTGTCCCTTGTAGCATCGAAGGGCACACATTGGTAAGGGGAGGTCGGGTTTTCCAACCTTCCCATCCCTTCGCGACCTCCACGCCTCGAATGGAGGTGGGAGTTGATCTTCTTAACCTCAACACCTTGGATGGAGGTGGGGTTGCCCCTCTCGACTTTCACGCCTCGTGCACAATTTGTCTTGTGCTTTCGTCGTGGTAGATTTCTTCTCATATGGGTCGGGTTTTTTCAACTCATGCTTCGAGTATATTTTTCCTTGTGCTTCTGCGGATTTCTTCTCATGTGAGACGGGTTTTCCCGAGTCACATGCCTTGAGCACGCTTTGTCTTATGCCTCCGTTGTGACGGATTTCTCCTCAAGTTGGTCGAGTTTTTCCTAACCCATGCGCTTCAGGCACATTTTACTTTGTAATGAATTTTAACGCTTTTCGAGTTCTTTATCCATTGGTGTCCCTTTGGAATTGTCTCGAAGGGACACTTGTCTCAATTGATATATATATATATATATATATATATATATATATATATATATATATATATATATATATATATATATATCAGCTCCCTCCTTATAAATCCCACCTTATCATTTAGGATGATACTCATTCTTCCATTTGAATCTCTAGAGCCATTTTAAAAGCCTTCTACTTCGCCTCCTGGGTCTCCTTATAAGCCATCTCTACTTCGCCTTGGTTCTTTATGGGGCGAGTTAGTCCTCGAGTCTCTTGTAGTCCTGACATCGGTTTTGCAATAAATCGATTTTCCACCGTCTTGCTCTTTTCCCTCCTTAGGTCAGATTGTCTTTCCTTTCTTGTAAAAGTTTCTCCTAATCTCCTTACTACCAAACAATTGAGTTCATGTTGCATTTTTAGATAACGCAAAAGCGGAGGAGGTCATAACCTCCCCTTCATCAGGGAAGGCCATTCTTATGAATCCGAAAGTTCTTCAAGACCTAGTCTTTGAAAAACTCGTACGATTATGATTCAATGATGAGTGCACCACTTTTAGAGCACTTATGACCACTTTTAGAACACTGAGTATGGTCAGTGTTCATTCAACCTCATACTTAGGTCCTTTTGCTTGTCTTGTGATGCTCCCAAGGCAGGACTTTGTCTTCCCTTTATTCAGTGATAATGATTGCCTCAAATGGTGGAAGATATCATCATCTTAGATGACATCTATCTCATAGCACTATTTAATTGTGTTTATCGAATAATACTAATGTATCGGTATTACTCCGATCTATAAAATATTTATTATTTATTTTTCGGAGTGCAGTACGGCTCCTTCTCTCCGGTGTTATCCTTCCCATGGATGCCGTGTCAGCTGAAGTGGCCGGAGGAGGGAGAACGGGAGATGGGGAACAAGAGAGGAGGGGGAGAGAGATTGAACCGTCTCCAGGAGTTGGCCAGGGAGCAGCATTCGCTGGATTCGTCGACAGGGGGAGGGGTTTGGGGCAGAGAGATTAGAGAGGCTTGTTGGGCCTGCGGCCACATGGTACGCCTCAGAATTGGAAGATTTGTATGGAAAGAAGCTACTTAAACTGGAAAGTTTGGCGAGGCTTGTGGAGGAGAGTTCAGCCAGAATTCTTGAGCAGGTCGTGCTAATGCCTTCTTCTTATACTCTGAGCATCTTCACTTGAGATCTCTCAGTTAGTATCTTAGTTCATTCAATTTATTGTCATACCTTTGAGAAATCGCAATTTCTGGTTGATTCTTAGTTCATTCAATCGATAGAGCTTGGTTGTGTTTTAAGCAGTTCACGTGCAAGCTCTCCTCCTATAATTCAGGTGAAAAAAATCTAGCGATTAAGAGAAGCTTTTGGATGTTGTGCTAAGGTTTCTCCCTTGATGACTTTGTCTTTAGCTAAGACTTTTTCTTTTCCCGATAGCACATATTGCTTGGCAACAATTCTGCGGAGGGGTGACCTGTATAAAGCCGGAAGGTGAGGAGAACACCATGGACGATGAGATGAGGCTCAAATCACGATGGCCGAGCAAAAGGACCGTCTCCCGACCGCCTTCAGCCCCGTCTCACACCACCCGCTTTCCTCTCTGTAGCATTCCACCTGCCATCGTATGTCTAACCGTTTAACGCTTCGGACCCTGAAACATGGAGAAGGAAGGAAGGAGCAGACACAGCATTACCGTGTCCAAGATGACCTTTCCATCCTTGACACCACCAATCACATATATAGAACCTCCAAGAACAGTCGTCCCAGCATAACCCCTGACAGCCTTCATCGGCTCGACCATCGCCCAGGAGGACATGCGAGGCTCGTAAGCTTCGACGCTTGAAACCATCTCTTCCCCATCGTAACCCCCAATCGCATATCTGAGAACAGGAGAGTAAGCTTAGAGAGCAGTACCACTTTAGAGTGGCAATGGTGAGGGTGTAAACTTACAGCTTCCCCTTCAGCGCTGCCACTGAATGACAACCTCTTCTCCGGTTCATGTCTGTGATCTTGGTCCAGTAGCCCTCCCGGGGATCAAATCTTTCAGCTGACCTGAGAATATTGCCAGAGAGCTTGAGCAGGCATGCATGATATAGTATTTATCAGACAATTTTGTCGATCTCGGACCATAAATGATTGCCTTATTCCCACAAAAAAAAATTCACACATCTATTTTCGTGACAATTATCGAAGGAATGCTAGGCTGCTTTACGGTTCATCAGCTGGTAAGACCATTAATATCCCATGTGGAATGTTCCATTGACATGACACTCCTAGAATGAGAACTCTTAAGCTTGTTCTTGACTAGAAATACTGTGTGCACTGTCTCATCTTAAATTCTTAATGATGGCTTACATGCTAATATTCCGATAATGTTCATATGTGCCTGGATGAATGTTAGAGCTTTCTATTTTATAAAATGCACAAAACTCTCTGCAGGAAAATAAACAAATGAAGGGTATAATCTTACTTCAAGTATTCATGTCCACTGTAGCCACCGCAGGCATAAATGACACCTTGGAGTTCTTTTGCCGCAGGAGCAAATCGCTGAAAGAACATAATGAAAGAATTTGAATATGAAAAATGACAAATTTCTTAACCGAAGAAGATGAATGTAATGCAACTGACTTTTGGATGCAGAAATTTTATGCTCGAGTACAACTAAGTTTGACACTTGGCAGCTATACATGGAAAGCAGAAAAGAAGTGTTCAATTTCTGATCTCCAAAAGGTTTTTAGTTCCGGCAGCATGGAGGTTTTCAGCTGGCCTCCAGGGTAACAAATGTCAGCTTTCCACCACAAGAAAGACTGACTTAAAGCCGCCTAACCTCTCCCATGAAAGGTGGTCGAGGTCACAAGGCCAGGATGCATTGCCGCAATGCTGAGGCAGCAGGTTGGTCCCTTCAAAGCCATAACCAACAAAACCCAGAAGCAAAGAAATCACACACTAACCAGTGTGGTTCTGAGATTAAACATCAGTTTGATGCTCTAAGGCCACTCCACCTGTACTAGTTTTGGGTGATGTGCCTGAAGCTTACTTATATTTAATCCTTGAACCGCAGGCTGTGAAAGGATCAGATGCCACCTAAGTCCTAAGTGTAGTGTTTGAATGTACAACTTCAATGGAGAACTTCAAGGACAAGATGATCACCAAAGAAAGGAACACCAAGAACTCAAGATCTGACCATGACAACAAGGCAGTTGTAGTTAGAATACATCAATAAAAAATAATGAAATAATAAAAAGAACTATAAATTCAGTCGTAACAGCAAAAATCCAGTAACCCAAGATCAAATAATTGTCAAACAAAAGAAATCAACACCAGTAACATACCAAATACACAAAAGCACATTAAATTAGCAGTTCCTAAGGTGCTGAAATTTCAGACAAGTGAAATAATGAAGATGCATATATGATTTAGTGCTGCAATTTTGTGGATTTGCATGAATTGATGGAACAGTTAATATGGCATGGATGAAAAAGATGGCAAAAGAAGAAAGAACCAGTGAAAAAACCATGAGATCTGCCATGCATGCAGATGCAGCAGCACCTGCATTCACCTACTTCAACTAAATCATCCATGAAGTTTTGCAATTACAAATACCTTCACAAGCATTGATTGGCTGTTGATCCACCTTCCCAGTGCTGGATCAAACATCTCAACATTAGAGAAACACTGAACTCCATCTCCTCCACCAATGGCATATATCTTGCCGTTCAACGTAGAATCAGCTAGACTTCCTTTCTTATGAATTAAAGGGGGACATAAGACCCATTCATCATTCCTTGGATTGTAACACTCAACTTCAAGAAAAGGAAACCAGTCAGCATAAAAAATATATGGTCACAAAAAGTAGATACTTACCCACATGCATACAAAGTACCTGTGTCATACCAAGAAGTGCCATCACCACCACCGAAAACATAGATGTTGCTATCTAATGCAACAGCAGATGCATAAGAACGAGCATAGTTCATACACTTGAGAGGAGTTAATGAGTCCAATGATGGTGAAAAAGAGTCTAATGCTGACAGACAGGAGAAGCCATTGAAACCTCCAATGATATAAATCACATCCTCTGAACCCAAACATTCCTCAACAAATTTGTTCATTGAATCATCAAGAGCTACAGAAGGACCTATCTTTGATTCTAGCTCCTTGACACGATTGTTCAATTGTCGCATTCTTCTTTGAGAGTCCACAACCAGATCTCTTAATCGCTGCATTTCTCGGTCTGACTCAACCTGAATCACAAGGCAGATCAGTCTATGGATTAATCAGAATGCTTTGAGGTAAATAAGTCAGTCAAGGATGACATGTCCAGAAGAGAAAATTTTTGGTAATTATATCACTTATCAACAGATTCTTTATGGCTAAAAATAATGGTGACATGCAAAATGCAAGTGCTAAGAAACCTTGTGTGCATGAGCCTCAAACAGCTGATTGTCCATCATACAAGGCAATCAGTGACCAAGTCAGTTTGTGCCCATCTGTTTGGCCAAATGCATGTGAAGTTAAGCAAAGTTAGCACACCCAAGGCTTCCTAGCATGCATCCGAGCAGACGGTTGAAACATATGACTAAGAAAGCAAAAAATACATGGACCTGCAAAAACAATTAATGAATCAGAGTAAATAGACTCCTTTTCAGTTATATGACGTAGTAACTAAGCTCTAGAAACATACTAGCTGCACTTTCATAAAGATGCTATATACATTCACAGAAGCAGTGGATGATGCATGAACGTTGAAAAGTCAAGCTAGGTAGAGGAACCAGATTAGAGTGTATAAAGAACTCAAATCCTTCAGAATAAAAAGTTCAAATAAACAAATGAAGTGCTCGAACAATGGGGTCATTCTGGAGAAGAACATATAACAATCTCATTTTCTTAAATTTGGAAATAAAGTCAAACATATGCAAGTCCCAATTTGCATCAGATTTTATCTACTTTGTTAAGAAATGCAGCTTGCCATGCTAGAGCTTGAGCCATGAAAGTTCGTTATAAAACTATGGAACTCTTCTTAAGAGTTCTAGATGCCTATTTGCAAAATTAAATCACAGCTAAACCACCATAGAAAATTGAAAACTTTCTAGCGCTAGTTGTTTGTATTCAAATACAGAATAGAAAATTAATGTCTGTATTCAAATAAATGAGAGAAAGAAAGAACCTGCTTCTTCTCTAAATTTTCTGCCCATGCTTTCAGCTCACAGACGACTTGCGTCAACTGTGCGTACACATTAGAAGTGGGAAATAAATTAGGGCATGGCAATGTACTAACGTTACCACTAGCAATGGGATTATCGACTCTAAAGTTTTGAACTTCATTACCTCATTATTTTCATGAAATGGCTTGGGGATGGTCTCATCATCTTCCTTCTCGGCAGAAGCAGTGTGCCTCCCCAAAACCTGTTCAGCATACTCTTCCATTTCACCAGAGATAATATTGTCTCTGCAATCATTGGCAGACTGAGTTGGGGAGGCACACTGCTTCTAAGCTTAAAGAAAACTGTTTCAACCTGGGGTTCAGATGCCTCATTGCCAACCTCATGTTCTTGCAACTTGTGCTCTGGATCCATACAAGTGCTTGCATCTACATTCATTACTTGCATATTTTCCACTGCCCATTCTTCCCAATCTGACACTGTCTCCACATTTTCCATATCTTCAATGGCACCACAAGATGTTTTACTTGAAACACCATGGTTGCTATCTTCATCACCACAAGAAAGTGATGGAAAGTTATTCTTATCAACCAAATTAACAGGCATATCAAAATCCTTTTTTGGTACACATGCCTCAGCATATGTGCATCTATTGCTGCTAGTTGCCTTTGAAAAGGTGGTTGTTGATGCTGGTAAAGCAAGATGATCTGCTCTGGTGTTGGTATGTGAAGGTAAAGGTACAAAATGTGCAATTAAAGCACTTGTCTGTGCATGGTCAAGCTCAAACCAGAAGTGTTGTGGATTATAGTAATTATCTTCTATTATCTTTTTGAACTGATTCTCAGTAAGTGACGCGCAATTTGTCTTGATACGAATTGGAACCTTGGAAAACAAAGGATACATATGTCAGATAGAACTGAACGACTTTACATGGTCAAAACTATGCTAACACAACAAAAATCAAAATACCCTTTGACATGTTAATGGAGTTTGCTTTAGGAGAATACCTGTGCAGGATATGGAGTCCTTTTATTGCTACCGTCAGTCCATGCATATGAGTTCATGTTCAACTGACCATGACTTGCGGCCTCAAAGATGCCATGTAACTTCCTGTCACTATAATTAAACAGAAACAGGGGTAGACCTTCTTCAATATTTCTGACATAGACAAAGTGTGTTGAGGGTAAACCTGTCAGAACTTAAAAGTTAAAAAGATTCACTTATAAGGCTTGCTCCATGTTAAAAAGCATGGATGACCAAAAAACAAAACGCAAAACAGTTATCATGTAAACAACGTACTAAAGCATAGATGACCAAAAATATTGCAAAAAATTTATTGCACAAAACAATGTATGGTCTGACTTTTTTAGTCACAAAGGTTTCTGCAGTTACAACAACAAATAAAAAGAGGAAAACTGGAAAACCTTATACATTACAAGTAATGCAAGATAAGATATATCAACAAGAAAAGATCAGATTGATAGCTTGCAAATATGAGTTTATACACATAAACTGACCAAATATCTTCTTTGACAGGCACTCCTCCATCGTTTTGTGTTTACAGCCAAAGATCACTCCTCCCAGATCACTCTTGTGCAAGTTCCTTGTTGAAACAGTGCGGTTCAAAGGCGTCACAGTTCTCCCCAAAAAGTTGTTTAACTGTTGTCTCTTTTGTTGCACCATTCTGCTATTTTGGCAAGCAGAGAAAAAAGATTGTCATTTTTCAGGAAAAGCATGAAATAATGTATTGAGATTATCACATTCAAAACAGTCATTCGGATTAGAAAAAAAACAATATGCCCATATCTGGATGATCTTCACCAACATAATGTATACAATTTTAAACCTGAGGTTTCACACTTTTCATATCAAATCGATAAGTATATATAGTAGAAAAAGGAAAAACACTGCCACTTCTCATAGTCATAGGGTGTATGATATGCTTATGTATCACGTGCAATGGAAATCTTAAGATCATGCGGATATCATATCATCTAGTTCCTTTCACCTAAAAAGAGTACCTTAAGCGTATCATTCCAAATCAGTAAGAAAATACTGTCAGGATCATTAAACAAACTCAATAAACTAAGAGCAAACAATGCATGTTATAAAGTAAAGAAAAGATAAATGATTCAGTTATGGAAGGTTAAACCTTTTACACGCCTGGGAATCAAATTAGATACCAGCCGTGGTAAATACATTCACCTATAATTAAAAACTATAACCCTCTTGCCTCATTGTTTTATAAAACATGTGTCCCCTGTAATTCTAAAGCTTTTAAGCTAACATCTTTGCATTTTCCCCCTTATTCGCACAAAAAAATAGGAAGAACATAAGAAACCTGCTCGAAAATTCATGATGAAAGAATGGTACAAACTTCGTGATAGGATCAAAGCTAAAACCCACAATCGTCCACCTAGACAAACTCTTCCTTCCAATCGCACAAATGCTATGAACATCTCCGCACCCCAAAAACCCAGACAAACCCATCCAATTAACACACCACACAAGAAAGCAATGACAAGTACTGAGGGTACACGAAGAAGAAAGAACGGATACCTGCGACGCGTCTAGTGGACTCGCAACACTGCTCGGCGGGACACACAAAGCAAAGGAGCGTTTACCGCAGGAGAGAACCAATGGATGGGTTATACGGTGAGAAAGAGAACGCGGGTTTCAAGAGAGAGAGGGGCGAAACGGAACGCGAGAGAGAGAGAGAGAGAGGGAGTGACGAAGCGGAACGAGAAGGGCCTCATGAAATATTAATCGCCCCCCGTCACCAACCCAGTTGAATCATCGGTGGGTCCCACCTATACCGTTCGGAACGGCTTAGGTTCCGTAGGGGGGTAGGAGAACGGAATTAGAATTTCCCGGTCAAAGCACTGCCGGTAAGATTAAAACCGATGCTTCGCCCCCGCTACTCGTAAGTTCCATACCGCAGCAGTGACGGGAACCGGAAATGCACCTTCGGTTCGTTCCTCATTTAGCCTCACGTTTCCATCTGTGGGGCCGATGTCGGGCCCACATTGGGCGAATTTTTTCCGTTTTTGATATTAGTCCGTCCCTGCAATTGGTAATTTCAATAATTTTATATTTTAGAAAATGTCACCAAAAATATATTGAGATTAGTATCATATGAATATTTTAAAACTATAGAATATATATTAATTATGAAAAAAATATTATAATTTTATTAATTATAGACATACCATAAGTATCGATAAGTAGTTGAAACTTAAGATTTTATTGCTTTTATTATATAAGCATAAAAGGTGTCTCATAAGTTATTTGATGATTCAGGTAAATTTTATGTCTCCTTAGGAAATGAAATATCTTTTAACCATAGAGCTAATGCAATCCAAGCCATTTTAAGATCATGATAACATGTTTCTTCTTATCCTAATTCCATCTGGAGTTTCCTCGTCTCCATCTGTTTTTTCCAATCTTGTGTGGCTGCCAAATTGGTTAAAATTGATTAAAACCGATCGACTTCAATTGAGTTTGATAATTCAATCCAACTACAATTTGATTTCTAACCATGAAATCAAATAAATTTGATTTCTATTTATTAGGAACTGCAGAATGCAACATGGATGATATTGAGCTTCCATGCAATAAGATCCGTGGTGCGTGGGGCGGGGCACAGTAGAAATGCAAGAGTGTCATCCCCTGTTCAACACATTCTGAGAACAATCAAGAAGATAACACCAATGACAAGGAAAAATGCACATTATTATTCTTTTTAGTGGCATCAGCACACTTGTGTGGGCATGGATGATCTGACAGAAAGGATAACCCAAAAAAATCCGCACTGTTAATTTAGTAATTTCTCATCACATGATCTAGTCTAGTCTTACCGATATATATCAATACGTCAACTATCAATACGATATATACCAAGCTATATCAAATTATACGAAACATTCTAATACACAATACATCAGAACATACCGATATATCATCCATATCCATTCCTTATCGAAATGTCACCAGAGACATCTACTGTTAATTAACCTCATTTGGTAAGCCGCAGAAATAGGGCAACAATGGACTTTGATATGCAATCAAAGTCGAACCTACCCAAATAATTATAAAATCCAAGAAACCTTGATATGCTACAATTCATGGTCTTGTGATCCCAAATAATTATAAAATCCAAGAAACCTTGATATGCTACAATTCATGGTCTTGTGATAAGAACTCTGCTAGAATATAATAGCAATCAAGAATTCCTAGATTTACTTTGGATAACCTACATACATAATAAAAAAAAATACTGTCACCAATTGAAATTGAACAGACCACAACCTTGGTTTGTTTACTCCCATGTAGCGCTTTAGCTGGTACAGGTGGAGAAGAAGCTAACTGGAGACAGAATACAGATTGAACAAGAAGAAAGAAGAATAAAACAAAGGGAATATTATTCACATGATGGTATGCATTGATTAAAAATGGAGCTTCCTGGCTGCACTACTTCAGCTTTAATCAGACTTGTCACTTTGTAGACCATGCTCTTGTGCAACCACATCTTGCATATTTTAGCTTGAGATGTATGCTAGGAGAGCTCCAGAATTTCCAGGTGATGATTAGTACTCAGCAGTCACTCCAACCATCTCCACCATCTTCTTCATCACTTCCCACCATTGCCTATTCCAACGAAGATGCATGATTGGTAGGCAGAAGAACAAAAGACAGAAACTGATCAGAATCAACTCGTCTATTATAGAGACCAACCTGGCGTAGTGCATTTGCCTTCTCTAAGATGGCAGCAACTTTAATATTTGTTGAGTGGCCCTGGTTGTTCGGCTTTGAAAGGACTGCTGGTTTCAGACTAAACGACTGAAAGAAAAAAAAAAGGACTCTTGATATCAAATAGACGTCTCTAAAGCAAAAACAATTTTATATTACCAGAAGCATACCGACCTTGTTTCTTATCTGCTCCAGTAACTCATCTCTCTCATCTGCCTTAGGTTTATTGGAGGGCTTCATATGCTCTGATACCTTCCTCAACTGCAAAATATTGGACTCTAGCACTGCATCCTTTTTATCTGCCTTTGACTCATTTGAAGGCTTAGCTTGCTCCGGCACCTTTCTTAACTGCAAGATGAAAAGGAAAGGAGGGAAAAAGGATAAAGGATAAAGGATAAAGCAAATGTTAACTCTTGCCGCCAAAGAAATGGAAAAATAAGTAGTTGCTACACCACACAAGTATTACCGTGCTTCTGTCATGGGCAGCAACAGCTTCTATCAGTGGATTTCTGGGGCGATTACGTATGGAATGGGGTTTAATGCTAAGCCATTCATCTTCTCTTGTAGGTACAACACCAAATGGTGTGGAATGACTCCCTTCCAAAGAATATACATAGCCAGATTGAGGCATCTCCAATCTTGAAAAGAGTGAGAGATCTGATGACTTCAGAAGGTGTGCATTTTCACCTCCAAAATCTCCATAATTATGGTGATGGTTATAATCTTCTAAAGTAGATTCTAAGTATTCAAACAAAAATAATTCTGAGGCTGGATCACTTCTTTTTCCATTTAGGTGATTGTGCTCAGAATAATGAAAATTCGCCAAGTCTGAACCTGGCCACAGCTGACTAATCTGAAATCTCTTATCTGGTACAGGCTGAACTTTTTCTTCCTGCAATGCTGAAATCTGAGAGATTTGGCTTTCAAATATAGGAAGCGTGTAAATGAATCTGCCAGAGGTAATCTTAATCCCTCTTGTGCATCAGGAGCATGTATATTCTTCTCATAGACTAAAGATGATGATATCAATGACAATGAATTTGATGAATGCACAAGGTTCCCCTCTAGACATGGAGCATCAGGCTGCTGAAATCTCTTATCTGGTACAGGCTGAACTTTTTCTTCCTGAAATGCAGAATGCTGAGAGATTTGGCTTTCCAATATAGGAAGCGGTGTAAATGAATCTGCCAGAGGTAATCTTAATCCCTCTTGTGCATCAGGAGCATGTATATTCTTCTCATAGACTAAAGATGATGATATCAATGACAATGAATTTGATGAATGCACAAGGTTCCCCTCTAGACATTGAGCATCAGGCTGCTGAAATCTCTTATCTGGTACAGGCTGAACTTTTTCTTCCTGAAATGCAGAATGCTGAGAGATCTGGCTTTCCAATATAGGAAGCGGTGTAAATGAATCTGCCAGAGGTAATCTTAATCCCTCTTGTGCATCAGGAGCATGTATATTCTTCTCATAGACTAAAGATGATGATATCAATGACAATGAATTTGATGAATGCACAAGGTTCCCCTCTAGACATTGAGCATCAGGCTGCTGAAATCTCTTATCTGGTACAGGCTGAACTTTTTCTTCCTGCAATGCTGAATGCTGAGAGATTTGGCTTTCCAATATAGGAAGCGGTGTAAATGAATCTGCCAGAGGTAATCTTAATCCCTCTTGTGCATCAGGAGCATGTATATTCTTCTCATAGACTAAAGATGATGATATCAATGACAATGAATTTGATGAATGCACAAGGTTCCCCTCTAGACATTGAGCATCAGGCTGCTGAAATCTCTTATCTGGTACAGGCTGAACTTTTTCTTCCTGAAATGCAGAATGCTGAGAGATCTGGCTTTCCAATATAGGAAGCGGTGTAAATGAATCTGCCAGAGGTAATCTTAATCCCTCTTGTGCATCAGGAGCATGTATATTCTTCTCATAGACTAAAGATGATGATATCAATGACAATGAATTTGATGAATGCACAAGGTTCCCCTCTAGACATTGAGCATCAGGCTGCTGAAATCTCTTATCTGGTACAGGCTGAACTTTTTCTTCCTGCAATGCTGAATGCTGAGAGATTTGGCTTTCCAATATAGGAAGCGGTGTAAATGAATCTGCCAGAGGTAATCTTAATCCCTCTTGTGCATCAGGAGCATGTATACTCTTCTCATAGACTAAAGATGATGATATCAATGACAATGAATTTGATGAATGCGTAAGGTTCCCCTCTAGACATGGAGCATCAGGCTGCTGAAATCTCTTATCTGGTACAGGCTGAACTTTTTCTTCCTGAAATGCAGAATGCTGAGAGATTTGGCTTTCCAATATAGGAAGCGGTGTAAATGAATCTGCCAGAGGTAATCTTAATCCCTCTTGTGCATCAGGAGCATGTATACTCTTCTCATAGACTAAAGATGATGATATCAATGACAATGAATTTGATGAATGCACAAGGTTCCCCTCTAGACATTGAGCATCAGGCTGCTGAAATCTCTTATCTGGTACAGGCTGAACTTTTTCTTCCTGAAATGCAGAATGCTGAGAGATTTGGCTTTCCAATATAGGAAGCGGTGTAAATGAATCTGCCAGAGGTAATCTTAATCCCTCTTGTGCATCAGGAGCATGTATATTCTTCTCATAGACTAAAGATGATGATATCAATGACAATGAATTTGATGAATGCACAAGGTTCCCCTCTAGACATGGAGCATCAGGCTGCTGAAATCTCTTATCTGGTACAGGCTGAACTTTTTCTTCCTGAAATGCAGAATGCTGAGAGATTTGGCTTTCCAATATAGGAAGCGGTGTAAATGAATCTCCCAGAGGTAATCTTAATCCCTCTTGTGCATCAGGAGCATGTATATTCTTCTCATAGACTAAAGATGATGATATCAATGACAATGAATTTGATGAATGCACAAGGTTCCCCTCTAGACATGGAGCATCAGGCTGATGAAATCTCTTATCTGGTACAGGCTGAACTTTTTCTTCCTGAAATGCAGAATGCTGAGATATCTGGCTTTCCAATATAGGAAGTGGTGTAAATGAATCTGCCAGAGGTAATCTTAATCCCTCTTGTGCATCAGGAGCATGTATACTCTTCTCATAGACTAAAGATGATGATATCATTGACAATGAATTTGATGAATGCGTAAGGTTCCCCTCTAGACATTGAGCATCAGGCTGATGAAATCTCTCATCTGGTACAGGCTGAACTTTTTCTTCCTGAAATGCAGAATGCTGAGAGATTTGGCTTTCCAATATAGGAAGAGGTGTAAATGAATCTCCCAGAGGTAATCTTAATCCCTCTTGTGCATCAGGAGCATGTATATTCTTCTCATAGACTAAAGATGATGATATCAATGACAATGAATTTGATGAATGCACAAGGTTCCCCTCTAGACATTGAGCATCAGGCTGATGGCTCTGATCAACAACAATTGGTGGTAGTTCAGACAAACCGGATGGTGATGTGATAAATTTGTTTGCTGGCTTGATGTCTGATGGTGTCACAAATGGGTTTGTTACAGCCAAAGACGCAGATGAATTTGCATTTGGCAATAAGGAGTTCACTTGAAGCTTTTGAGTTCTCCATTGAAGAGGGGGGAGTGGGGGAAGTGGGGGTGGTTCTTCAGAATTCTGTGAAGGAAAGCACGAAGTTGATTCATCTGACTGCGGCTCAGAGGATAGTCTTGATGTACTTTCAGTAACCAAAACAACAGAGCTTGGTGAGAGTGAAAACGTCATATCTGAGACATTGGAAGCCATTTCACATGCAGAAATTTCAGAACAGCATTCCGATGAAACAAGTGCTGAACCCAGCTTTTCAGTCATGGTTGTGCTTGATGGCGTTATGTCCAACTCATCATACTTTACATTGCTCATGAAGGCATGATGATTTGGTTCAGGTCCTTCTGATGGTTCTTCATCAACATCAACAGAGTTAATAGGAATGTCAAGCTCAAAATATTCACCCTTTTGATGTAAAGATTCTATTTCTACTTCATTGCTGGCTTGCAAGGCAAATGCCTCCTCAGGTAAACTTGCACTTGCATGATCAAGCAATAAGTTGGCCGATAAAGACATCTCTTGCTTTGCACTTTCATGATGACCTTGTGCTAAACATTTTGAACCAAAATCTTGTTTGCTTTCTACAGGATATTCTAGACTTGTATCATTCCCATGGACATGCACATTTGGCAACATATCACAAATGTCACCATGCAATCCATCATCATTTGCATCGGATGAATCTTCAACAGGCAATCCATGTGAAGCAACAGGGTCTTGTGCTGATTGTTCTACCCCTGAAAAAACTGCCATGTCTGGAGTGCTTTGTGAATCTAGAGATTTCACCATCTTCGGACTAAATGTTTCACGGGTCTTCATTTGATGCTGATATGAGACGGCAGAATCAATGCTGTCTTCTACCAACTGTAGTGGAAGGCCAGATGATTCTTTAGTGTAGACCGGGGAAGAATCATAACTATTAGTCTCATCTTCAGATGCAAAATTTTCAGCTGACATATCTTTGACATCAGTAATTTGTTCAAACCCTTGAACATCACTTTGGAGGTTCTCCTGAATAAACTCATTAGCCAATTTTAGACTATCGCCAACAAGGACAGGAGAATTAATGGCCCTATCGAAAAATGTTTCACTTTCAAAACACAAAGGCACCTGCTCTGTGGAGTTCGTCTTGTGGGACTCTTGAGGTTCTGCTAATTTCACCTTGAGCGATTGTAGGGATTCCTCGGTGCCCGAAAAATGCTCCAACTGAGGTTGTGGTAGTTCAGGCATTGCAAGATTGTGTTTTGTCATGTCATCAGTGTCCTCACAACCAACTTCTAGATTTTCAACATCAATATTTTCCAATTTCTCTGTGCAATATTTATCAGCGATGGTGACAATAGCAGAAATAAGAATTGGTGTGCTTTCAGTTGAACATACTTCAGCATCTTGATCTGTCAACTGTGGTGACTTCTCTATACTTGCATTTGAAGGATGTGACACGACTTCAATATGCCCCTCAAAAACTTCTGTAAGGCTGCTCTCATATTTTGATTCAGAAAGATAATCAGACAAGTCAGATCCGGATGCCATCTCCTCTAAAATTAGCTCAACAGGATTGCACGGAGGATGAGGGTTTTCAGAAATAATGTCATCTTTACTCCCAATAGATGGGCCTGCCATATTGAGTAACACAAAAAATAAAATCAGTGAAAATGCTAACGTTACAATGAGTCTGTGAAATATCAACTTGGGCTTCGCTGAAGAAGAAAATAAACAGATCTCTGTTTCACACACGAACTTACCATTCATAGTTGGAACCACATCGTCAGTTCCCTTCACATATTCAGAAGATATTTCTATGGTTGATTCTTCAGGATACTCCACATCATCAGTTCCCTTCAAATAATCAGAAGATGTTTCTATGGTTGATTCTTCAGGATACTGACAAATGTTTATGTCTAAAGCAACATCATGTTGTATGATGCTGATATCAGGATCTAAATGAGGGGCAGTTGTTATGATGCTCCTCCCACCTAAACTAGCTGTTGTATCATTTTTGAAGGCAAAAGCTTTGGTTCCTTGATCCATTGAATCCTGCATCTCTTTTTCTGTCGGTGCAGTGATAAACGGTGAACCTTCATTACCATGATCTTCCATGGGTAAAGTTCTAGCTGGTGAAGAGGAAAGGCAGTTAGGCATGTCAAGCATCTCTGTAATGCCTTCTAAAACCAGCTCTTCCACAAGCTCTGGAGGCTGATGTATCTCGGGATCACTCCTATTAGAACGAGGCGAGCCTGTCATATCAAACAAATAAAGCACAAAGGAGGTCAGAGTTGTTAATCTATCAAAACCACAGTATTTACTTGACTAGTTGCAAGATAAATCTACCATCTGAGTATTTGATGGTCTCATCTCTTCCTAACTGTGTTTCATGATCAGCTGAAGTGCCGACCTGGTAAGCTTTAACAAATTGCAGTGCATCAAAGCCTTGTTGAGGACCAGTGCTAATGAGATTAGAAGTTGAGTTTATATCACAAGAATTGCAAGGTTCCTCTCCGACTTCTGATCTCAAAATGGGATTATCAAATGACTTTATATCGCTAGCTCCATCAGAAATCATATCAAATGAGTTGGCAACCTCGTCATGTGGCAAACGCTCTTCACAGCTTTCATCATTGGTTTCACCAAGAAGATATTCTGAATTTGCAGAAGAATTTGAGGTGATTTCTTTTTCTTGAGTTGCCGGTGTCTCACGTAAATTGCACAGATTACTTGATATTCCACTCTCTAAATTATGGTTCAACCCTATTGACACAATAGAGACTGCTGCCATATCCTGTTTTGAAAATTGAGTCAGCAGCTCGTCTAGTGTTTCACTGGTGTAAAAATTCATATCATAAGCTTCCTTTTGTGTAACACCAAGATCCAGTCTATCTTTATTTTCAGAATCTGTTTCTACTTCTGGTTCCATGTTGTTCAGTGCATCCATGAAATTCTCCTGCTCACTACCACCATCTTCAGTCTTATAGCCATTGTTACTGTCTTCTAATTTATGTTCAACATCCCCTAATTTATGATCTACCACCTGAACTGATGTGGTTTTCTCAGTACCACTAAGCTCACCATCACAGTTACTGCTTTCTGATTTATTTTCAGCATCAGTAAACTTTTCTTCATTCTCCACAAAGTTGAAGTTTCTCTGTGGATTTTGCATGTCACCAAGTGGCCCATGAAGTGCTTCTGAAAATTCTTCAGTTCCAGTCTTCCAATGATCAAATTTATATGTTAACTTTACCACTTCTTTGGTAGGGGTCTTGGCAGCACTAACATCTCTAACTAATGGATAGTTTGCTGATACATCCATAACGGTGTCATGCATTACAGAAGTCAATTCACCTGAATCCACTAAATTTACATTTAAGCTTGAATGTCTTCTACGATTGTCCAAAACAACTTTCTGCTCATCTGAATGCAGTGCAAGAAGACATTTTCTTAAGTTACATCCTTTGCTTCCATTAGTATTATTGGAGTTCCTATATCTCAATCTCACAAGTCTGGTGGCAGATTTACTGGAAACCTGATCAGACACTGTTGTCTGCGAACTACACAAGACCAAAGATCAAATTACTCAAGAACTGATGCCTATATATTATAATTTGACCACATTGTTAGTACATGAAAGATAAACTTACGTGGAATCTGCAAGTGGTGACAATAAAGACTCAAGGGTTTGACCTTTTTTCCAGTTTGACCCCTTCTTCTGATAAAAAAAAATGCAGATTAATGTCTGCATGACATCATTATAATTTTGGAAGTGAAACAAAGTGAAAGCAGATAACAGAGAAGAAAATGATGATTCTCTCAGGATACGAAGAACAAGCAAGTTGTCATATTTAGAGTTTGTCAACATGACTACTTCTAAGTATTTATTCAAACAACATCAACAATCATCATTCTTAGCTTAACTAGAGAATGTAGGACCCTACAGCTTTTAAGAAGCTCCAGCATGAACTCAAAATTCTCCAATCTAGAAAGAAAATATTGTAAGCTTTCAAATCTTTCATTTCCTAATTTTCAATAATAAGATTTCATATACTCTTTGCCCTGTGGATCCATCATTCCAAATCAAGCCTTTAAGTCTGTTCCCAATGAGCTACAATATGACACATATCATTGATTCAATATCTTGTGGGTAAAGGGAGAGCCACTTTTAAGGTCAGGCCATTCTCTTTCTTCAACTTAATCATCCTAATAAGAATATACCAACAAAGTAAATAAAGAAACTAAAAGGAAAACTTGTTCACCTCTGAATATCTTACCCTCATCTTACGAGATTTTTTCTCTCTTGGTATCTCCATTTCTACCAAGCCAGAGGAGACTAGTTCCATCTTGAAGAAAGATGGATCTGAGTATCTTTTCAAGCAGGCTCCAGCACCAGCAGTATCAAACCTGAAGGAAAAAAGAGAAGTTTGTTCAACTTGCCAATTTTATTCCTTGCGCAGATAGTATATTACCCTTAATATCGTACTTATCCAGGGTGAATAACCGAGGTGGCCCACGGCATTCTTCATATGAGTCCAATATAAAACGTGGCATATCTCCTTGAGTGATTAGGTTTTGATCCATTTGAATACTAGAGTGCCAATCAATACCTGCAGATGAGAAGATAAGGAACTACAATAAATGTAAGAAATAGAGGCATGTAATGGACGATAATTTTAAGCTGATTCAATAACATAACGCCCTATTCTTTTTGGTGAATGGATTCTAGTATTTAATCTCTGGTTTGCAAGAGGAGTGTTTCAATCTCCTGTAAGAGGGATTTAGAGTCCTGGTCAATATTCCAGGTCGATCTAAAACTTGGTCCAATGGATATTTTCGATCAATTATCTCTGTATAAAAAAATGGAGATCTTGTATGTTCTCATTAGGTATATGAATATTCCTTTTGCAAATTCTGAGACCTTCAACCTCAATGGCATAATCTTTCAGCATCTACAAAGCTGTGAATGAAAAAAGTGCCATCCCCTAAAATAGGTTAAATTTCCTTCTTAGGTGCAAATTACACATTCTTATAGTATAGAGTTAATTTCTTTTACAATATGTTATAAATCAGTTAATGAAGAAATCTTTACCTTATCGATCCATATATGATGCAACAAATTTATAGAAAAAATGGAGATTTAGACATTGGAACTTAGCCTTCTTAAAGAAAGAAAGTTGCATACTGACCATCATTGTAAGCAAAATTTGAATGACTAGACTGAGAGAAAATAGCCTTTTCAACTGATGGCAATTCTGCTTCAAGCTGCTGGACACGAAGCATCAATCCATGCCCTCTAGCAGCAGTTCCCATTACTTCTTCATGCAAGTCACGAAATATTTCTGCAGCAAACCTATTACAGAACATCAAGACATCCACTCATGAACATGATCTACTGCTGCTATACAACGCGAGATAAGTTTAAAATTTCCATCATGAGGCAGAAGTTCATCTCAAGTTATTTGTGGAAAATATGACAGTAGGTATGTAACAACAGAGAAATGTTACCAACTTTAGAATTAACAAGCACGAAAACAATTTTCAAAAAATAAAAGATATAAAGAATCTTAAATAAAAACAATTCAAGAAAAAGAAAAAAATAATGTAAATTGTTAATTTCTGCCAATATACACACTACAAGTGATGAGATTTTATTCAAGTAAACAAGGGAAGAACTACCCAGTACCTACTTTGATACACAAAAGCACTTCTGCATTATGAAAGTAGAGAACCATCCATTTAACATTGATTCTGAGTGGTTAGGGTTAAACAGAAAGAAATAGTAAAGCAATGCCACTATAAGCAGAAGAGTGGATTCAAGCACGGGGGACAATGTGAAACTATCCAGATATCTTGGATGTTGGGATTATTACAATCCCGAATGGGCATGGATAAGTAAAAGCTTCCTTGGACAATTCACTAAAACCATATAAGGGAATCACCAATTAACATTATCACAAAGTGTAACCCCACTGATTTTCTGATGCTATATAGTAATTTTGATTAGCCAAAAACATTCCCGACACCAGTTTTCATTCAGCGGCTAATACAATTCCATTGCAAGGTCCTAAAGATCATAGAGACCTATATTAACAGGATGAATGGCACTGCAGAAGTTTTTATGAGTTCCATCACATTTCTCTGTCAAGAAAGATCAATAAAACCAACCAAAAAGAAAAACATCCAAATCTAAACAACTTAGTCCATAGTATAAACCTATCTTAGAACTGCCAAGTCTAAACAGAAATTACCATATGAATTTCTCGAAGTTATTCCGTCTATCTATCTAATGCAAAATCGGTGACCAATTCAGAAATGAGCAACAATTGCATACCCTCAACCTATAATTAATCAAGGACAATATTTGCCAGAAAGGATAAAAACTAGACATAAGGCAAGCAAACCCTAACCCATTCAACTAAATTACCAAGCTCATCAACTAAAAAAACCGACCAATACAAACCAACTCCCTCAAATCTCTCCCCCAAAAAACCACAATTCCACCACCATTCCGACACGCGAAAACATGAAGAAGCACAAGCAGATCCCCATTCCCCACGGGAAGCAAAACAGAACAAAGGGACATACTCCGCGAGATCTCCGAGCTGGCGCAGCACGCCAACGAGGCCGGCCATGGCGACCCCTTCGAGGATGGCCTCGGGATCATCCTTGTCGGCGGCCCGGTGGAGCTCCGGATCCGCCAACCCGTACTCGTTCCTTATCTGGTACCGAACCGTTGGCATCTCGCCGGAATCAAAGCAGGAAGAGACCAGAAGAAGCCCCCGACTGAGATCCAAAAAATTGGCGCCTTTCTTCCCTCCTTTAGCCTCCCCCGGCTTCCTTTGTCCCCTCCTCTTCTGTCACCGAGCTCCTTTCGCTCACACACGCACAGGCATACACTGCACTTTTCTTTTCTAAGCTCCTTTTGGTTTCCTTTTTGGAGGATTTCGAGTGACCGTCTACGGTGGAAAAAGGCGAGACGGGCGAGCCGCGCCAGCTCGCCCAGTAAAATTACTTCGAATGGGCCCCACCACCGAATTTTGAGTTCGCTTAACACTCGAATTGCTGAGAGTTAATCTGACGGTGGGGCGCTTCCAATTTGCTTCGGATTGCGTGGCGGAAGGGGCGCACGAGACTCGCCGGTTTCGACACGAGTCTGATCCGAGACGGCAGTGTGTACACGTCGCCGTGATCTCGTCGTCGAATGAGATGGCTGGGGATCGGAACTCTGTATCTGACACTTGTGGGGATCCTCATCAATAATTGGACGATCCGATCACAATTCTGTATGATCTTTTTCCTTCGAGCAAGTATTTAAATCAGTTGCAAGACTTTGTGTGATCTCATCTCAGTAGGATCCACAATGGAGGCGAGGCACAAAGCTCTTTGTGTTCACCAGTCCTGTGTCTTCCCTCAAGTTTCGCCGCTAACCATGCTGCTTCGAGGCTTCAGGCATTGGCCAGCTGAGACGGTGGGGGACTATTAGGTGCTTCCATGGCCTGGTCTTTCTCAGTCATCGTTGTCGCTTTGTCTATGCTGAGTGCCCGCCATGAAGTCATCAGAACGGTGAGATGGCAATGTCTCATTCGAGTTGGACGCATGGCTGTGGCTTCGGAACTGAGTGAGCTCCGTCCTCTCTTTCCTTCTGACAGAAGCTTGCACTTAAATGACCGTAGCATCGATAACTGTATCACCAAGTTTGTGGCTTGTGATATCACAGTAAGGAGATCCCCATCTGGATCTTGACTTCTTATCTGAGTTGACCTCGACATATCAAGCTAGCAGGGGAGGATGTATCCCAGCGCGCAGAAGGTGCAATGGTTGGTCGCCAAATCCAGAAGCCTCCTCCCCACAGGTACAGTTGGGTAGGTCTTCTCCTTTCTACGGTTGTGCTCGTAGCCCAATCAACTGCATAGGAGTCTCTGGGCATTTTCTAGTAGCAAGTTATAGTGTCTCGGAAGCCATGACTGCTGACTCCTTCAGACGGTGGCTGCACGGATCCTGTTTAGGACGAGAAGATGCATGGAGGAAATGGCTGCAGCTTTACCTACCAAGTTACGGAGAATGACAAACTGAGGAAGCTTACCTCCATCCCAAACAGAGAATTCACTCCTTTCCCTTACATTGGGATGTGTTATGGAAAATTTGATACGATTCAATTTATCATGTAAATCTCTGCACCTATCATATTTTTTTAAAATAAACTATTTCATCTTTAAATTGGGTCGCCCAATACAACTCTTAGTTGAGGTACTTTAAAGACGATGGTTTATTTACCGATGTATTTTTCATAAATATTCTCATGCATCTCAATCAATTTCCTCTCGGCTTCTCGAGGTGTTAGGTAACGATTAACTAAAAGACCTATAATACAAGTGATTGCTAATTAGATAATATTATACTTGATGGTCCTTCGAGAGTATTCCATCTTTTTTGTAGAGCATGATCTTATCCATCTAACCCAACTCTTCTTAGGTCATAGTAACCTCACGTATGTTTATGATTCGGACTGATAGTATCTTGAATAGTAATCAACCATCCTTCGTTACCTAAATCGATGCTAATCTAGCAAGCGCATCGACTTGGGTATTCTCTTCATAAGAAACCTATAAAACTTTAAGTCACGAGAAACTATGGGTTAATTTCTGTATCTTGGTGAAGTACTTTGTCACGGTTGTATCTCGAGTCTTGTAGTTCCCTTTCACTTATTTTACGATTAGCTATAAGTCGTTGAACACTATTAAGTCCTAAACTTGAAACTCTTAGTAAGTTGAAGCCTCGATAGAAGTGTTTCATACTTGATTTCAATGTTGGAGATTTTGAACACAAGTGGGGAGCTTGCTTCTACCCAAATTGAGAAAAAACCTACATGACTAGTTGAGCAGTGATCATCATGTGCTTGAAATATAGGCAAAACTTTCTTATCATCAAGACTCATACAAAATGTGAGCCTCTAGATAAGGAGATACCATTTTTTACTCGGAATATGCCTAACATAGTAAATGGACATTTGAACTCTTGAGTTGTCTCATACTAATACCAAGTTGACAACTAGGTTAGTGATAGTGAAGTAGAGACTTAGAATTTTGCTCGAGGTAGAGAAAATAATCTGTAGCAACTTAGCAACTTTTCAAATGTATCTTGGCACTCCTCGGTACGTAGAAAACTATTTAGGTTTTTTAATACTTGAAAGAAAGGTAAACAACTATCATTAGATTAAGATAAAAATCGACTGAGCACTACTAGTTGACCTATTAATCGTTGAATCTTTCTTACCATCCAAGGTGGGTGCATATCTAATTTGACTCGTATCTTCTTGGGGTTTGCATCTAGATCTCTCCAATGCATGATGAAATCGAAAAACTTTCCCAAGTTTACTTCGAGAATGCATTTGGTTAGATTGAGGTACATATTGAACTTCTTTAAAACTTGAAATGTCTTGGTCAAATCCATTAAATACGAGTTGGTCATCCTGTTATTCACTATCATGTTGTCCATATAAGCTTCAATATTTCTCTTGATCTGATATTTGAATATTTTATTCACCATCCTTTAGCATGTTGGTCTCGGATTTTTTAACTCGAAAGGTATAACTCGGTAATAATATGTGTCTCGGTCCATGAAAAAAGAAGTACATTCTTGGTCCTCAACACCATTTTAATTTAGTTATATATTGAGAATGCATCCATAAAGGTGAGGAGCTCGTAACTTGATGTAGCATCAACTAATTAATTAATCCAAGGAAGGGGATATTTATCTTTGGATATGCTTTGTTAAGATTAGTATAATCGACATACATCATCTAATTTCTATTAGATTTGTTAACAAGTATAACATTAGTAAGCCATTGGAGGCATTGCATCTAGACATTAATCCCTACTCCTAATAGCTTATTTATCTCATCACTAATTACTTGCTAGTAATCATGAGCAAACTTATACGGCTTTTGCTTCAATGGTTATATTTTTGGGAAAATGTTTAAGTGATATTGAACTACACTTGGGTCAATTCCCGACATATCTCTCTGCAACCATGCGAACACCTCAGAATTCTTCCAAATGAAGTTAATGAGTTACACTCATCTCTCCATCATGAAAGGATGTGGGGGTAGACTTAACTAAGTCTCAAGGTCCATAGTGGTGCATTAGGTTATGCTTTCTTCAAGAGGGAGATCGTTGTCGGATAGTATTAGTGTAACTCCTTTAGGTTATTTTTCAACTCTTCAATAGTGGCCCCCATCAAGAACTTCAACATTATGTGATAAGTCGACATCACTTCCCACAATTTGTTTAATGTAGGTCAACTTAAGATCGCGTTGTACGATGAGGAAATATCCATCACCATAAACTTAACCATATTATTTTAGAGTAGGGCTTATCTTCGAATGTGACATGTAGGTTCACAATATTAAGGGGCAAGATGTAGTCATCAGTTAACATTGTCAGTAAAGAAGTCATTGGAGTAAGATTATCAATTGACAGCCTAAGTTTTTGAAAAGTACCAAAGTAGAAAATATCAACATAGCTACCTGCATCGATCATGACCCTCTTAACTCGATCATCCTTACAGAGACCACTAAGGCATCATTATGGTTTAAGTTGAGGTACTTTGTCTCTTCCTCTTTAAAGATTATTTTTATGTTACCCTCCATCCTCGAGTGCTTTTCAATGATAACTCAAGCAGAAACCTTACAGCTCAACATTACTATCAAATACCTCTAAGGATGGGAGATAGAAGTTCATCATAATTGATTCCTCATGAATTTTTTGAGTCAATGACAATTAACGTGATGTCGATCGACCAACACTTTCCCTTTTGACTACTAAAGCTCTTGTCATATTTCCTTTAAACATTAGTCCATCTATTGTAGTCGGCTTCACAATAAGTTCTTCATCGAGTATAAGTCTCAAATTTAGGTAGGACATACCAAGGGTGACGTAGTTCATTGAATTCTACAATTGGGGATTGAAGTGCCCCCTTGACTAATGATTTAACAAATCTTGGGCACTCTTAGTATGTTGGCATCGTGTCAAGTTGGAGAACCTCGATAAGTGTTGGTGGCGATGGAGCAAGGACGATGAGTGAGTTGGTGGAATTGCTTTTTGGGCCAATTGGGACAAAAGTAGAGTGGTGGCCTGTATCATGCATGTTAACATACACACTTGTTAAATAAGATTTAATAACACTTCAATAGGGATGATTGGGTGATTCAGGGCCATCTTAGGGGTGAGGAACTTGGGTCATTGAATAGACATTAGTATTTCATCGGTGTCTACACTGAGATAGATGCACTGATGTGCAGAAATGGTGGTGGTTGCCCCGTTGGGTGAAAATAATGTGTCAGAGGCAAAGCCTCTTCGCTTGAGTGTTTATTGAGAGAGTCAATGAACGGGTATTCATATGATATCGGATCCTTCTTCTAACTCTAGAAAATGTCATGGGAATATATCGATATCCTGATTAGTTTGATGCAGTTTAGACCTGTATGCATAGGGATGGTTGAAGTGCCTCTGAGGTGAAAACGTTGAGCTTACGATGTGCCACCTACACGAAGACCGAGGTTGAGAGAGATTTTTCAACCTACTCTCTTCAATACCTAAGTTAGTAATGCGAGGAAGGTGAGTATACTAATGAGCAGTGAAAAGTGGACCCTACAACTATACTAAAAATGAGCTTTTGTACTTGGTTGTAAAAGGACAGAATATTCTATAGGGAGGCAGCCCTCAATCGCCTTTAATAACATCCACTTGGTATTTCTCCACATGGGAAATGTGAGCAAAGATAACCTACAACTACCTATCTTAGACCCTTATCCACGTGGGTAGACTAGTGGATGATAATTTTTATCTCATTCTTCTAGTTTAGACGTCATGCAAAGATCATATGTCGAATGATGATTAATCAATAATATTTTTCTTATTAGGATGAAGGATCTTAACTTTCTCCTCGTTCATCAGTATAGATTAATTACTATTTGCAACCTAGTTTTTATTATTTATAACCTCATTTTATTTTTTTAAATATTTTTAAACTATCTTTTTATAAATAGATATAAATATTATCTTCTTCTTATTATTCCTTTTCTTTTCCTCCTCCTCCTCCTCCTCCTCCTCCTCCTCCTCCTCCTCCTCCTCTAAGGATGGTGTCGAAAGGGATGTGAGTAACATCGCAATGATAACCAACAACAACAACGACGTCAATAGGGAGTGAGATAAAATAAGGGATTGTGGAAAAAATATATGAACAAGATAATATCTATAATACGAGATTGCAAATATTATTTTTAAAAGATATTATCAATAACAAGCTATTGTAAAAATAAAGATTATAAATAGTAAATTTCATGTAGATACTCCTTTGATAAAAAGATAAAACAAAGCCCATTTGATATAGCATATTTTGGCATCCATCCCACATGACACATCAGCTGCCAAAGCAGACTTGGTGTGGCATCCCTAAGCCGGTGTGTCATGCTAACTCAGCACCTGCTCCGCTTAAGGCTATACATGGTGATGCAACCTCATACCGGGCCGCACAGGAAGCAGGAGGCAGTGCTAAACGAGGCCCAACCAAGCAAATCAAATGACCCGAGCGTACGAGTTGATTGCCAGTGACAGGCATTAAACACCTACGTATAATGATGATTGAGGATCATTAAAGTAGCTACATACAGCCACACACAGGAACATGTATAAAAAACGACTCTAAGGAACAGTGTCGGGGTTCAAGAAAAAAACATTGATACATTCTCCCCAACTCTCAAAAATCTCCAAAAATCTTCGCTAATTTAATCATCGAATGGGTCGAGTCAAAAGGCCCTTGTGACATCGACCTGTGTGTTGGAACCCGACGAATGACGAGAAAAGTCACTTTCAACCTCCATCCATGGGAACCTAGGTCGTAGCTCTTCAACGCGACTCTAAGTTAATACATTCTAGCTTAAAGATCACACTAGTAATCTTACATATTGGAACAACAAACATAATCGTACTGACACCTCGTCCACGATATAAGGGTACAAAACACTGTTAAAAGAAGACTAAGGGTTTTATAGATTCTCCTCTCGCAAGGGGAACCTCTCTTGGGACAAATTCTAAAGAGTTAGAACATAGATATCTTTCATTTCTATTTTATTATAAGCCCATCCTTTTATTACACTTGGAGCTCGTTAAGTTGGTGCCACGATATGACACCCTTTGACTTGCTATCGGAGCGCATTGCTAGTCAACCCCTAACACCTCCTCTCTATCTACTTTGTGTAAATCTCGAAAGACCAATATGGTAACGAGGCAAACGAGTGATCTTTATTTTTCAAACATAAAATTTTGCGGAATTAAGTACCCATATAAACCTAAAAGCTTTCTTAATATGGGATATGGGATTGCATCATCCATCAACTTTATCATGGTCAAAAGCAAGTCATAAGACCCTATCCTTAAAATAAAAACAAAAAACCATAAATTAAAAGAAAAAAAATCACGTTTTCTTTGTGAAGCTGCTACTTGGCACTCTCCAAAAGCTGACATGCAGACACCTTCCCTGTCATCTTCCTCATGATAGCAATTATGGACTAATCATCACTGAGGCAGCTATGCTTCCACCAATTGTAATAACGATTAAAATTGTTCGACTGCTTTCTGATGCAATCAATCCATCCGAACACTGCCATCAATGTTATGCTAATTTTTTTCTCTCTCCCTTGAAGTGTTCGATCTAACTTAACATTGTCAAAGCAAGATGAATTAAGGGGATTAATCGATTTTAGGGAATATAATCAAGGATTTGTTTTCATGTTAAGTTCGCAAGACGAATCAGGAAGGATAAGTCATCGCAAGATGTTTCTCTCTCGAATCTTATCACTTCAGTCCCATGTCGCCTCGGTGAACTATCATCAGCTACTAACTCACCAAGTTTGTCCTTTCCAACCTCAAAAACACTAGTACAGCTCTCTTCCTTCTCGCCTTGAGGTGGAAAGGACCGTACACCACCGGATATAGTGGGTGCGAAGCAAAGGAATCGACGTCTTCAGCTGCTAGAGAAATCATCACCCTCGTCAACTTTCACACAACTTCATCTGAAGAGATGGTTACGTTAAGTACCATCGATGGGCTGGCAAACGCTGCACCAACCTTCTCTTTGTAGTACTGGTCCTATCTCGGGCCATCAATTCTCATGGCTGTCATTTTTCTGCCACCATTCCTTCTTCAGAGCCTTCTCGGTTTGACAACGCAAAATGGAGATCTGTGGAAGGGGAGGACATGAGGGAGTTACCATGTTTTGTCGTATCAAGGCATGTAGGACAGCTTTTGACATTGGCAATCGACGTTAAACATGGCGATGCTGTGTTCTGAGAAGTTGTACACCTCCGGAAAATTACATGGCGTTCCTTCTTTCTGTTCTGCTACATTGTTCAGATCTTTTAGAGGCCCGAAAGTTTAGGCAATGAACCAAACAAATGCCAACAGTGTTAGGTATTGTAGCACTCCAATGTGCTAATCCAATCCGGCCCTGTGAAAAGCTCATCCAACTTTTGGTTCGAAGCAAATTTGGGACCTACGGTTGTGGTTGGGTTGGTGACCTCCATGTTCTTGATGACTGTATACCCAATCAAAGCATATGATCATGAATAAAGGGGGGTTGAGTTCTAATTCTCTATAAATCAAGCTGTCGATGGCGTCTCCCATGGCAGAGATCTTTGCGTTTTCTTCGGAGAATTAGGAGGAAGGTGATCTTGTGCAGGATGGAGAAGCAGGGTACGTGCATTACTCGCTAACATCTAGTCTTCTTCACCTAGTAAACTGATGGCCAGTTCTTCATGTGCCCATCTTCTCCATCATGCCCATCTCACCTAATCTGAAGCTTACGCTGGTGTTGTCAGAGATCTTCTTCCCAAGTAGGTGATCATTTCATGCACTTAAGTCTCTCATTTCCCTTCTCTTCATATCTTGCTGTTTCTTTTGTGTGTGTGACTTTGACATCCATGTCGTTTCTCCAGCATATTCTTCTACGGAGAGACTGAGCGATTCACATTCGAACTATTTCCTTCTCATTTCAAAAGGCTTTCAAGGCCATCATAAATCCCTAGACAGATGAGCCTCAAAGTCAACCAACCTTCTTCATCTGTTCGTGCATAGGGTTCAAGGCTTCCCAGATTCACTTCTGGAACGAAGTAAAACCCAGACGAACACATCGTCAAAAGGTTTCTCCATCACCTGCTTTGTGATGGCCCACCTGCAAACGTAGTCTAAGCAGCCACGTATTTGTGAACCTACAGAAGAAGCCTACGTTTGACAAGCGAGCAGTTTGAACGTTGACTAAACACGGGGGTCGTTTTAGAAAGGCCGCAGCGCCCCCTTTTGTTGACCGCAGCCAACTCGAAAGACTTCTTTATGCAGTAGTGGCCAGGAGACTACGATGGTTTAGAACAAAGTCTTCGTCATCTCGCTTGTACATGAAAGCACCCTTCGCTTGGATCTCATCCATCAGAATTGTTCTTCTCTGCAGTCTGCCAAAAAGATAGGCGAACAAAACTTGGGCGATTAGTACACTAAGGAATAACTTTTATCTAGAAGTGTCCTTCCCTATGCATGTCATTGTCGCTCGGACTACCATTACATGGTTGATAGGGTTTCAGCGAATCTTCCTAATTTTCGAATTAAAATTTTAAAAATTATCTAAATTTTTTTTTAAAATAGATTGTTATACTTAATTTTATAATAGATTGTATTCAAATCATCTCAGACTTTAATCATGAAAGGAAAATAATTAGTATATTATTTTTCTATTTTTGATTTTTTTATAATAGAAGATGAACCGGTTCGATAAATCGATTCAGGAGTGTTTCGGTATTTAAGTAGATTAGGACGTCCATTCAAAAAAATAATAATAATTATGGATGATTTTTCTAGGTTAAGTATCCATAAATATTCATAATTAATTGATTAATTATTTTATTAATTACCCTATCATTTCTCTATTTTTTATTATTTATAAATACTTTAAGCCCGATTCAGTAGAAGTTGAACCGATTGGATTCGTTTACCGGTTCGATTAATCGATTTAGGAACTTTTTTGGTGTTAATTATGGGCGATTTTTATAGGTTAATGATCCATGGAAATTATTTTATTTAAGTAATTTGCGTGCAAATCGTCTGTCTCATTCCTACTTTTTATCTCAGCCGCCCATTCATTTTTGGTTACCAGCGAGTAGTTCATCTCATCTGGCCAAGCCGAGAAAGGCTGTTTGGGTTGGCGTATAAGGTTAATATGGGAATTCCACAGCGAAAGGCGGTGTGTGATTACCGGTAATATCCAAAACAAAGGTTTTCTTTCCTTCCATTTATTTTCTTCCCTCTTGCGGGTTCGGATGACGGTGAGGAATTTTCCTTCTCCTCGTATTATATTATCTCTTCCGCAAGTCTTCGTCTCTCCCCCTCTCTCGCCCTTCTATTCTCTCGTCTTGGGGAAACCCCAAAGTCTCGAGCCGAGATGTTGTCCTTCTCCTCCTACTCCTCCTCCTCCTCCTCGTCGGCGACCGGCCGGGTCGAGAAGGCGACGTGCCATCTGTTGATCGGCCCCGATTGGACGATGAACATGGATATCTGCGACAACATCAACAACGACCAGTGGTGAGCGCTCTCAACCGGATGAGGGTCGTGGTTCTTGGTTGGTTTCTTGAGTTGAAATCTGTGCCTCTTCTTCTTGATCTTTTTCCCTGATATTTTCTTGGGCTAGAATTTCAAGCCGGTCAATTAGTTCCCTAAGAATTTCCGTTGCTTCTCGTTTTCTTGGAAACCGATGCTTCCTGGAGGTATCATCATAGAGATGCTGAGGATTGTTTATGAATTGCTGGATGATAGAGCTGCTCCTCTGTTGTGCTAGGAAATGTATATATGGGTGGTATCTTGATCTCCATCGTGTTTCTTCCACGAGTTTGTACGCTGGTAGGTTATTGCATACGGGCTATCATTTGCTTCAACCGAACGCGAGCAAGCCGTGTGTTTCAGTTATGAATTAACTATCTCATTTTATAATCCCATGTTCCGGCTCATGTTAAGCATATGTTATCGGTCGTATCTTTGTTTGATTCAACAGTGTAATTTTACTACCAAACGACTATTTCTAGAATTAATATTTTAAGGATTAATTACTTCGCATCCCGAACCAACAGTCGTGAACAAATTAATTGTGGACTGGCTAGACTCTCATCAAGTAGTTCGGGTTTTTTTTTTTTTTTGCACATGAGGCAATGAATTGCATTCTGTTGATATAGTTATATATATGAATTTAGTGAAGTATTAGGATCTTGAATGTTACCTTCTGAGTGGGAACCCCCTAAAAAAAGTAGCAGAGTCGGGGTCCTTCATAGGACTTGTTCGCTTTAAAGAACGTCGACAAAAGACGAGAGAAATTTCATTGCTGCAAGGGAAGGCCTAAATGTTGATGTGGAAAAATCTACTGGCCCCACATCCCTTTGCCATTGATATTATTTGATATGTCACTAAAGTTAATGGGTGAAATTGATTAAGCATGTCAAGAATTTTCTCACATTGTCTTTAGTTTTAGAGAGATTTTTTTCAGTACAACTTATTAGTTAGTAGCTCGATCTTGGGACTAAGATGATAGATCAATAGGAGCACAAAGATTTGCTTGAAAATACATAATGGAAGAAAATATTTGGGTTGCCAAGTTTTGAGAATATATATTATAGTTAAATAAGTAATGCGATGGAGGTGCTAAAAATGGATAACTTTTATATCAATATAACCTAGCTAAGATCTCAATCTATATTTTCAGGATATTGTTCTTAATTTTGTTTTCATGATAAGTACAAAACTAGAAGCTAAGAAATGGGTTTAGTTCTTGAATGATGTCAGCATGACAGTGACATGAGGCAGCATTAGATATTTAGATAATCCAGTTATCAAAATGTATATAATCATGGGTGCGGTGATTTTTTCCTCCTCAAGTTTAGCAGGGGAACACTAATTACCATGGGGAGTAGTGCCAATTTGAGCCCAAAATAATTTCTACTTTTAGCATAGCAAAGGAATTCACTGCCAGATTTATTTGCTGGCGTTTTATTTTGTTCTCATGACAAGTACAAAATTAAAAGCTAAGAAATGGGTTTAGTTCTTGAATGACATCAGCATGGTGGTGAGATGAGGCAACATTAAATTTCCTGTTATCAAGATGAATATAATCACGGGTGTAGCATTTTTTCCTTCTCAAGTTTAGCAGGGGAATGATAATTACTGTGGGGAGTAGTGCCAACTTGAGCGCAAAAGAATTTATGCTTTTAGCATAGCATAGGGATTCACTGCCTGATTTATTTACTGGGGTTTTCTCTAAACCCTTGAAAACCAAGATCAGATTACCTTTCCCCATTTTGCCATAGTTTTCCATCTTGGATCATTGTGGTATGGTATCCAGAGTGATGAAATGGGATTTGATTTTGTTGAAAGGATGATCTGCTGCATTAGACTTTGACCACGAGATTCAGTCTATTCAATGTCTTTGCATGTCTTAGATATGAACCAACTAGAAATAAATAATCTCCATGCCATTCATACTCCAAAAACTTTAAATCATAAAATAGTAAAAGAAAAAAAAAGGGTTTATAGTATCCTTTCCTTTGTTAATATATAAGTACGACACTAAGATATGATGTGACACACATCTATCTTGAACTAGGCTAGAAGAACTTATCCTCAATCATAACAATGATTTCATTCCTACCAAAATGAGCTGCAGCCCCTCTTGCATGCATTCAGAAGCAATATGAAAATGAACTTGTCATGGATGGAAAATTTTGTGTCATTTCATATATAAGACTAAATCTCGTGTAATGTAGCAAGCATCCATAGTGAGTGACTAAATATGCATCAAATGCCAAACCAACAAATCTTGCTCCACACATACCATGAACCAAGATTTATCTTCTACTCGAGTCATGAGATTCTAACATTGTTGTATTTCTCATAAGTCACTCGTCAAATAGAGAAAGATGAGATGTCTTGGTTGGAGTAGATGAAGGAACAGCTTCAACTTGGAGTAGATCAAGGAACAGATGAAATATCTGTGTGCTTGTTGTAATCAATGAGTGACAGTGAGAAATAAACTTTTTCTAGTTCTGAGGACCCAAAATTCAACAACTATGAATTGGTTGCCTACTAGCTACAAAAGTGTCGGTTTAGTAAATCCCATTTAGATAGCATTTAAAAGAATTTTCACTTTCTGGCTGCCATGTGCGTTGAAACTATTTTCACACCAGTGTCCCGGCTATCTCTGACACTAGATCATGTATTGTTGGTATGACATACCATCCTAGATAGTCATGATATATAAACAAAGATGAGGCAGCCAATTTGTTCAATTGATTTTTATAATCTTTTGTTTAGGTAGATTTTTTTTTTTTTAAATATGAACCACATTGTCCGAGTTTATGTTATTATTATATATATAAGAATTTTAAGCTATCCAAACTAGCTATGATTGGGTGTGGAATTTGTTGAGGAGCAGAAATAGCATGGTAAAAGATGAGGATAATTAAGGCCTTATACTGTTGTGGAGAAATTTCTTTTTCCTCTATTATGGAGAAATTTTTTCTTTCTTCTGTTGTGGAGAAATTAACTAGTATACCATTTACATTATTTCTTCGAGGATTAAGGCCTTGTGCTCTTATGGAGAAATTAACTAGTATATGATTAAAGTTATTTCTTCTTGGTTATGCTTGATGTTACCAGCATTCTTTTCAGGACTCCTTTTCTCTATTTTCTTTCAGATTCTAGGTTACAGGCTTTTGTTGTTGACATTATTTTTTCCATGATATACACAACTGGAATTCTTATCACTTATTGTGGTCCAGACTGTGTTACCTAAGGTCCTAAAACATTATCTGGTAATTGGTAAGTTATTATGAAAGGTAGCTTATGTAATAAAAAACATGTTAGTTTCTTTATCTTACTTTATTGCACAATCTTTTCACTCACTCATGTCTATTAATGGATTTCATTCAACGGAAGTACCTCAGCCCCCCAAACCATCTTAAGTTTCTCTCATTAATCAAATGATTTTAATCTCTCAGGAGCTTATATTCTACTTGTTTTATGGAATGATGATAATCTTTTAGGCAACTACATTTCCTAGGGATCAATGACCTTTTTTTTTCCTTAATTTATAGATCACATTGCACTTTCTGTAGCTCCCTTTGTCCAGCCTCCAAACAATTACATTGTTAAAAGCTGAATCTTGCCTATCCTCCTCACAATCTGACAGTTACATTCAGTTGACAGATATAAGAGTAACCCAACTGTTTAGAGCTAAAGTTAGATTAATTGCACTATTGCTGGATGTCTTCATGTATAGTTGCTAAACATAATAATAGAACAACCAACAGTATGGCAGTGAGAATTTTCAGTTAAGGTAAATTGAGTCTTTATTTTTTAGTTGTGCCATGGAATGCAGTGTCCTTATGTTTCAATCATCTTTTGAATGGTCATTTCTTTGTGTGTTTATGAAATTTGGTGCCTTCTTAAAGAAGTGTAGTATGTGCATGCAACAAACATGTTTATAGTTAGAACTACCATTATTATTATGTTGACAGAAGAAATTTTGAAGTTTGGAAATTTTCATAATATTAGTTCATTGATTTGCCTTAAATGAATGTTCCTCATTATTTTTATTGTTTTGAAAATGCCTGGAAACTGTTACTGAAAATTCATGTGATTTCTTGAGTCAGGCAGGCAAAGGAAGTGCTTAAAGCAGTTAAGAAGCGTTTGCAGAACAAAAATTCAAAGGTTCAATTCCTTGCTTTGACGGTATGTGCCAAGCGGGCTAAATCTAGATACAAGCTCTATTGAAATTTGGTATATTTCTGGGAATGCAGTCTCAGCTGAGCAGTTAGTAGTTCTAGAATGAACAAATTCAAACAATCTGCCGAAGGCAATGTATTTAATGCAGAAACCTTGATCATAATCTGACAACTATATTCAGATTGTAATAAACTTCATGTTGCTGACGAGTGGTAAAATGAAAGGCAGTTTGAGCTTTATATCCTTGATTGCTATGATATAAACAAAGGCATTATAGAAGTTTATATAGTGTAACTTTTGATGCTAGAACTTCTTTTAGTAACAAATGGCACTCTTGCAGCTTCTGGAGACAATAATAAAGAACTGTGGTGAGTATGTACATTTTCAGGTTGCTGAATGCAAAATTCTACAAGAAATGGTCAAGATTGTTAGAAAAAAGGTCAGTGCAACTTTCTCTTCGATTTAGTTCTATGTTCATGCATGACTGTTGTGGTACTGTTAATCAGAGATATTTTGGTACAAACAAAATTTTATGTTCATTCCTTCTCTTTACTACATTCTGTGCTTTGAGTATACATGGCAAATACCTAGTGGAGATAAAGCAGTCATTAATGAGGTCTGTGGGAGAAATCAAGCTAGATAGGGAAAAATTGTGTTATATGGTGACACTTCATCACTGCTGAGAGGGTTTTCACCTTGTATGCAACATTTTAGATTAATGGTAGCAAACAAACTCCCAGTATTTCTTTAGTATGTGGTTGGTGTGATGTTCAACAACTACCTTATGGATACAAATAACATTGGTAGTTCTCTGTATATACATTCTGTGACCTATGCCTGTCATACTTCTTTCAGTACTAATTTAATTTTTTGGAAGCCCTAACAGACAGATATGCAAGTACGGGATAAAATTTTGGTACTGCTGGATTCTTGGCAAGAAGCATTTGGTGGACCTGGTGGGAAATATCCACAATATTATTACGCATACATTGAACTGAAGGTATGAACCATCTATTAAATATTTTGGTAATGTCTAGAAAGGTTATTTTTGTTCCTAATATCCCATTCCCTATTTTGGTCATTTGTTTTAACTTTTTGTTTTTCTTCCTCTTTTTAACTATTATTTATTGAATATAACATGACAAAATAATATGTTAACTAGTTTTATTAAACGAGCATGAAAGTTATAATAGGAAGGATCTATATACCATCACGAGGCAACTCTTAGTTTGCACACTGCAAAGGTGCTTTCTGTGTGGTCCCTGTAAACATAGACTATTGGTGTCTATACACTCTTAGTGTGTACACTGCAAAGGTGCTTTCTGTGTGGTCCCTGTAAACATAGACTATTGGTGTCTATACACCGGAGAATAGTCAGCTAATATTGAAGTTAAGTTGGCTGCTTTGTTAGTCATTTGTTGAGTTATAAAGTCGGCTACATCCTCATAACTGTAGTATACACTAGTCGAATTTTGTTCTAGTCCTGTGTTCCAAAATTCCATTCATACTGATGACGAGCTTCATGTTGTCATGCAAAATGATCTGAAGCAACATGGTATAGTCCTTGATCTGGGCTCATTGTTCTTTATTTTGCTGCAACTACTTAATCGTGCCTGTCAGAGATCTATTTTTTAACATTTAATAGCCAATCTTCTCTTGATTGCATGCTTATATGTTGTATGATATTGCATCTGATGCTCTCTTGAAGATGAAATCGGAAATGGAGTAGCTACTGCTAATATCTAGTGTCAACCATCCAGACCTAGACCACTGAATGGATTACTTGGTCTGGATAAAATTAAAGCATGTTGGCATCAACCATGTCTAGTGTGGAAATTCTTATTTCTTTATGAATAAAAAGGTCTGTAAAATTTATTTTGCAGCGATTTGGAATAGTATTCCCGCAACGGCCACCAAACACTCCACCAATACTTACTCCTCCAGTTACACACTTGGCATTAACATCAGGACATGGCCAAGTAGGGTATGGTGTTCCAAGCATTACTTCTACGAGACTTGATGAAACAATGGCAACTGACATAGGAAATCTGAGGTGAGTTCATTGGCATAGTACATTATGACTTTCTCATTAACTTGTAGTGCTACTTTTGATCCTTGTTGCTTTCAAACCTTCTGTTCAGTTTATCAGACTTCAGTCACATTCGTGATGTTATGGGGCTATTGAAGGAGATGCTGCAGGCTGTGAACCCTAATGATCAAGGGGTAGGTGTAAACTTGTTCTTTGTCCCTTGTATGGTTTGTCAGTTTGTATTGTTGGGTATTTCTGGGTAAGATATCTGTGTATGTGTGTGCACGTGTGCATGTGTGTGTACATATGCATGTATTATTAGTTTTGGGGGTATCCCATGGATAATTTCTGGGTAAGATATCTGTGTCAATGGGCCATATGACTGCAGTTCAAACCTGTTTTGTACAATGACCTTATACGCATGTATTTGCAGGCCATAAAAGATGAATTGATCATAGATCTTGTGAACCAATGTCGGACCAACCAAAAAAAGCTTATGCAGCTAGTCAGCTCCACTGGGTAAGCCTTATTCCCGCACATTTGTGATTATGGTGGTCAGAAGCAAGTAGATAAAACTGTTATTGCATTTGTCAACTATTCAAGTAACCATTGAAGACTTACATCAAGTCATAGATTCCCATACATACTGACCTAATACTGTACTAGTGGTAGCAAATGACAAACCCATACATACTGACAATGTACTAGTGTGTTAGAAGAGTTGTGCTGTAAAATGTGATACTTGTGTGGCTGTCTCACTTATCATGATTTCAGGGATGAAAAGCTTTTAGGAGAAGCTCTTGAACTGAATGATAACTTGCAAAGTTTGCTTGCAAAGCATGAAGCCATAGCCTCTGGATCTCCTCTGCTTCACGAGCAACCAAAATCCCTTTCGCAGGCGAAGGAGCCGATCGAGCATCCTGTTGCAAGCAGCAGCCGGGTTGAAGATGAAGATGAAGATGATGACTTTGCACAATTGGCTCGCAGGTTTTGGAGTCGAATCATGACACTTTCTCTTCGTTTAGCCAAATCGTATTGTGTTACTGATCAAAGACTTACTGTGTTATCGGAGTGCAGGAACTCGAAATTTAAGCAAGCTACATCAGTTGAATCACCAAATCGGAGTGATGTGACTAGGGTCACCGAGTCAAGTACCTCATCCTCCGCCATGAGCAATGCCTTGGTTCCGCTTGATCCCTCTCCTCCTCCTCCTCCTCCTCCTCCTCCTGTTAAGACCCAAAAAGAGCCAGAGCAGGACATGATTGATCTTCTGAGCATCACTTTGTCGATGTACCCATCATCACCTCAGACTCCAGTAACACCTCCATCAGCTTCAAGTCACCAAGGGTACGCTCCCCACGACAGTTATGTTGCACCTTGGGCTCAGCGAGCACTTCCTGCGCCTCAGCCTTCCCCATCGTGGGCGGCCACAGATGCTACCCCCAGTACCTTTTCGTCAGCCCCATCCGCTGGTGCCAATACTCATGCTGCTAACTTGCCTGCTTATTCTCCTACGCCTCTACAGCAGTACAACTCCTTTGGCTCTAGGATCAATGGTACCACCACCACCAGTGTTGCCGCCAGAGAAACACCGGTCAATTTAATTCCCAGACACAGTGGGACTACAACTTCTCCAAAACCATACGTTCTTCCTAACAGATTATTTGAAGATTTGATAGATTTGAGAAGCACCAGTAGCGGACAAAAGACGAATGCCAGATCACCCTTGTCTGGTGCAGCATCAAATCAACCTATGATCGGTGGGAAGAAATAAGGTCTCCTCATGCATTGTTCATTGCCTTGCTACTACGTTTACTTTCTTCATAGGGGTCCGGATCTATATATGCATGTATATATATCCCATGTATATCTTTCTTGTTGATTCTCTTTTCTGCAATTGAATTGGGTCTCTGGAGCTGAAACACACATTTATGTACAAAAATAATCATACTTAGTAAGATAAGCTTGAGATTGGTAAAATCATTTGTTGATACTTCCTTTGAAACTTTCTTCTTTACTTGAGCTTGAGAAAGAATTCCATTGTTCATAGGGGTGAGCAGTAGTTGCTCTATGCAGTCAACAGCGTCAAATCTTACATGACCGAGATCGTCCTCTTTCTTCTCTCCCTTTACCTCATTTTTCGTCATCACTCTCTTCTCTTCCTTCTCCCCCAACAAAAAATTACGGAAGTCCCTCAACTCCTATCGATCTCGTTCACAACAACCATCCACGATCTCCAATAATACCACCATTCACCATCATCACAATAATCAATTAAAAAAAAGAAAACATAATTGAAACATTAAACTTATCTTTTCACTTATCATTTTTATATCATTCCTATACGTGCGATATCTTTCATCGATAAAATCAATAATATAATAGTAAAATGAGTTAAATATTTTATTTTAAAATTTTTTAAATCTAAAAATCGAAATGCTAAAGAATTAAACCTTCATTACACGATCACTTTAAACTTCTCTCATATTAAATAAACATGACAGATCCACAGTCAATTTTGTGTTGTTTACCTCTATTAACAGGATTGAAGCAAACAGAACATGTGGCATAAAGACGTTCGCCCAATATCACAAACCCAGCCCCAAGAGCCACCTGTACTTAATTTATCATATGAAAAGTATGCACTTTTACAAACTGAGCAAAAGAAAAGAAAATAAATAAAAAAGAGACAACCATTCAAATAAAGAAATTATTTACATCTTTTTACCTAGGTATGATTATTTGTGAGAGCCTCCAGCAGCGATGCAGGAATTCGGGCGAGGTGTGACCCTCTCAGGAGGCTAATGAACGCTGTAAGATACAAATTTCACATGCAGGGCCAGAGGTCTATGTACCCAAAATCTGATGATCTGTAGTAGCTGCAGTTATCAGCACACTCAGTTCGTCTGGTTGCTAGATCTGTGTTCCTTGGTTAGATGTCAAATGTTCTAAATGAAAACCCACAGCATACGGTTATCTTGCTTGGTAGCTGTCATCTGCATAAATGGAAACACAGGCATCGGCTGCACCAGCAGCAAGGAGTACTTTGTATGGATGGAAAGTGAGGCAGCTAACAGAACCAATTCTCTGAGCCATAAATGTAGGATAGTATCTGATGATGCTTAGTTGCTCTCCTCTTAGGCTGAAGACCTTAACTATCTGCTTGGCTGAGCCACTTGCAATGATTGGAGCATGGCGATGAATTGCCAATGCAGTAAGAGAGCCCCTATGTGCATCGATAGTGAGATATGGTTCAGTTTGATTTCTTATATCCAAAAATTGTATATCCCCAGCTTGAGATGCACTGACAATCTGCACATGAACAAATTAACATGGACTGAAGCATTTAACCCATATTAGTTGATTGAGATAACTTCACCAAATTAGGTTATCCAACTAAGATCAATAATTCAGATTGAAAAATGCAAAGGATCATTTACAAAGTTCAAGATAGAAAATTTTCTGACCTTGGTCGGATCAATTCCAGGTTGAAAACCAACCCCAACAACTCTTTCCACCCTTTGGGTATGTGGTCTAGCAGTGCAAACAGGCCTACAAGACCAGACGAGAGTATACTATCAAAAGAAATCACAAAGGATTCTCTGACACACAAACAAGAATGCCTTCCTTGGCTCATCATATACATGTAAAACATTAAGTTGTCTAAAGAGCAACTGGCTGAAAAATGCAAAATGATCTAATAGCAGAAAAGCAACCAGGACTATAGTCATGCATGAGTATTTGTGCTTCTTACATTTCAGGAGCGCGAATGTCAAATATTCTTACTGAACCATCAACAAAGCCAGCTGCTAAATGACCCCAGTGGACTTGGGAAGCAGACTGCAAGATAGAATAGACTCAGACATTGCCAAACAAACAATGGTTGGAACAAATGCAAAAGGACAAATGTAAAAAATCAAAGTTACAATACTGGCATTTATGGTAAAAATGTTCTTATATTTTTGCCAAGCTCTAGAACAAGAAAAAGTGGTACCAAAAGAACAGACATGAAAGTTTGTTAGTCACAGTAAAAGATTTGCGTGCAAAAAAAGATGAGGGAATAATGGGGGAGAGTGGTGCAATTCAAAATATAGTGACGTTACAAATGTGATATTTTAATGACAGAAAGGAGTAACGCTGACAACTAGGAGCACCAGTCTGCAATTACTGAGAAACCATCATACTATCATGTACAGATTATCAAAAAGGTTCCAAGAGCACCATAATTAACTAAAAACTTTACTACATAGACATCTGTTGTAATTTACTACATAGTTATCTTTTAAAAATATAAATGAATAATTAACTATAAAGTTGATAAAACATTAGGCCATGATTTGTGACCATTGCATGTATTTCGACACCGAAGCAAACTAACTTTAGAGTATAAGGTAATACGTAGTACATACAGATCTAAGCAATTAAAAGAAGTAATATAACACTTCACAGTTTACACCAACTAATATAGTAGACCGGAGCAAATTAAATGCATCGAAGTTAAGGAAGTTGCTGAATTTTATATAGAAATCTATATATATATTTTGTATATTATATTATCAGTGAATTTTATATTCACTGATAATATATAGCTTGTGTCAAGGTTTCAATTTTGGGTACTGGATCCAGAGCAGTCGTCTAGAGTCGGTCCAAGCTACACCAATATACCATGTGTTGATACGTCGGTACGTACAAGTCTCGTAAAAAGCACAAAAAGGGACTGAAAAATACAAAAATTATTGCCCGTTATAGGGCATGTACCAGGCGATACAAGCCCTATACAATATAGCCTGATCTGCTTGTCAGTATTTCTGATGAGAAAATACCGCCTACTATTTTTAAAAGTGATAGGCACCAAAGTCCCAAAACGCCCGAGGCACTAGGCGCTTGCCTAGGCACCCACTCAAGCGAAAAGAGATGCTTTCAGTACTAAAATTTTAAATATATATTACCATTGATAAATAATTAAATATTATCACAAAAATAAAAATGCAACATCAAATTGGAATCATAAGTACCAAATTACATCTCTTGTAACTACACCTACCTAACACCTACCCAGTCTTTCCTCTTTTTATACCAGCCAAGTGAGTGAGGTTGCAATTCCTAATTTAAGTTCTAAAAAGGCAAATAAAAGACAACACGGTAGCTCCCTTTTATTTTCTTCTTTTCATTACTTTTGGAATAAAACCTTGACATTTTGATGTAACTCCATTTATCACTACACTTCTAGTGCTTTGCGACACTTCATTGAAACGCCTCGCCACGAGGTGCTATGAGGCATTCAAGTCTTGCCTAGCCTCACCCAAGCACATTTTGAAAGCACTAATACCATCCATGATGTACTAAACCGAATGGTATTCCAAACCTTGGCCTACGAATTTAATGAATTGGTCAATAAGAGATGTTGCTTAAAAGAAATAGCCAAACCCTAGTTGGGACATTAGGATTTCTCTTAAAAGCATTTGAATATGTCAACATGTCTTTCAGTAGTGAGAAAAATGTAATTGAAGATACCAAGCGTGATGGATAAAATATACGTACCAAAAGGGTTATATCCATTGATAAGTTGTGAAGGGTTATGTCTCACCTAGTGATTTAAAAAGTGCTAGGTGCTAGACCATGTGAAACGAGACACATTGAAATATTAAACTATAAAAAATATATAATACAATTGATAAATATGATTAAATAAATAAAAATACGACATTAAATTGACTAAAGAAAGCTTCGGTCAATTAATCTATTTCGAACGATAGAGGGCGGAGAAATAGATTAATTGACTGGAGCCCTCTTGTCTCTCTCTCTCTCTTCTCATTGTTCCCCCTTTTTTTCCCTTTCAACTTAATGCATACTTTCATTTAGATAAGAAAGAGAGGCCAAGGGCAGAAAGAATCTTATTTCATTTAGCCGAAACAATTTTACAAGTTACGATTAAACACCCTGTTAGCAAACATGAAACTGTGATCTTACAAATACAAACAAATTTCCAAAGAAATAACAAATGGTGCAGGTGGCCAGGAGAGCTCCAATTAATCTATTCCGGACGATAACAACGGCAGAGAAAGCCTCCGACGACAGTAGCAGCGGCGGAGAAAGTCTCCGACGATAGTAGCAGTGATGGAGAAAGCTTCGGATGGCGATAGCGACAGTGATGGAAGCTGCAGACAATGGCGTCGTGGGCGGAAGAGGCCTCAGATATGTCCACCGATGGTCCTCTCCCTTGATGGTGGAAGGAGCGGCACAGAAGTAGCGATGGAGGGAACTGCACACGAAAGCTAGACCTTTAGACTCGCCCGTCAACGATAGAGGAAGCATCGGTCCTGTGCATCGACAGCAGAGGTAGCGACAGAGGAAGCGTCGACGGTAGAGGCAACGATTATGCTAGGGTTTATGGCTCGAGGTCACGTGGGGGGGCGAGGGGTGGGTTTTGCAAGTATAGTAACATTATGTAGCGTAGTTGGCTCAATCGAACCAACTAGCTATTATTTAACAGAACCAGACTAAACAATCTAGTTCAATTGCATTGTTTCAGTTGGGCGCTCGCCCGAGGCGCCCGACGCCTGGGTTCAAGCGAGCGCCCAAGATGCGCTTCATTGAAGCGTGTCGCTTGGCGAATTTGTGAGGCACTTGAGCCTCGCCTTCCCTCACCGGAGCATCTAGGCAAGCGCCCGGGTGCCTATTTAAACCTACTCATACCATTCCATCAAATAAGTGAAAGATTCGTTAAATTATCATGCATTACCCTGTTCATATGTCAATAAAGATCATCCAAAAATTTACCAAATAATACACAATAAGGATTCAAATATCATGCTAGTATCGATATCAGTCCTTGAATAGATTAGTATGGTTAGATATTGTGTATTAGTATGTCCCCGTATAGGCCTATATGGGTCAAGCTGGGAGAGGAGGGGACTGAGAGAGAAACAAAAGAGGGAAGAAGTATGAGGCAATAGCAGAGGCACGGGAGAATGGGAAAGCAAAGAGGGAGGATATAGGTGTAACATGGAGATGGCAATGATTCGGTCAGGAAGAAGAGGTGGGGACGGGGGAGAGAGAGATAGACTAGGAGAGAGAAAAGAGAAAAAAAGAAAAAGAAAATTGAGTGACACCTATCAGGATATTGGTACAAGGCAATAGGGTTACCATTCAGTATTGGCTGGCTTACCACACAATAAGTTCAGTACAGTGAGCTTGATGGGTAGTATAGCCCATATCAAAATCAGCTGATCTACTTCCTATTGAGACCAACGATATATTAAACCAAGAAATGTGCCCCAAACAAAAGCACGGTGAGCTTGATGGGTGGTATAGCCCATACCAAATTCAGCCGATCTACTTCTTGGTGAGATCAACGATATATTAAACCAAGAAATGTGGCCCAAACAGAAGCATCAGTGTTGATGTTGGCACTTGAGCCCTTGAAAGGAAATAAAAACTATAATAGAAATCCTCTTTCATCTGGCATTACTCCAACTAATGCATTGTTTACCAAAATCAATGTAGTTGTATGCAAACCTAGAGAACTAATGTGATGAAACAAAAATTCCCAAGGGCCGATTGTTAAAATTAATGTAAATTCATGGAAAATGATTTAAGATAGACCAATCAAGAGAGCATATATATTTTCCTTGTCAGTTTAACATTTACTGAGGGTTAAGGCAGGCCTCACTCCATTTCACAAAAAATTACACCATGTACAACTTTCATAAATTGTTATAAAATATCTCGGTTTTTGACCAAAGCAGATGGCTCAATAAAGCATAGTCAACAACCAAAAACAATAATTTTGCGCATAAAGCTATTGGCCAAAGTGATCCATGTTTACATAAAGCTACAGAAGTCATATGTTCAAGACTTAAACAAGAATGACAGAACAATTTAGAGGTCAAAGGAGCAAACAACACACAGAGCATTAAATTGTTACTCATATAAGGGGATAAAAGTAAAGAAAGAAGCTTAACCAAAACGGCTGTTAATTTGAGTGGACTAGTACAATTCTGGGTAGCTAGTTATTAATATAATGAAGAAAAATATATTAAGGTCAAGGGCTATTCTAGGTAATTTAGGAACTCTCACTTGGCAATTAATATAGGAGATGAACCATTCTATGAGTCATATTTTAACAGTTTTTAGTGGTAGGCCACCAAACATACAATAATAACAGATCCATGTCAATATTTGCTCTAACAGTTATATGCTGCTTGATGATTTGCAATCCTCCCAAGGTTTGAGCTCAGCATTTAATGATTCAAAATAGTTCATGAAGCACATATAAGCCACTTAATATTTATATGGTCCTCTCATCTAGATTGGAAACCAAGGAAATTCATTCCTTTACACAGGAATAGAATAGAGAATCTCTGAAGGTCGCAGTTGAGAAAGACAGTATATAGTGTACTCGTCAAGTAGAAAGACAAATTATAGGTAATACTGGCAGCCAATGATACATCCAAAACCTTCATGCCAGATTAAGGGAGACCAATCTACCAGTCAGAATTGGGATACTGGCAAACTCATACTAAGCAAATCTCACTCTGAAGTTCTATAATAGGCTACCAAATAAATTGAGCAAAAAAATGCTTTAATAATTTAATAAACAAAGTAAAGGAGCCCAACAATTCCATTAAAAAATGCTTAAAAATTCCACATCTACCACTTGCACATAGTACAAGACTATAACATGACTTCCAAAGGAAAAAATCAATGCATTGGACACTTAATGTCAAGTTCAGTTTGCAGATTTGAATCCTAGAGACGAAAGAATATTCCAGGCAAAGATTCCAGATTTGTGGTCATGCATAACCGAACTCACTCTCTAGTTGAGATTCTCTAGTTCCTATAATGATTACCAAGAAAACCTTGACAGTGGAAATATTAAAGAGTTAGAAACCCAATTATGAAGACATGGCACCTTGGTGCACGAGGCTCTCGCCAATGCAGTCTGACGTTCACTATGATCAGCCTTACCCCGATAAATAAAGATGACCTAAGATCTCCCAATTACATTGCGTGGCATGAAATTCAAATCCCTGGGCATGGGCAGGCAGCTGCAAATCCTGACCCAACTGGTCAAAGGCCTTCTATTTGACTAGAAGGAATCTACTGCTATCCAATTGTACAAACCTTTCAAAAGATCAAATAAATTATATTTGACTAGAAGGAATCTACTGCTATCCAATCTAAGTGGATCTCTTAGATTTGTGAGATGCCTCCAATACAAGTATCATGCCAGCAGGTCAAAACATGTTAAGTAATTAAATATTGGCCATGCATAATCTTAACCAGATCAACTATTGGCCATGCATAATCTTAACCATGTTAAGTAAAGAATTCCAAAATAATTAAATATTGAGACAACGATGTTGAAGAATTGAAGGTGCAGAAAAAAGACAAATAGGTGGTAAAACTAAATGGCTCATGAAGGCCTCTTTAAAAGAAAAGCATATAAAGGCTGGGATTTCATATGAACTAAGCTACACATGACTATGCAGTCTATGCTAACATAAAAATAGTCCCTACAAAAAAGAATGAGCAAGACAAGCCTCACCAGTGCTGATATGCTACTGTCAGATGATGATGGAATAGAACTGACAAGTTGCTCTTTATCCATATCCCAAACCAGGATTGATGATATCTCACCCGAAGCATACTAAGTCAAAGATGATGCTCAGTCAGAACCACATTCATGATAAGTCACCAGATACTCACACAAGGCAATTTATATTTGGAAAATATCGTACCAAATAACCAGATTGCTGCTGCCAGTCCACGACTACATTTATGCCACGAACAGCAGCCCGATGACCTTGCATGGCAGAAAATGCTGTCACAAGTTTCTGCTTCCCCTTCATGGTGTAATTTTTCCAAAAGCAAACATTTCCATCACCTACATTACACATGATTATTCCAACCAAAGTTTTATACCAAGAGGCATTCTACTGCTACAAGTGTTGCTTAATAATATAAGAAAGGTGGCTTACTAGAAGCAACTAGAAGCAAACTGTCATCAAGCTCATTCACAAGACACAGTTTAGATATTCCTCTATCAGATGACTCACGATTGTCAAAACAGTTCAAAAGAGTAGCTTCTTCATAATTCCATACCCTGTGAATCAACATAATTGATCAACAAATTATTGATCAATTGCATCACAAAAAGTGTTAAAACAGGAATCTCAAATTTTAAACACTTAAAAGACCATGTAACTCTTAATACCAAGCTCGAAATACAATACCACAACCCAATATTAAAAACCTACCACATCAACAGATCTGTTGAGTAATGCAAGGAAAGCCGCACATACACACACAGGAAAGCCATGACCCAATATTAAAGCCCTACCACATCAACATATATACTGAGTAATGCAAGGAAAGCGACACATACAGAAAGCTGTAAACTCATCAAAGCATACATAACAAGCTATATACCATGATTTTAATAGTACTTAAAATCATTAATAAAGAGCAGTAAAAAGAAAAACATTTATATACCTTCCTACAAATAATTTATGTAAAGGAAAACACCATGACTTTCTAAAAGACTCCAGGAGGGCAGTGGGAAACAACATATTTTTAAACGCATCCTCTTGTATTTAAAAACACTAAAAAATAAATAAATCGAGAAAGGATCCACTTCATAGTTTGCAAAATCAAAGTTGGGATCGGGATTGGCCCATGGCAGTGTGATCCTATGGGCTGGATTGAATTGATGGAATCAGAATCCATTAAAATAAAATAAAAACAAAAGGAGAAAAATATCAAAATAATAATAATAATACGAAAATTCTAGAAGAGAACACATAATTATATATAATTTTATGTAATTATATATGTGATTGGGATATTATATATGGGCCCCTCTGATAAACCTATGACAGGTCACACGGAGGGAAATGACAAGCAACAGTTTCTGTCCCGGAAAAATCAGTCATTTATTTATTAACCAGATGACTGATCTTTCTATAACTGTCAACAACTATTAATGTGATCAATCAACACAGATTTGGCAGAAAAACCCCTTTAGTTGGATTTAATTTATTGCCATCCACAGTTACAAATGCACATAAGTGATTGTTTGACCAATTTAAAAAAGGGGACACATACAAGAAATGGGGAGGATACAAGAGAAATGGTGCCCTTTACCATTTTTCACTTTATTTTCATTGCCTGTAGTAGCCGATTTCAATGAAGAGAAATGGGGAGGATACAAGAGAAAGTGAAGAGAATGTTGATTTCTCATGTCCGACCACAATAATTTTAACAAGTGGAGAGGTATTAACTATTAACTTTATCAGTTTGATAAGTTTGGTTTCAAACTCCAATTCTGATCTGTCTGAACTGGGGTTGACTTGAGAATGCCACCTTGATTCAGTTCCCACACGGCTGGAATCACCTTTGGTAACATGCATCTAAAATTAATCATAAGTCATACAAAGAAAACTCGCTTAATACTAGGTCTTTATAGAAGTAAAATAATTGACACATCACCTACCACTTTAAGAACATTTGTGATGTAATATGTTGTGGACCTCTCTGTCATTTGATTCTAGACCCCTTTTTCTTTCTCCCAAAGGTGTAAGCAGAGTTTTTAATTTCAAATGATACCACCCATACCAAGCAGTACACACCAGTCCGCTAGCAGACCAGTACATGGACCGCTCGTTACTAGGCGATACCATCGATTGGGGTTGTTTCCGCCCCGTTAACGTCCGAAATCGATCGGTGACGGTCGATTTCAACCGTTGCCACCCACTACTGGACGGTATTAGTCAAGGGAGAAAAAAGGGGAGAACCTGGAGATCCGACGTCGCTCTCCCTCGGCGATCACGATCCGTCGCCGCCCTCCCTCGTCGGACGTTGCAGATGAGATTTCACCTCCTCGTCTGAGGCGACGAGGCCTCTGCATCGTCGACGACTTTTCCTATTCCGCGCAAGGAGAAAAAGCCTTGGCGTGGGGAGAAGAAACCTCGACGACGTTGATGACTTCTCCTAATCCGCACGAGGAGAAGAAGCCTCGGCGTGGGGAGAAGAAACCTCGGCGACGTCGCCGAGGCATCGTGAGGAGAAGAAACTTCCCACGGAGAAACCTCGACGACGTCACCCTTTTTTTATTTTTTAACTTATTATTATTATTATTATTATTATTATTATTATTATATATCGAGCGGTACACCAGAGCGTACCGCTCGATATACACGTACCATACCTATACCGAGCTGAACTCGATACTCCGGTACGGAGTGAAATTACGAACCTTGGGTGTAAGGATATGACAAGAGATTTCTAAATGATCCTTCAATAACATGCATATCAAATTAATCTCAAGTCATACAAAAAACTCACTTCACTCTAAGTCTACATACGAGGAAGAAAGTAAAACACTTGACACTTAAACTAACACTTCAAAAACATTTGTGATAATGTGGTGAGAACCACTCTTTCATTTGGTTCTAGTCCCTTTTTTTTCCCCCAAAGGTTCAGAAATATAACAACAGACTTTAAATGATACTTTTCTTCTATTAATCCAAACAAGGGAAAGTGATCTTTCCTTCTTTTCTTTCTTCTCCCTCCTATTTGCCCTTGATCATCTCCTCTCTTTTCTGTGCAAGTGAATGTCCAAGCCTAAGACTTCCAAAGATATAAGGCTTTAAAAGACTTTGTTATCTTTCGTTCTCCGTTTTTGTGTTCATACGCTACTGCCATTCAAATTTTAGATTTTGGGACAAGATGACTGAATTTATGCCCTCATCTTCCTCCCAAAACCAAAAAGAAGAGAGAACTCAAAAGCTAGTGATCTACACCAATCACAATCTAGTTCTTTAAAAGAGACATTCTAACAAGACAAAATTTCACAGATCCTAAGAATAGATAAAATCAACAATCCGTTATAAAATATTATGTAATCGTCACCTGTATCCTTGCTAATAACCGAATGATTACAATGAGTACTTAAAACATTAAGAGTATGATAATGTGACATACAAACAAGAGGCAAAATCTTTTTCAGAATTAAGCAAAATTTTCATGGACAGTCTAATTAGTTCAGCATCATAACTACTAACTGTCAACAAGCAACAACATAACCATGAAGGTCATCGATCAAATCAGACCAAGCTTACTTGATGCATGTCTATAATCTAACAAGGCAGTTTCAAGAGACATACTGCAACATGAAATTTTGCTATAGAACAATATAGTCCAAAAACTATTATGATGTTAAAACCAAAGAGAATAATAGAAGGAGAAAAGAGTTCACCACCCGAATTACCTAATTTGTTCATTCTCATCAGCAGCGACCACAAAAGGAGAAAAAGGCAAGAGCAAGGCAGCCTTCGTGCCTGTTTCATACTTGGTATCCCAGCTAGCAATTTGATTACCAAGTTTACAATTAGCTGGATCAAGTATGCAAGTAGAAAAGTCAAACATGCCCAGAAAGAAACATGATCAAACATCATTTTAAGACAATACAACGAACAGAAATTGAACATATCAGCCTACTCACAAGAGTGTTGACATTTGGCTATACCATCCAAAGCCATTCTCTCTCTTTCTTCTCTCCTAGCAACAGTTTCTTCGCTGTCATCAGTGCCAGCAAGAAGTGGCCTTGAAAAATGAACACAACTCCAATTGTAAACAGTTGACTGTGGAAGTAAGCTACGTTCAGAACTCTCAGAAGATCCAACAGCCCCTATAAGTGGATCAGCTAATCCAGTATCTGGAGAATTTATTTGGTGTGGCCTGAACTCTAAAGAGCACACTCGGCGCAATCCTGTCAGATAATTTTGCTTAGGAGGGCTAACAGGAGGTGTCCGGAATGTCATTGATAAATGACCTGCATCAATTAATCATTTTATAGTGAAAACTGCAAAGTTCAATACCAATTATAGAGTGCTACCAATTAAAACTTGAACAATGAGAATAAAAATTACCAGCATTAAAGTCAAACCATGAAGATGAGCGAGCCAATCCAGAAAGATTAGAGTACTGAGATGGAGCTGAAGAATCTCCTTGGTGTATAGCCCCACCACCAAACCTTGCAGTTCTTGCAACCACTAGTTCAATACCAATTATAGAGAGTGTTCTTCGGCCAAGGTTCGCAACACGAGGAGATGGATCCTTTGCGATGTTACACATGGCCAAAATAAACTGAGAATATAGAGCACTATCAAGAGTTCTTGATCTAGAGCAATTGATGATCCCATTAGTAGTAGTTTCTTTTATCAATATACCAGAGTCAGAATGATGAGAAGAATCATCAGATTGTGGAGAACCATGCATCATACCAGTTGATGCAATGGGACTACTTGTCGATATCCTACCATCTCGACCAGCAGCAGTGCTGTCACTACTACTTCTCAATACAGGACCAATACGTGAGGAAATGGTGCTTCCTACCTGCATCAGTTGACTGGGACAATAGCCACCAAAATTATTAACATTAGCCAAAGATGGCAAGGAGCTCAGAAGGGAGTTAGACTGAGGCTTCAGGTATTCAGCAGCAATTGACTTCAGATGCTTGTTATGACCAAAGGCAAAGCGGGCAAGAGCTGCCAAACAATTATGTGAATATTGTTTTACAAATCAAATTAAAAACAAAGTATTCATCAAAGTCAAATAGTTCATTTGCTACAAGAAAAAAATGCAAAAATATCTTTTAAAAGGCCAAAAGATAACAGCAAAAAAAAGGGAGTCAACAAAAGATAAAATACAAAATACAATTCAAGGACAAACTATTTTTTAACAAGAACACAAAAAAAGAGAGAGGTCTCAGGGAGCTCATTTGACATAGACCCTTTTTTACAAGTATACAAAAAAAAAGAGAGGCCTCTGGGGAGCATATTAGACTTTCATGTGCACACTAAGAAAATTTTGATAGCTGCACATACCTACAGTGACCTCAGCCCTAACCAAGGGACTCCCATCCCCAGCAGCTTGTAGAAGATTTCTAACAATATTCAGCTCAGATTTTATTTTTTCATCATCATCATAGTCCTCATCACCTCCATGTCCATCACCAAATGAAACAGATCCAACGTCAATAAGGGTGCCCAATGCAAAAGCAGCTGCAGCTCTGACCTGACAAACATATGTTAAAATACATAAAATGATATTGGCAGACTAAAATATTGATTACAAACTTGTAAAGAATTCTTACCTCGGGCTGTGGCTCTGACAATAAAGGTGCAATTGTTGCTGGTCCACCTGCTTGCATACCTGTAATTTGCGCTTCTGGATAATCCTCCCACAGTTTTCCCAGGCAAAGACAAAGCCACTGAAGAAGTAAAGGTTCAGTTTGTCCATCACATGGATTAGCAAGTTGCAAATGTTTCAAACAAACATGTATCAGATTTGCTTGAATGCATGCTTCTTGTCCCTGCCGATGTCCATCCACAACAACTGCCAAAACAAAAGCAGCCATTGCTCGCTGCTCTGGATAGGCATCCATGCTATCCAGAAATCTGATAAAATATGCATGGCCTCCATCTTTCACAAGGTCTACTTGACAAGACTGATATTGCAGGGAAAAAACTATAAATTAGTCATTTGTCCTACAGCATTTGATGCCATAAATATTAAATTAACAAGAAAAAGTGCATTTATTTTCTCCACATTTTATTAAGTCTAAACCACTCAACAATCATCAATAAAATTCCAAGTACATAAAAAGAGGCAGAAACAACTAGTGGCCAACCCAACCAAAGATATACCTTATCAAGAGCAAGAATCTTGGTCCAGATGAACACAAGAATTTGACGCAATTCCATTGCAGTAGTTTGTAAAAGTTTTAAAACGTAAGGAAAGATCCCAACAGATAGAGCCTGAAAGATCCAAGGTATTCAGTTGAAGCATGTACATCCCAAAAAAAGTATTTAAATGCATTCACATGTGCAAAAGATGGAACAAAGACGAGAAATCGACAATGACAAACCAGATCCACAGCCCAAGCTCCCATATCAAGGAATCTTCCTAAGAGTACTAGTGCTCGGAATCGATGAGATTGACTTAGTAAAACCTGGAAAAAAAGAGATAAAAGAAAGAATTCAACAACAAACGGAAAAGCAACAAACTAAAGAGAAACAGGACATTGTACAAACATATAGAACTGAAACATCTTAGGGATAGTAGAAACAGCAAACGAACTACACTGAACTACAACAGACTCATCTAAATTTACTTCGTAGTCCATACAGCAATGTCAATCCATTTTAGTGATTTCGTAATCAAGGTTCACATCATCAGTCATATGACAAGCAAGAACATAGAATGATAGTAAAATAAGAGAACTTCCAGGACTCCAATCATAAAATGATTATGTACGTAAGAAATAAAGGTTTAATTAAAACAAGCAACTGTCATATACTATTTTGGGACAGCCAAATGGATCACTTCCTGCATTTTTAATTAGAGGCAATATTGTGGGCATAATCCAAGTATCTTTCTCTTCAGAAATATAACCAACTCTCTCTACAAAGCTAGAAACCACTACAAAGGTGGTACTTGGTTGAGTACCCACCTTACAAAGCAAGCTAAACACAGCATCAGAAAGCAGCAAAGCATATGAAAAGATAAAAGAAGCAATGAAACAAAATCAAGAGGCACTCTTTTATTGTGATTGCATATACCTGAAGAACAATTGGCAATTGCTCTGGTGGCTTCTTATGTTCGGAACCATGATCCAGCCACACCTCAAAAGCTGTCAGTTGCTCGGTGAAAAAAGGGCTTGGCTGATTCAAACAAGTCAAAATATCAATCCGGCATAACAAAGGTGAAAAAAGAAAAAGGCAGCTCAGCATACAATGAACAATCTAGCTGCCCCTGTAACACTGATCAAGATGCTACCACAAAGAAAAACTTAATGTTAATGTAAATATTTTCAAAATTAACAAAATGAAACCTGAAATTCAGCATTTGGATCAGCAATCAGCTGTGGAAGCTTAGACAAGCAAATCTCAGCAGCCATGTCCCATGCATCCCTACAAGAAGTCAATACTCATGCTAAAACACGGGCTCATAAAAGGTATAAGATGACACAAAAGATGAGAAACGAGATAGAAATTTGCATCCACATGGTTACCACATATGATGCTGATGAGTTGGTGGCAACAATGGATAAGAAACTGGGGAACAGTTTGCAGCTCGCATTATTCGCTCAGCAAGTAGAAAATTGCGAAAGAGACTAGCAACTAACAGATCTTGCCTAAACAGACTCTGAAAAAGGTCTGCACAATGACATTTAATAACTTTGTGTATCATCCTTTATTTTAGCACTGGATTCAAATTACCAAAATATTCTGGAATTCAATGCTCAAAAAAATATCAACCTTAAAAAACAAAAACCATTATCAACAGTACCATGAGGTAGGACATTCCATGCAATTGTATCAGTAACAGCAATGAAAATCCAGTTCAGCTCTCCCAGAAGTGTCTTTCGGTCATTTTGACGGCCAGGAATTTGGTCAATAAGAGAATGGGTAAGAGATCCGTGAAATAAAGAGCGAGAACAAAACCTAAGCAGTAAAGAGGATGAATGTTAAACACTCCAAGAAAAAACTACAAGTCACCATAAGTTACAGATGTTTACTTAACATGCAAGTTCTTTTTGTTATGCCAAGGTATCAATATATGCGACAACATCATGCTTCACAAATCCATAAAGCACAGGAGCATGTTAGGAAAAAAATTATAGATGAAATAACATATCACAAGTGAAACAAACAAAACAGATGAAGTTAATATCTTGTAGCAATCACTCAAAGACAGACATAAAAGGAGAACAAGATGTGTGCCTAGAACAGCTAACGGAAAGAATTTCACCAAACAAATCAGGCCAACCAACACAAACCAATTAGAACTCAAACTGGCTTCTATTTTCTGATTCACCAGCCAATGAAATCAGACGATAAATTCAATCAAACACTGAAAAAGACAAGTATATGAGATCACACTCAACATTTCCATTATTTTTATCCCATTTTAGAGGCCAATTGTCCAACTGGACAAGGCTCAAAGTCGACCTTAACTTGGATAGGCATGGGCTAGTGAAATGAAAATCACAATGCTTTACCTACATCCATTTTCCAGTCTAGTTGCATCCCCAACTTGGAAAATGATTTTAATTATTTGTCAACCATTCAAAACTCTGACAAGGATGGCCTAAGCTAATGAAATGACACTAAACAAAGCAATCAAGTACCTACATCCACTAAACAAAGCAATCAAGTTACACCCTAATTTTTATTTTAGTGAAAAAAATTTGTCTGCATGGAAGTTGCAATACAAATAGAATACATGAGCAAAAGTTCATATATTCCTCAAGAAAACAGACATGTCAGTTAGAGAAAAGTACATACAGTTAAAAAAACTGACCATCGCAATGCCATTTTAATTGGAGTTGTAAGGCATGATGTAAAAACATCAGCAGGAAATTCAGCACTCTGTGGAAGAGTCTCATGAGCTTCACAAGCAGCAAGCAGAATACAGTCTTTTAATGAGGAAACAGAAGCACCAGAAGAGTTCGAATCTTGCCGCTAAAAGTACAAAATACAGCATTAAAATATAGCATAACACCACAAACTTCTTAAATTGCACACGTAAAGACTGTCTAATGCGATCGTGAACCTCTAAAAAGGCACTGATGATCATCCCTGCCGCAGAGCAGTCAAAAACATATATTGAAGGAGATTTAAGCCAAGAATCAAGCTCACTGATAGGCAATGGAATATATTGTGTGTAACTCTGTTTTCAATGGAAGAAATATGACAGTTAGACATCTAAACAAAGTTTTTTAAAAACATCCAGCATAAATCACCGTTCTAGTATGGAGAAAACCTTGTTGAAAACCCAGATTTCTCCATTAGATGTGGGCTTCGGTACTCCATGTCCATTATAATGAAATAGAACTCTTTCTGACCTAGCATATTTGCGACACGTATTACAAAGCTTCTTGACTTCCTCCACGGTGGGATCCAGTTGAAGTTTATAACGAGCCTGTTATTTGATTAAAGTTTATATCCCAATAGTAAATCTAATGTGAAATACAATAGCACCAAAGGTCAAAATAGGTTTACCCGAGGTTGCCAGCGTTCATACTGTACTTGCAATGCCTTCCCAATTGTCTCAAGTGCCTTTGGAGCAGCCATAGAATATGGATCTGGTTAACAACAAGACAATGTTCAAGTATGTATAACTAAAATCAAATGCAAGTCAGGAGCGTGATTGGAACATGTAACAAAAATTTAGACAGAGCCAAGTAGACCAACTAACTACTATCTGCAACAATAAGTTAAAACATGGTAAGTTGTACACTGAGTATAAGGTCACAATTAAACATGCATAGAAGTTTCATACTCAACAGAAGAATGCAACCTATATAAGAAGATAAACTACAGATGCCTCAGAGGATACCACACATAGGTCTTATACCATAAAAGAATCATCAACCTTGTTGCAATGTAAAGATCAACTGCTGCCATAATGACCAAGAGATTTCCCTTGTAATGACACTCTTCTTCTAGAAGACAATAACAAGTAAATATAGTTTCGATATCTAGTCATAATCTTATAAGAAGCTCAAATTTTGAGTATCCTCATTCGCTTTCATTTATAGGATAAAATTTTTAACTTTAATTAAATGAATCATGCGAACCAGACTGAAAATATCCACAAATCATTGCAGATCTAATTTGGTCCATGATATGAAATATTTCCTGATTTTACAAGAACAAGAACAAGCTCCTGACAACGACAACAAATACCACTAGTCAATCAAATCATTTTTTTCTCTCCTAATGCATCTAATTGTAATCCATTCACTTTATCTAACCAGTGCGCACCTATTGGTTTCCTATGAACATCTCCTGATACTGTATATGAATATATTAAAGAAACATTAATTACCTATTTTGGTGAAACTACTGAAATTACAAACATAACAATCCAGAAAAACCATGAAGAGCATTAAAAGTTGTGTTCATCTTCACATTAGCCGGTTGTCAAAGCAACTCATATTCTATGAACACAAAGAATACCCCTACGCTGGTTGCTAGCTTATGCATATTGGAGAAAACCCCCTTATCATGCAACAGCAATTAGTTTTATGATAATAAACCAGAATTTCCTTTCAGATTTCACAACTTAAATCTTATCAAACATAAAGTTCGTTAAAGAAAATACAAAGAGAATCTCAAAATAAAATGTGTCAGCTGTCAGTATCTATTGATATCATATGATAGCAACTTACAAGTTCCAGAACTTTTAAACAACCAAAACAAGGAGAAGGAAGAAATTATCAAATTAAGAGAAAAGTAACATTGATTGGAAATGTAGAATCACATGAAGTTAGTCCAAGAAGCACGGTTTATATTTCCAAATTAAGGACTAAATATACAAGTCCACAAGACAAATATTTTCTTCAACAAGCACTTTAAAATTACTTCTCAGAAATAAGGTTATCTTTCCAATATCCATAGTTACTGCCCGAGTTACAACAGAATGAGCCACGACTATTTTATTGTGAGTTTCAGGTAATGTGCTTTAAAGCAGAAAAGTTAACATTGCATCAACCTAATAGCAAATTAAATTATTGCACATAGCAATTCCTGAAGATTAATGGTTTAGATGCCTTCTATCTCAAAAAATGATTTAGTTGATCCTTGCTATTTACATGCAACTCAACTATTATAAAACAAGTACATATACCAGTTTCAAAAAATGAGATCTCTTGAAACATGACAAGCATAAGACACCAAGTATCATCCATACCAAAAGGTGTATACTCAATGGGCTACCAAATGCAACAACAACGGCACAGAGGAATCAAACATGACTTAATAAATTAGAGTTAGAGAAAGAAAAGTAGAGATATAGATAGTTCTTCAAATTAAAAACTCAATACAGAAATCTTAACAAAATTAACCATTATTAGGGCAGCCAAAACATCAATAAATGAATTATCAAAATTAAAATGAACAGATTTCTAAGAGATTGACACAAGAAACAAGTCCCAATTTACCCATCCAGCACTCCATTCGGGCACATGGAGAAATTTTTATAACATCTGGTGGATCAACACCAATATTTAAACATAACACAAGTGCAACACACCCAGTCTTCATCTGCAGTGAAAATAATATGTACATTTAACATCATAATTCAAACTGAATGGAATGCAAGGAAAAGCATATTTGTAAATATATATAAATGTCCATAGGATCTCAAAAAAAATAAAGAGTAAAAAGAATAAAATCAATCATCACTACATTCGAAAATCATGGTAATGCACACACAAGGAGACCACTAGCATCAAATTTAGCAGCCTAAATCTCCATGTAAACTGCATTCAGGTGCGAATAGATATTATAATACCTTAAAATGCTTAAAACACGCAAATAAAAGCCACCGAAAGAAGAAACTTAGAATTTGCACCATGAGTACAAAATAGTAATCATTTCCCACAAGTACAGCCATATCCACAAAGCAAACTTCAGTAAAGAATCACACAAATAAACTAGAAAAAGAAAGTTTAATTTTATGAATCCAATAATTGACATTGATATATAATAGTAACAATTAAAAAAAAAGAAAAAACCTTCCAATAAAATCACATCAAGAAATATTACATGAGTTGTTAAGGATCATGCAGCAAAATGTCTGCTCAAGAAACTACATCATGAAAATGAACAATGAAAGCAGTACCACTGTTTAAGGGCATGGCAAATGTAGTGAACCCAGATATCTACAAACCATCAGCAACGACAACCTTGTTATTTTGTATCAATGTTAAAACTAAAATAAAATTAGCAGTTATATTGTCTATAACAACAAAATCTCAATATTGTCTATTAAACCAATTGAATCCCATAAAATTTCACTTTTTCAAAATAAGGTACAATAACTTGTGCTAATTTCCAGCAGCCTTTAAAGATAGGCAAACTACTTCAGGGTATATCCAAGCTATCACGACCTGTCCCGCTGGATAACTAGATCCATAATTCATGAGCCTAAAACTGGTCTTCCATACCCATTATGGGACTAAATCTGAGGTATCAGACAGGCTATGTTACCTAAGCAAACTAGTGCATGGTTGTTGTCACTACTGATATTGCACCATGGCACTTGTACAACTTATGCAAAAACATCAAAAGTAAAACACGTAAGCAAGAAACGGGCCTTACTGATTGCATTTTATGCTCACGCAACATGAAGCAAATTTTTGAAGTTCCAACAGATTGTTAAGGTATGTAAAAGAAGAGAAAGAGGCGCAAAAGAAAATGAGGATTATCTAAAAGCACAAATAACCTACTGAGACAATGGGAAGAAAACAGAGCCCAAGTAAGGTTATCTTATAGTTAACTTCCATCAGCTCTGCTACCTTTCTTGCTACTTCCCTTATCTTTCTCCTCATACACTTCCCTTATCTCCTTCCACCACCTCCTCAATCCTCCCTACTCACCACATTACCTTCTATAACTTTACAATCTCGTGAATCAAGGTCACAAGTTCCACTATTTTCAAGAATTATTTTAGGGCATATGAACTTTTTGTTTGTCCTCCATATTGGTACATTATGATAACAGGTGAAAACAAACCATAAGCTGAATATCCATTAACAAAATTATGATGAAGCAACAAAGTTATATAATTTGGATTTTGCAAAATACTCTTCAAAACTAATGAAGACCCAAATCTTTCACTGGAAACATTAAAATTTAGCAGATTTAGATTGTAAAACATGCGAGATTGGCATATGAATAGTGAATAAAATAACTTGGGAATTCTACACAAACTCCAATCTCTGAGTCTACCAAATTCAAGAATGAACTTATAGTGTCCATACAAAGACTTTAAATCAAGGTTCTTAATTTCACACCGTACCGGTGTTTCGAGCTTTGCTCGATGCAATACTGTACGAGAGTACCGAGTGGTACACCCTATATCAAAAATAAGAAAAAGAAGGCGTACACTACCTTGGCTACATTGTCCCCTTTTCTTCTCCTCATCGTGTCAAATGAGGAGAATATGCGGTCTTCTCCTCATCTACAACGTTTGGCGAAGACGACGAAGGCCATAGACATCTTCGAAGAACACGACGAAGGCCGTAGGCGTCTCCGACCTTCAGTGAAGAATGCGGCGAAGAAGAAGCTGAGTCGTCGCCTCTCTGTTACCTCCTAGATCGAGATCATCGAGGGAGGGCAGCAACGAATCAAGAAGTGTTGAGGTTCTCCCGATTTTCCCTCTTCTCCCTCTTCTTTGAGTGCCTTCTCCCTCTTCTCCCTCGACGCTTCTCTTTACCTCGCTGCAGCCAAGCAGAGATCACCCATTAGTGGGCAACGACGGCCGAAATCGATCATCACCGACCTGTTTCAGGTGGTAACAGTCGAAATATCGATCGTTACCGCCTGATACAGCCCTGTATCGTCTGATACAGGGCTAGATCAACGATATCGCCCGATAGCAAATGGTCTGTGTACCAATCTACTGGTGGACCGACACGTACCACCCGGTATGGGCAGTATCATTCGAAATTAAAATCCTTGGTTTAAATTATACTCATCGATCATCATATTCTCATGCACAAGGGACCATAATTCTAATAGCTATAGGGTGAAAGAGGTTGTGATTAAGATATAACTTAAAACCTAGTATGAATTACCCATAAAAAAAAATAGCTTGAGAAGTAAGAAAATGCAAAGAGAAGGAACTGGAAGAATAAAAAAAAATAAAAAACACACAAAACATAGATAGGGTACATAGGAAGGAATGATGCTTCGGCAGACTGCCCCCATTTCGAGCAATCGAATCTACCCATATAAAAATGAAAAAATTTTGTATAATCGTGTTTGCCTTACACCGCCGTCACGCACCGCCTTTGCCTTAATTGCATTTCACACATGCAAGACACATCGCATGACCTAGCCACACACCGCCACCGCGCACCGCTGCCGACCAAGTAGGCCACTTCTCGTCCTCCTCCTCCTCCATCTTTCTCTTCCTCTGTCTTCCTCTTCTTCCTTTCTCTTCTTGCTTCCTTTTCCTCCACTTCCTCCACTAACTCCTCTTCATCCTTCCTCTTCCTTTCTCCTCCTTTTTCTTCCTCCTCCTTCCTCCATTGTGCCTTCCTCTTCTCATTCTTCTTCTTCAAAACACCAGTACATGTCGATACACCGATAGCGACCAGTATGTAGTGGTTTGGTCGGGGACCGACATGGGTCCGGTACATGATACGGCAATCCTTGTTACATAGATTAAAAAATAACAAAAAGGAAAGAAATCAAGAATACTAAGGCATTACTTTGTTTAATAGACTACATGCTAAAATAAACTGATGAAGTATAATGATGAAAAGTGAATAATATGCATAACAAGGCATGCTATTTACAACTGCAGATACATAGAAGAAACTGATAAATCAGGATGACAGTGAATAATATGTATGGCAAGGCATGTTATTTACAACTGCAGGTACGTACGTGCTCTTCCACTTTAATGCAAAGACGATCACCACAAAATATAGCTACAAGATAACTGACAGTATATGAGCCAATAGACAACTTATACGGCACCTATGAACAGTATAAATTAATGCATTACGATTGCCATAGCATGCTGGGCAAAGTGGCTGCTAGATTTAGTCTAAACTGGCATCTAGGCAAAAGCATTTTTCCTGCAGTTCCTCAGTAGTGAAACAAAAAACATCATCAGTTACGAATATAATTCATTGTTTTTCTTTCACATCAAAAGACATGGTCTCCATAGCCTCTTTAGTCAAAGGAAGTTAACCTTAAAAGGACATTTATTATGTTTCCCTGTAGTCTTCATTGTGCCAATTTCTCTTAAATCTAATCACCATAAAAAATCATGGAAAAGAGTTTTGTCCTAACATGTCATTGTAGTCATAAAATTCGCATCCAAAATGCTTTTCTACTCTTTTGTTACTAAAAAAAGGGTTTCTTTTCTCTCAGCCTCTTTTGCTCAAAACAGATGTATTGCCTCCTAATGTTTTCATAATTTCAACTTGTTTTATGGATCCTACCATTTCATAAGTATGACATAGCACCAATTTCCTCGAACTATTAGCCAGAAGAAAAGTCTGAAGACAAGAGCAAAAACAAAAGCAAGTTCCTCTGATATCTTCTCTCTCTCCTTAGACTTGCAACAACATGCTTCAGATCTGAACAATAAACATTACCTTGCTTATGATAATCTAGGTGATAGATCCCTGTCAAGGAAACATCATTGCACCGTGAAAATAAATGGAACACATATCCTCACTACCCTCACATTCACAAACAAGAAACCTTCACTAAATAAACTATCAACTCTGCAACCAAATGACTCGTAAATTTAATCACCTGATATTATAAATCAAAACTAACCCAATCAGTTTTCAGCAGAAAAAGATTTTTTGACGAATAATTGATACAGAACATTGCCAATTCCAGCAGGTTTCAAGTTCCCATTCCATCACAGAAGATCAATAAATGCAAGTAAAGTTCTCTAACTGAATTCAACCAAGAACCAATCATCAATTAGATTGTTTACATTCCTCTTTCTCTTTCAAACATTTCTTTCAAACTTCTAACCCTCCTGTTTCAAGAATTGCTTTGCTCGACAATAGCGCCATAGATTATCAAAAAAAAACCACAGGTTTCACCTGTTCTTGACCAAAGGCTACTAATTCATAGCATTTGGAAAAAGGAAAATGAAAAGGAATTGCAGAAACAAATTACCCGATCCTTGGGCCGCCACTTAGACACCAAACCATTGTCGGACGGCCCCACCGCTGCACAATCCTCGAAGCCCTCATGCCGGAAATCGGATAGCACGACCGTGTGGGGCAAGTAAGCCATGCCAGTAGCCGTCGCCCCAGACGCCCTCACTCCCAGGTTGGCCCCTGCCGGGGCCGCCACCTCAGGCTCGGTCCTCTGCGAGGCCGTATCCCCGGCCCCGTCCTCCCCGCCGGACAAGCCATCCAAATGGTTCGAAACGGACGCCGAAGACCCAGACAACCTGGACGGCATCAGATCTCCCAATGCCATCGATTCAAAGCCCAAGAACTCAGCCCTTCCCCAACCGGGCCGTCGTCATCGCCCCCCGGATGGTAGACCTCTACCCCGATGGTCACCTTGCAAAACCCTGGCACCGATCGGTGGAGCCGGGCGGCGCGGCCTATTCGACGAGTACCGTGGCCCAGCGACGCATGGCGATCCGCAAGAGGAAGGAGAAGTAATCCATCTCTCTCCGAACCCCAGCCGGCTTTCCTCCGGCAAACTACAAAATCTTGGGGATGGAGGCGAGTTTAGGAAAGAGAGAATTGAAACCCTAGAATTTTCTTGTGTGCGCGTGTATATGTGTGTGTGTGTATGTGAGAGAGTGAGAGAGAGAGAGAGAGAGAGAGAGAGCGGGCCGGAAGGCAGAGGGAAACGGGAAATGAAAGGAAAAGACGCGAGCAAACGGGATAAAAACATGATCGAAATAATAATAATATTATTATTATTATTATTATTATTATTATAAAGTCACCGGCCAAATTCATATATATATATATATATATATATATATATAACTTATTATTCCAATAATTAAAAATGATTTTTAATAGCTTTTTTTTTTCCAAATGTTCGATTATTAGGAGATAAATATTAAAAAGAGAAAACAACGACAGAATAAAAGAAAGAGAACAATGCCCGATGTAGACTAACGTTATACCGAACCAGCTATCATGTATCCTGCGACCCGAGGAGTTAAATGTGACATTGAGCTAACGAGGAGTGTATTTACGTGGAGGTTTGGGTTGCATCGTCATGTCCAACTGTGAGATGGGATTTAATTACTGTACCTCTTTGCTCCTGAGCGTAACCACCACCATCAATTTGCAGTCATGGTGGAGAAGACAGTGATGGTGAGTGAATTATAAGCTAAAGTCGATTAAATTAGAAAACCTAATCTTGAGTAATGCCGAAAGTTTAAGATGGCTTATTGATTGAATCGCTAAGGATATTAACTTTTACCCATCAAACATTTATAAATTTTAGTATTATTCATTTATAATGTGAAATTAATCGGAATGTTACATAAACTTCGTGCGAATCTATTCGTCCAAGATGATAGATGATAGTCACGATATCAAAACAAATTATTATCTTATAATTATAATATTAACGATTGATTCAATCTAAAGTCTCGATAATGATCAAATAACTTACATAACAATTTTCGACATTAACTATAGTCAAGTTCAACAATCGCCCAAATGCATTATAAGTCTCCGGGTGCACTGTAGAAAGAGATAAATCTCATACTTTTATCGTTGTATTGACAAGCAATCCGTTGGTGTGTCAAAATGATGAGATAAATCCTCCCTAAGTTGGATTTGCAGCTGTAAATGAGAGGTGCGTCAACGGTCAACGGTAAACAATGCTTTGTTGCGTGGGTCAACTTATTATATAGGTTGCATCAGATCACAGGCCATTTTGAAGTGATAAACCAGCCGGCAAAACGCTAAAGGTGCGTACTTTGGACGTCATGGATTAGTACAAAGTCTTCGACTCCATTGGCACACATATATAACATATTACAGCCGACGTGTGTGACCAACAGATGTTTGAAGTGACAACCATACAGGATGCACTCGAAGGGTGTCGTCTTGTGGCAAGGAGGAGGTGCATGGTTGACTACGCTTTCTACACGAGCATGAGTTGACCACACCACTGATGACCTTCTGATTGGACCACAGCCTCCACGTTTCGATCTCTCATTGCCGATCGTCCATCATATTGGAACATGTCATGTGTCACAAAACTTCCACTCATCTGATCCTCTCTCTCTCTCTCTCTCTCTCTCTCTCTCTCTCTCTCTCTCTCTCTCTCTCTCTATTTATACATATATCCCCACTGTTGAGTATAATTCCTTTATAGCAGCAAATAAGAATACAACAAGCAGGGATGAAGCACCACAACAAGCGTGGCTCTCAGGGTGAATAGAGAGTAAGTGGGTATCTTCAGGGTTGCTGCTGCTGCTGCCTTTGAGAAAAGGAGAGAACCCAATCCAAAGGTGGAGACTAAAAAGCCATCATCCACTGAAAGATATGAAAGCAACACAAAGTCGTCTGCAACAAGTTGGTGATGGGATTCCCTGAAGGGCTGTGGACTGCTCTTTTGGAGCACACACTCTTTGTAGTCTCCCTTTTGTTTCCAAAAGCTTACACGTATTGCATACGTACGTCTCGTTTCGACTGTACGCACACATGGGAGTACTGGAGCAATGTCGACGTAGGGTCGAGAGAGACATGGCGTAGAAGGGAACAAGAGAGAAGATAACATGATAACAGCACCGGCCAACACCTACCGCGCACAAAGGAAGCACGCAGTCAATCAATGAAGGGAAGAAGTACTGCAAAACAACAAGGAAACATGGCGAGACGACAGGAGATTTGGTGGTCGAGTGCTTTGGATTTCGGGGGCCCATCCGCCACTTGGCCACGCCTAACTGATGATGATGATCTTTGTACTGCGAGACTGGATCCAGCTCGGAGTACTTTGGAGCCATCAGAGGGATGGATACACATCACGGGTTATATTGATCGGAGACGATGTCAGTGTCTTCGCCATGTCTTGGCCTGAGGGCTGAGTAGTATATATGCCGAGCAGGCCTCGCCCAAGGTCAGTCGTGGCCTGCAAGGTTTGCACAGAGGACATGCACGAGCAGTGCTTTCAGGTGTGACCACACCATACCTTAGCCTAATTAAGAGAGTCGAATGGTCAAGTACTCGTGCGGCTTTCTGTGTTATTGTCCGAGCCCCTGGTTAACGGTGAACACGAATCTTAAAGGAGAGAGGAAATGGGTCGACTCCCTCTATATTATCCCTTCCATATTCGAGTTAGTTAAATAAAATAGAAAAAGAGTAAAGAGAGAATAACTAAGATTTTTTTTTTTGGTTTTCTGAAAATATAGATAATCTTGAAAAAGGCATGAGAAATAAGTTTAGTATTTTTTTTCTTGAAAAAAATCGAAATATGAAAAGCCAATTTCTTATAAATCTCGCCTCCTCTATTGGGCAAAGAAAAAAGAAATAAACATAGCAAGAAAATTAATCTTCTGTCAACTTAATTCCATACAACCAAACACACCTAATGTGAAAATTGTTTCTGGACTGATTTGTGATCAACCTATCGGTTGAAGTGAATGTAATCCATGAACATTCCTACTGATCACATCCAACGTTTAAAAAAAATATATGTATTCCAATCACGATTCAACACAGAAACCCCAATCAACTGTACTTATATGTGAGAATATTTTTTGTTCCAAGAATATTCACTTATCACTCTACGAATAATAACTTAATGGGTATGATCGAAGATTCGAGACCCTATGTTTGACTCTCGTATAACTTCTCGAAATGATCTGAGTATTAGAGTAATCGTGACGCATGCGACATGATGAACTCATTTCGAGAGAAGTCATTCCGAAGGATCATCAATTCCTTGAAGGCATAATTTTTAGAGTGTGATGGCCTTTAAGAAGTGCATCATGTTGACTAAGTAACATAGATCGAGGATCAATTTTGACACCAAAAGAGTAATTAAATTTCTCTCCTACATATATAGTATCGTGTTGTATTAGAGACTCTTTCTTAAAATCTTTATTTATATGGAAAGACGTAAAGCCCACACAACATGTGGCACTCTAATCTTGTAAGTGTTACACTAAGTTTGTATTGGTAGAAGGTGTCAGCTAACTTAGCTGGTAAAGATTCTTGACAATATATCAAACCTATCAAAATTATGATAGCTTGTAAGTTACTATGTTTTTCATATTTTCACAAAAAAATATGTCTTATTTTCAATTTTTTTAATATTAAACATGTGCTTCAATTTACTAGAAATATTCAAGCCATTACTTTGGTTTCTTGTAAGGATCCCACAATCATAATTTAGAGTTTTCTTGTAAGTATATTATGATTAATACCAGCTAATTACCAATGGTTAAGACGCAATGTGCACAACTAAGATATTGAATTAACATCGAGTAGGATCTTTTTCATGCTTCCTCAGATGCTCTTTCTTACCAACGAGGGTAAGAGTTCCTTTTCTTGACAAGCATACAACCAACAGAATAGGTACTTCATTTGCTCTTCAAGCTTATATATTGCTTACTCCCAACACGAAATGTAAGCTGTGCAGTGGACCAGTGCCAAAAAAGTAGTCAGCTTGCATGCCATGCCATGCCATGCCCTACGGTGGATTGGATTGCACTCCATGAAAACGCAATTAGTTCTTTCTGGGAAACCGGATGGAAGTCACTAGTCTTTTTGTGCTCACAGTGTCGGCTGACGACTCCACATGGTATCTCACTTCACGATCCGGCAAAGCAACATGCATCCTCATGGCTTCCAGTAAGCTATGCGGAGGAAGAGGAGAATGAGGATTGGTGATGTAGTAAACACAAGGCTTCAGTTCCCAGCGATCAAACTGGAGCAGTTGTCGCGAGAATGGCGGAACAGCGTGATGCGCGGAGACCGCTGTAGCCGAAAGCAAAGGATGGATCTCGTGGAGCCATCACCGACATCTTCCTCCTCCTCCTCGTCGCCCTTGGAAGAGAAGGACGACCTCCGCCGAGAACGGGGCGACTCCAGTCGGGAGAACGGGGACGACGTGAACGAGGAGGAGACGGGCGATGAAGGTGACTCCCTCGGCGTGAGCTTTCGGAATAGGGTGTCGAGGAAGGTGAACCGGGAGGATGGCTTGACCCTTCGCTTCTTGCTGACCAGCTTAGCCTTCCTGAGAACGGGGTGGAAGTAGGAGGAGGGTGGTGGGTTGATAGGAGGGAGCGGTTCCGCCAGGGCGACGGCGGTGGGCTTGGGAGTGCCCGGCTGCGACTCCCAAACGAAGGGCACGGAGCCGGGTGCGACGCCATCGTAGACGCTGAACGAAGGGGTGGTGGACAAGGAGGCGTCGTCCTCCTTGGATAGCAGCCTGGCGTAGAACTTGCTGTCGTGCGGCGTGATGTGGAGAGGGCTGGGCGGAGGATCATCTGAGGTTTTGGCGAGCATGACTCCGGCTAAGCTCGCCATGGTGTTGGATGTGGGGAGGGGGCGGTGACGGAGGGAGGTATGGGTACTAATAGTGCACCGAGGGAGGGGGCTTTTATAGGAACGGAATTGAGGCGAAGCCAATGAATGCATGGTGTTTGAGCTGAATCAACCCAACTTTGGAGGCACTACTGATAAGAACATGTAGTGCCCATGCGGCATCCACCTAACATTGCGTTCACATCAATTAAATTAGATGTTATTATTTGGAATCGACTATATAAGATTTTAGTTATTATTGAGCTTCATAAAAAGTTCTCATCTTAGTTAAATTAAAGTATTTACATCTTTATCATTTCTAGTAGGACGCTTTTAGATTTCGCTACATATTTCTTAGTATATATATATAAAAGATTCCATAAATAATAAACCTATCTTCGGTACCCCATGATATTTAACCCATTTGTAAGAGTTCTTTGCGCTTGATAAAAACTAATTATTTTGCATTACTTATGATGGCAACATATTATTCGTATGTTTATCTTTTTAATATAATTTTCTTAAACTATATACGATTAATATTTAGATTGATTCTCGTAAACGAATCATCTGCGTGTCTGCATGTCTTATGTTTTTGATAATCCCAACCAAAGATGTGACGATATGTACGTATCACTATAAATAATTCATCTTAATTTTTATATTCTATCAAAACTATACCTAATTATCTTTGAATAAATTTTTAATAACTTTACATAATCTTCTTAATATTGTCAATAAAAAAAATTAAATATATATTATTTCTTAACCACCTAATATTCTTATATGAAAACCCGATGTTATAATACATTACAACGCGGCATGTTTTTATTTCCTACTTGGAATATCGACAGCTCAATTTTCTCTTTAGTTCTCTTATTAAAAAAACAAAAGAAAAAAAATCAATAATAGTAAACAAGTGAAAATATAGTCAGAGCAGCAATTCCTATCTCCCAAATCAGAGAAATCCAAGTGATGTAATCCCTAAATACCCGAAATTGGGCTCTTTAGAACGCTTCCAATCTTCTCTCTGCGCGTTTGGTTTGCCAGTGAACCACACGTATGCATACGATGCAAATCTGTGTGGTCAGTCATGGCATCACTCGATGGTATCTGTCATGGGCGTTGACGATGGACGTGAAGAGGGCATGTGATGTCTCCAGTTTCTTCAGCACCTTTGAGTCACTGCCAAGTACAGTGGAGCTTTCCACGGGACAAGCAAGATCTCATATTAGTTTACCTTTCCTTTTGTGAATTGCATGTGACAGTACTGTAGATCTTGAACGAGTAGGAGAAACCATATCTAATAATTGTTCTTGTATTAGTTTTAGGATGAAACTCTACGTTGTTAGGGATGGAGGATTAATTGGATACATATTGTAATTCATTCATATGATATAGGATTAATTTAGGAAATTTTGATTCGGATATACAAGGAAGTGCAATGACATAGCACCCATATCATTTGGTGTTTAAGGTATCAAAGTACACATTATTTGTGGATTATTATTACTAGGCAAAGTGTTAAACTTGCCTACGAGAATTATCGTGAATCCTATAAAGAATTAGTAGCATCATCAGATATTTACTATAAAGAATTAGTAGCATCATCAGCAATTATTAAATATTGATTTAGGTTCGATAGACCGATGAGTCGGTTATCTCATCGTATATTAGATAAGATTTAAGTAGGAAAAAACTATTTGTGGATAAGACCGTAAACTATACATACTATATCAAGTTCTTCGAGAAAGAAAAATTTGTAATATATCTTTAATCTCATGTCGATAATGGGAAAAAGCTTGAATAATTTAATTAAAAAAAGATAAATCTATTATTAGTAAAACGAGCTTAAGTATCATAGACTAGTAGTTTATGCCTAACAAATTAGTAAGTTGAGGTAATTAATGATGCATTGCCAAATCTGCGGAATAAGATCTACGACGAAGCGATATAACCATCAGATATGTGAGCGAGAGAGAATAGAGACAATTTCCGAGGACTTGAAGAAGAATGGATCTCAACATTCGAGTAGTTCCGAGAACAATTTAACTGCTTTTGATGTTTTCCAGGAGACGATGAAAAAGGAAAAGAAGACAACAGAGTTGCTTCTATTAGAAGAATCACACGTCTCACATTTCAGAAGACGATAACAGAAAGAAAAGACGGCAGAAATGAAAAAAAAGGCTGCATGCTTGTCTAAGAAAAATGATCAGAAAGGCATACAAAAGATACAACGGATCGAGCTCAACCGAACAAACGCTATAGTAAATACACGAAAGCAACCGGATTAAGGAAGACGAGACAGAAGCAGCCACAGCACGATAGTTACATGATATGAAAACCCGTAAGAAACCAGTAGCTAGAAGTCAACGACGAAACTGAAAATAGAGGCATTGAAGAAAATCTGACTTGCATTAGGAGAATTCTGCCAAATACATTTTCTACAACAAACCAAAACCAGAGAATCTTTTTGCCACCTGCAACAGAAAAACTGGTTAGGCAAGGAGGGATGTGAGTTGGGAGCCTGTTTACACCCACATGAAGGGGTAGTGGGTGCCAAGAGTTCCAAAAGAAGAAGAAGAACAGGGAGAGAAGCTGTCGGAATGTACAAGAAACAAATTCACTGCAACAATCAGATAAAACTCTTATACACATCCCTCAGCGACACTGCTCTAGCAAATATGCTCCGGTGGTCAGCATTTGTTAGTCTCAGGGCTGCCACCCATCCCCTCCCCCGCACCCCCCCCCCCCCCCCCCCCCCCCGCCCCCATGTCTGCTCCGTGTGAATAGGTCTTCCGTAGAAATCAGCCATTTAGAGGAGGGAAGTCACTTTCATCTTTGAGCTGATAAGGTTTCATTGACCTGCAGGTTTAAATCGCACAATCTGATGAATAGACCATGGTACTGTTGCTGGTCTAAACAAAAATGTGAAATAGTAAGATCTCAGACAACAGTGCTGTGACATCTGAGAAAAGCTACAGACCCACTTGGACTTTGAGTATTCTGTTCTGCCTTTCTATTCAAAACTGAAGTTTAGATGCACATGGTAAGTGGTTCAGTGTCTCTTATGCTTTAGTTGCATTTCTTTGATCCGTGCACACATTTTCCAATATGACAATTGTTTTCTAAATAGAAAATTTACAGTCATGAATTTATGTGCCAATGTGAATTTATGTCAATAAATTAAATTATAAATACCATGCTAGACAATATAGTGATATACATAATTACTAAATTTGGTACAGTGATAACTAACATATTGCAGATTACATTTTATACTAGTGATATGAATGCACAGACTGGAAGAAACAAGTGAGGAATCAGCTTATGTTGAGAGACAAATAAAAGCCGTGTACCATATGTCATTCTGCCATGTTATAAGCCCGTGTAACATCAGACATTTCAATTTCTACATGTTGATTTGGTCAAATTTAAAAGTCCTGTATTTAATCAGAATATTTGTTGATTATGAAAATTCTTAAGTTTCAGTTTGATTAGTGGCAAGGATGTCAGAACATTTATGCATGAAGTCCTAAAAAATGCGTATACCAAAGCCCTGAGCATATTAGTGGCTGCATACAATACATAATTCTGTTGAAAATGTATGGATTTCGTATTGTGAAACATCAGTTTTGTACAACGATATTCAATAGTAAGTTCTCAAGTAACATGATGATATTCATTACTTTTGGTATAATTTCTACATAAATCATGTGTTTTATCTTCCCATTGTTTCATACCTCGATGTGTCTTTAAAATGATCCTAAGACTGGTTACGTTCTTTCTCATGTTTCCTTTACAACTGTTCTGTTGGAAGATGCTAATGCAAGCAAAAGCAGAATAAAAAATCCAGGACACCTAATTTGTAGAAACAAAGACATAATTTCATGCACCATGTCTGAAAAACATGCACAATAAAAGGGAATTAACTAACCAAACTATTCATTTTTGTCAAACAAATAAATGTTGATAACAATGTAGCTACATCTAAGAAAAAATCAGCTTGGGGGCCTAAGAACTATTCAAGCACTCGGGAATGTCTAGCATAGAACCCTTCATAGCAGTAGGTGCCTAGGTGATGGTAGCAGCTCAACAACATAGGTGCTAATGCAGCTGCTCATGACAACATTCATTAGCAGTTCTCACTAGTGAATGAAAAGTACTATAGTCATCACACACTCTAGGTTTCATCCTAGGACAAGTGTTCAATATAAGTAGTAAATTCTTCTACGCTTCTATGAAATCTTGTCAACTTTACTTTGAACACTTTATGTTCCCATGATATTGTCCCTGTAATCTAGTTATCTCCTTGCAAAATTGGTTATTTGGATACACATCCTTATCAGATTTTAGAGTCTGCGTCCATGCAATATTGCAGTTTCTATTCATTTCTCTCTTTCTAACAAAAACAATAATGATGACAAATTTAACACATCATCCTACAAAGAAAGCGATATGCAATTTTATAGGACTGGAATCATTTATTCCCTGACACAGCAAAAGAAAAATAAGTTACAGTAGAAGGTTAAAGAATTTTTCAAAGAGAATGTGTGGAAATTAAGGCAAAAGAGAAAGAAGTACCAAAATATGAATATAGATGAGACCATGTGTAAGAAAATTGTGTAGGTTTTTTGAACATGGTAACAAACCAACAAGGCAACCACATGATACAGCTGGGATCCATGCTGGCCAGCATAGCCGCAAAAATAAGTGTCAACACACAACATGGACCACTGGTGATTGTAAACTATGACAAAGTCCAGAACTCATAGAACTCAAAAGCAAGATTTAATTCATGTCTTCATTAGAATACAAACTTAGACATCACAGCTGGAGGAATAGGTACCAAATTAATGATTGAAGAAATCAAATATAACCAGAGCTTCAATCTTGTTTTCACCAAGAATACTCACGGAGTCTATTGGGAACATGAACTTATTATGCAAGTACTGTTAATGACTAATTTTAGGAAAGTTTATTACCTTTCATATCTCGAGTTCGTTGAGGGTCTCTGAACTGTTGATTCAAGGATTGCCGCGGAGCTCTGATTAGAAGGACTAACTGATTCTAGTCTTTTGCTTTGTTCTGGTGAGGAGACTCTTAGTTTAACGGGACCAAGGGACTGTGGTTGTGGACGTGTCTCATTATTTCCTTCAAGTAGGTTCCTATCTTGTGCCTCCATTCGGCTGTTGTTGCGGGATCTTGACAGCTGATTTGGAGGCGTTTGATTCTTTCCTCTCCCAGGTGACTGTCTTTCTCTGTATGATTGAGAATTCTACAAAACTCGAGGAACAAAAAACCCTTAAAACCAGTAAAAATCTGTTTAACAATTTTTTCCATGTTTTTATATCTGTGCTTTTAGTCTAGAAAAGACATCTTTCTATAAGAAACCGCACCTGAATCTGCAAAAGACATCAGGATCATGTAAACCTGAATTGAGATTATAGTATGAAGCATTTTGGACTAGAACTGGATGCAGAAAGTAAAAAAACAGGGCCCAAACATCAACAAATAACTAAAGTTTAGGTTCCACAGGAAAAAAACAAAGCAACATGGCTGCAGTGGAGCAGACCAAGTGAAGACCATATCCAGAGTGCACAATTTGGACACTAATTGAGAAGGTAGTGGACTAAATTAATGGGGCCAAAGTAACTGAAAGCAGTAAATTCAAAAATGCTGCATACCGTGTTGGGAAAGTATGTTCCTGTTCCCTTTGTTTTTTGGATATCTTTTGCAGCATAAACACAAGGATTCAAAGAAAATGATGGTGCAGGGATGACACCATTTGCTCTAATATGCATGTAAATGCTCTGCTGAGAAAAACCATTCCATGATTGCTTGTTCTGATACTGGGAAGGGGATGGTCCATAATTTGGCATAATGTATTCTTGGCTCTGGGGCTTCAAAGCATTAAGAAGATTCATGTAGTGCAGATTAAAATCACCAACTAGATCTGATAGTTTACTGCGATTAGGACTACTATTTCCGTTTCCCTCACATGACCAAGCTGCAGTATTTAAATATTCTGATAAATGGGAATTCCAACTTGTTGTTGAAGATCCATGAATGCTGCCAGTGGAGGCAGATACAGAGTTGGTTTTAAACCCAGATGTACTAGTACCATGTGATTTAGATTCATTGTTTGGTTCCTCACCGGGGGCCACAAACCTGCTAGAAATCACTTCTTTCTTTGCAGTATCCCCTGAATTCACATTATCAAGTATCACAGATTCAGAACCATTTCCCACATGGAAGAACAAGGGGGGTGCATGATAAGCTTTTTCAGATGACAAGTCACCACATATCTGATTATGTGATGAAGAATCTAAGCAACTTTCAGCGGCTCTCAAATTAAAAGCTTCTATGCTAACAAGATCTCTGGCATTTTTATCCAAATGCTTAACTGAAGCTTCTCCTCCCATGAGATGATTTTCCATTTTAGTACAGTTGTGAAGCCCATCAAGATGCTTATTAGAGTTATGTCCATTGAATTGCAATTCGGTGCCATACCCCTCATCCAAATCTGAGATCTTGATGTTACTTATGTTGTCACATAGTGCTCCACTAGAACACTTAACTTGTGAATCTAAAGTCGACTCCTTGTCTGATGATGTAGAGCCAACCTCATTATGCTCAATAAATCTGCTATCTGAACAACTAGGAGATGCATCTTGTTGAACATCTGGCCTTTCTCCAGTTCCATGCCTCTCCAAGGTGCTTGCAAAAAACATACCAACTTCAGCAGCAATATTTTCAGCAGGTAGTAGAAGTACCCGACCAAGTTTTCGGGCACCATATGTAAATGCACTACGTATGCGGTAAAAGTTACCTATTACATAGCAGAGAAACAAAAGAACTAAGTGAAAATATCTCAACAAATACAAGTGTAACAAGACCATATTATCAAATTTCACTCCATAAATTGAGAAAAAAATGACTTACCTTTGCTGACGCTGCGCCCTAGATTATTGTTCTGTTTCAGTGGATCCACAATGTTTAGGTGCTTCTTTAAAAATAGTCTAGAGCTCTCTGAAAATCTTGGAGGAACTGAGAACATGCCAACACATTCTTTAATAAATTCCTTCGAAAGCAGTAAATCACCCCCGTTAGTCTCTAGTGGCTCAACTGTGAAGGAAACAAAATGGTCAGAAAACAGTATGACGTTTTGTCAAACACAAATATCTAGAATGGTAACTTAAAATTTTGCTTACCTACTAGCTCTGGCAGAAAAGAAACAGGAATGGGGCCCTGTAAACTAACACAGTAATTGTCCCAATCGAACTTGCTGTAGTAGTCCAGAAACCTATACAAAACCTACGACACATGGCCAGATTAAATGAAATCCAAGTAATGTAGACAAAGAGTTCAAGGAAAGGAACCAACAAAATATATGTTCAATTTCCTTGGAATATGAGGGATATATATTCCTTTGAATACTCACCGCCAAAGGACCATCTAGCGATTCATGGAAGAGGTGAAAAACATACAACACTAACGTTTCCAATGCGTACGTAGAAATCAAACCATGATGAGCACCAAGGATGCGACTCTCATAGTAACACCAAGTTTTTATCAATATTATACTGCGCTTGAAGAGATTGTCCTTACCAATTTCCTGGTCAACCTATGAACAAGCAACAAATCTAAAAATTTTGAGCCAAGAAAGAAAATTATATGAGATCAATGTACCAAGCACATGTCATCCATTTCTTCAAGATGCTTTTCCTTGCAAGGGAAAACAAAGAGCAAATTTTAATTAATATTTGAACCAGCAAGCATTTACCATATACCTTCTCAAGAAAGCAAAGTGTACAAAGTCCACCAATCTGATTGAATGAGATATCTACCACAATATTCTCAACAACGCATTTAACAAGTTTAACCTGCCACAGGAAATCCTATCATCAGATTCAAAAACTTGATAAGCATATGGACAGTGTAAAAATTTTCTACTAATGCTTATGGTGTTCTGTAAAACATGTAAATGCAAACTGTTTTAAAAAAATTCATACAAGTATACGAACAAGAAAAATAAAAATTGTGAAGATATAAAAATATAAAGATAATACACAACTAAGCAGCATCAGAAAAAGCACTAAGATGCCACAGGAAATCCTATCACCAGATTTCGAAACTTACTAAGCATATGGAAAGAGTTTAATAATTTTCTACCACCAGTTGTCACATTGTGTAAAAAATTGTAAATGAAAATTATAGAAAGAAAAGTTCATACAAGGATTTGAACAAGAAAAATTAAATTTGTGACGATATCCATAATGAAATTATTGTGTAAACAAGTGCCATCACTAAAATTTATGTATTCGTATGTGTATATACTATATGGTTATATTATCAATACAAAATATAAAGATAATGCATAACTACATAGCAGCATGAAGAGCACTTAACATAGAATTACTAGGACACGTAAAATTGCATCTCTTTCTCACAACACGTTATGATCAGGATGCTATTGGTAGTATGGAAGAAACATATAGTTGATTAACGCAATATACTGTTAATGTTGACTGTTCTAGGCCAGACACGACATACTTGCATAACTAAAGTCAGTATTGAATAAGATGGATCTTTGCAATTTTGAACCCATAGACATGCTTTCTTGGCAAACTATCTCAAACTAGAAAATAAGCTAAAGAGCAAGAAAGAACAAGGAATTGATGAATGGTGACAAGTGAAGTATGGAGCTTCAATGAGAATCGGTTGCAGCAGTCATGTATTATATATATATTTAACCTGAATACTACTCCTTATGAAGTAACCATCCTACCAGAGTTCAAAACAACACAACTAAAATATTTGAGTGCATATTGTCAGCATAGTGATTTTATAGCATTGAACAGCATTCAAGCAAAAGCAATAAGTCCCTACTCGCTACCAGTTGTAAGGAACAAAGACACTCGATTTTTATTGTCAGCATAGTAATTTATAGCACTGAACAACATTCAAACAAAAGTAATAAGTCCCTACTTGCTACCAGTTGTAAGGAACAAAGACACTCCACTCTTGTACATTGAGACACACAGTGAAGGAGTAAAGAAAAACAGCATGAATTCAAGGAATAATGTAAAGAAGAACATAATACAGTCCCATAAAGAATTGCAATGGTGCTTTATAGAAAACTTGGTTTCAACAAGTTCCTTTTGGTGATTACATCAGGTTTATATTGTTATGCATAGTAGTGTAGACATTGAATATTGTTAAAACAAAAAAATATTCACAATGGATGCCATAAAAGTAACGCTACTTATCAAGAGGACTCTCTCTCTCTCACACACACTCTCTCACTCACTCATGTCAAAAGAGCATCATCACACTACATTTTGTACATTTCGATGTTTAATGGACCACTCATTGAATCAGCAATGAATTGCTTCTGTGGTAAGTTATATGGACATTTTACGGTCAAGCATGAAATGTGTGACAATTTCCCAGTAATACAATAAAGTTAGTGAAGTTTGTTCAAAGAAAACCCTATATTTCATTAAAAAAAAACAGAGAAGCACATGATAGTGCCTCGTCTCCAGTTATTTCTACTACAAATTGGTCATAACCCTACACATTATCATCTTTTCCCCCTTACATCCTACTCGGACAAGCCTCAAAGTTCTGAAGCAATTTTTGATTATACATGTGATTTGATATTTATAAATTCTTGTGAAAGTGTTCTTTGATTGCGCTGGCACATAAACCGCTATACACACTGCTCTAACTTATCTCAAAACTCAAAATAACTTCTTTGTTGTTCATGTTAGAAACACTTTTTTTATTAACTGCATCATTTGTTGTAGTCCCCCAGCCAGCAAATATTCATGTGAAACATTGTGCCATAATGGTAATAAGAGGTTATCTAGTACAGGATTTGCTTATAATTCTCAGGTTATTTAAAACCATCACAAAAAATAGAAAAACTAAGATCAACAGGTACAGTAGCAATGACTTACCAAATGATAGGACAACCAATTGTTGAAGAGTCATTTGTATTTTATGTGAGTAGTTACCTAGACAGTGTATAATATAATCTCACATTGATACAAACTTAATAATTCAAATTGTTGTTGACTAACTCTAGGTAAATGATCATTCATTTCAAATTGTTATTGGATGACTGCAAAGTTGTCATTGGAAAAACAGGAAAGCAGCAAGGACTATTCATGGTATAGCCGAATGGAAAATCTGTGAAGATGATTAGGTACAAGAACCTCATAACAACCAATAAACAGAATTCCAGAAGAATGAAAAACCTCAGCATTAATGTATTGAACATCCTTTATTTCAAACTCAGCACCCTTGTTCTGTTCTTCTGATTGAAGAACAGAACGCACATCATTTGCCAAAGCATCTTCAGAATTTGGAAAACTAAGTGCAGTCAGATCAATATCTCCATCAGGAAGATATGTCTTCAGTGGAACTGATCCAAATGGAAATACCTGTAAATTTTGCATCATAAAATCAATAGTGACTCATGGAAGAAGACCACAAAATATAAAATAGAAAACTTGAGCATATGATAACACAAAAGATGGTTTCACCGACTGCAGTTGTATGACGGTTATCAACAAACCTAAAAGGCTAAAATCATAATGTATTGCTTCTAGGACATTGATTGTGGCAACTTCAGCAGACTGAACTATGAGGACAAGCATTCAATAATATAGTAAAAAGTGTTTCTGATTAACCTCCACAAATGCTGCAACTTGACGTTGTGATGGGTATTAATAATGTGCATTATTATATTTGGATAATCTAAAGAGTGAAAGGCTTAGGGTTTGGGAAGAGTATTGTGATAGGGATACTAGAAGGATAAAATAGGGGGAGGATTAGATAAAACATAATTCGCTAACATAATATCAATTCAAACATAGGACTTGAATTTAGTTGATATTATAAATCCGCTAACATAATATAAAAGCGGGACGCCTACTTAAGAATACAACTCAAGACGGGAATGTGCATTCTACCTAAAGTATCCACAAGAAATAGGATACAGTTTCAACCAAAAATCCAACTAAATCCAAACTCAATACTTGATCCAATCTACACTACGAAGATGATTCCACCTTGCAGAACAACTCAATACGCTCCAGAACCTAGGGATATAAAAAATTGATACCAATACTGTACTGGAATGTTATCCGCCCAACAAAAGTAACCAGTACAGGAAGTCACATCTGTGTCCATGCTTCATAGTGTAGGATATTACTATCAGAAAATGTTACTGCAGAAAATTGCTTTCGTGGAGATGCATATCTCAACAAGACCTCCTGACCAACAATGATGTCCTTTTTCGTTGTAGAATTCCAAGTGTTCAAAGGTGACAGAGCTTGAAGACCGTGATCTACCCGAAGAGTTATGGTTGATAAATATCACGATTATACTAGTAATCACAAAAAAAATGCTTTGATCATAACATACTGAGAACTGGCTAAAATATTTTTGATTTTTTTGATAAATGTTGCTAAAAATTACTACATCCCCCCAAAAGAGATTCGGGACAAGCTTTTGAAATTAAAAAAATTGTTCTAGGGAGAATATTAAAAGGGTTATAGACATATCTGCAGGAATTCTTCCATGTGAAAAAACTAACCGATGAAAATACATTGCCATGGTGCGATTTACCTTTCACTAAGCAAAAGAAAGAACGTAGAACAACGTAACAACTAAGAAGCTCTTACAACGCAAGAAATTTTAACATGGGACAAGTCCACTTGCTACAAGAAAGCTGTCGGCGAACTAAGGTAAATCAAGAAATCGACATTTGAATTTGAAAATAATGGCACGCTAATCATCTCAATTGGCAAGAAAAACAAAAACATGGGCCTTATTTACCAGTCCAGAAGAACCACACCTCAGCTAAAACCCAAGAAAAATCGAATGGAAAGCAGAGAGTAATACCATGCACTATCTGAATCGTAGAGCACAAATAAAAAACAAGAACAAAAAAACTGCTTTTTGTTCAACTGCATAAATCATATAAAGAAACAATCATCTGCAATTAGAACAGGAGCAGCTAAGACCCAATGCATTACACAACAAAAGGAATTAAAAGATAGAAAAAAAACAAGAGAGAAGACCAGGCGACAAAATGATCCACCTCAATGCGTATATATCTCTTGAGAAGCTTCTGGATATACTCCACGACGGCTTTCCGCCTCTGCTCGGACACCACCGTCGGCTGAATGCACCGCAGAACCTCTGCGGTAGCTTGCTCAGCGCGAATCAAGTTCCCAGGGCCGACCGCCGACAGGTCAGGATTCGTCGGCATCGGGTGGGAAAAACCTTCCGAAGCGCCGCCGTTCGCCAGCGGCGGCCAGTCCTGCTGGTCACCCATGTCCAAGAATTCGATCCCGAGTGCCCGAGGTCACCACCCTTTCACCCGACGAGCCAAAAGGAGCAACAAGGGCTGGAAGATTCCGCGCGCTCAGGGGAAGAACTCATCGGAACAGATCGAGTCGTTGGCGGAAGCCAATCGGGGAAGGATCGGAAGGAGAAGCAAGCAAACGGATAGAGGAGGGATCTTTTTGGGGGGTTGGGGGGAGGGGGGGGCGGCTAGAAAGGAGGTGGGGAAGGGATTCAATGATTCGAGGTTGTTGTGGGGATCGGTTTTCGGCGTCGGGCGGAGCGAAAACCCCTTTCAAAGAAAACCAAAACAAGCAGCGCAGAGGCACAACGGAAGCGAAGCAAAGAAGGAAACCGCGAGAGAGAGAGAGAGGAGAATAAAAGGAACGCTTCCAACCCAAAATGCGCTCCTTTTTCACTCCCTTTCTCTCGTCTTCTCATAAAGACTTTCGAGAGACGAAAACCAAAAAAGGGCAAAGAAAAAGAGTAAAAATAATTATAATTATTTATTTAAAAATATATATATTATTATATATGATCCCTTTCTCTCGTCTTCTCATAAAGACTTTCGAGAGACGAAAACCAAAAAAGGGCAAAGAAAAAGAGTAAAAATAATTATAATTATTTATTTTTTAAAAAATATATATTATTAATTGATATATATATATATATATTAAAATAAATGAGTAAGTTAATCGATACTTTTATTAGAAAAATTATGTTTAATTAGAATAAGTATTTTATAAATATTTACATTAAATACTAAAATAAGAGACAACTCAATATATTTATAAGACTTAAGATGTCAAAGAGAAGTCAAAAACAATACAGCTGTGCTCAATGGTGGAGCAAATTGAGGATTCAGACTCCAAAATGCCCCTTGAATTGATTGTAGCTGATACCCCAACGCCACGCAATTAATGTACGCATCAAGAGACTGTAGACTGTAGAACGCAATTAATGGATGCAAACACGACCACAAGTGGATCGAGCGCTGTCGGGAACGATCCGCATGGACTGCAACCACATTATTTATGTCAATCAAAGGCACCATTTTTCCGATGAACATATTAATTTTTAGTTGGTGGATTACGAGGACTTGTTGTTGTTGTTGTTGTTGGATCAATTTCTGACGATAACGATGTTGACTTTATATCTGCTGATTTTTCTTCTTGAAGGAAAAAAATAGAACAAATAATATCAATTATCGAACGAAATTTCATTTTTTTTTTGGCTCTTTGGTTGTCTTCTTGCGCCGAAACAACGCTGATCGCAACTTTCTAAAATGAATTTGATCTTGAGATCCCAAAAAAATTAGATTCTGTGGAGAAACTAATGGATTCACCTTTTTCCAACACATTGCTAAGATCAAGTTGGAGATGATGTGATCTCCTAGTAATAACATTATATCTCTTACTTCATTAATCTTGCTTACCGGATAGAAAAGTCAAATCAACACATAATTCATTAATTTTTATTATAGTAATAATAGCAACGATAAATTATATGAAGATATCAATTAACTTAGCTAGTAAAGACCTTGACAATTAATCGTAAAATCCTCCGTTCGTCACTTACCCTTTGTTTAAAAATAATAATAAATTATAATATTTTAATCGATGTTCATCGTAAAAACTTTTGTAAATTATCATTTGTTAAATTAAGAGTACTATAATATTTATTTAATTTCTCAAAAAATATTTCTCTATCTCTCCTTTAAGCACTTATATCACTTTACCCATAATTTTATAAACCTCTTGTTCTTTGTTCTAATTATTTATGAATAAAAAGATTTCTTCTCCTAATTACTTGTATCGTAGGGTTACAACGTTTAAAGTCTCTTTATCTTAGTATAAATTTTAAAATTATAATTCTATTCTAAAATCTCTTCATTCTTACGATATTGTTCTTAAGATCCTTGTTTACATCATTTCAATCTAAGTAATCAACATAAATAGATGAACAAGTTGAAAGATCTCGTCGACAAGAATGTTTAATTATCTTCATAAGTTTGTTGACATTTTCTATCCAAAAACATTTTATTGGTTCTTAGAATAGAGTGGGACAATCATGATTAATGGTTGTAGAAGATATTTTGCTTAGCTCTCTATTTGGTACGACATCTCGATCAATATGAAAACTATGCGATGGCTAAATCTAGTAGTAAAAATAGAGCAAATTGTTGTCTAATTGCCAATGCATTGCATTGGTTGAATCCTTAGCTCAACTTAAAGAGTCCATTTCTGTTGTCTCTTACGTTCAAAGGCTAATGACATATCCATGAAGAACTAAGGAATCTTTTCTTGTGCATGAAAGAGAAAAAAGACAACAAAATTGTGATCCATTACATCATCATTATTCTCAAAATGGGGAATTTAGTTGTTGAGGTAGTGAAATATAGTCAAATGTGGTCACTGACATTAGCATTTGCTGCCATTATTGGGTGTGAAAAAGGCTAAGTGAGTTGATATTGTAGAGCAGAATTTTTTCAGATCAACTGAGAATTTTGAGTAGGAAGGGAAAAGATAGTAAATGAACTGCTTCCCATTGCAAACTTGTATAGGTAGGAGGACACTTCTTGTTCTTTTACTATCAAATACAGTAATTTTTGTTACCATGTATGTCTATTATGAGACAATTGTGAATGAAGATTCCAAAAATTAGATTATCTGCAAATCTTTTAATTTCGACCGTCTTTGTCTGATGCATGTGTACTACATTTAGTTCATGTATACTAAACCCTAATAATGCGATTGGAAAGTTTCTATCTTGTGATTGTATGAATAAAGCTTAAACCACTAAGATAGAATAATGGCTCTTCTTTTCTCTTTCTTAGCCATTCATTCCCCTAATATTTTTGGATTAGTAAATCGAACATGATCTATATGAAAGAGTATTATGGAAGGCATTCATCATTTGAACCTGTCAATGGTGTGTAATTTTCTATCTCTTTGATCATGGCTGCCAGTTTCCAGCCCTAGATTTTAGACTATCACCCAATAGCCAGCGGCAAATTTCAGTATTTATCATTAAAAGGAGTGATTTCTTGATTTGTAGGTTTCATTTCTTTGAGTAACCAATAAGTGTTTGATGAATTGGAAAGTCAAAAATTATATTTGGCCAATTGAAGAATCAAAAGGAAATCTTGACATAGGTAGCAAATGGTTAGAGTTAGAAAACACTTGGGTTAGAAGTTTGCTTTGTAAGTATTACACTTGTGTTTTTTTATCACTACTTTAGGAAAAAAACCATAGTAACGAATAGTAATGTTTCTTTAGATAATCTTGGACTTTTAGAACAATCGGATTCTTGATGTCGGAGGTAATCTTAGACTTTTAGATCTCATCTTACCTACGTGCACGAGAGAAAAAAAAGATAAAATGGGCCAAGATCATTGCACAAGCTTTTGTTCATAACAAAGGACGAAAGTGAGGAAAAAAAAATTAGCTTGCTAGAAAAGAGGATACTTTAGTTTGAAGATGAAAAGAATTGATGCTCGGTCACAATTCATTAAATTGTATTTTTGTATGTTTAGATATTCGATAAGGATGATATCCGACTTAGGTCTTCATTTCCTTTAAAAGTTGACAGTAATTTTACTTAATTATTTCATGATAATTCTAGTTTGTTGTAAATTAAGATCCAAGGTTGGCCTGCATGCATTAGAAATTGATATGAATTCATTCTAGTGGTCATATGAAAAAGAGGATGATCAATGCACTGCATTGGTTTGAATCCCTGATGCAATTTAGACTCCCTTCCTGTTGTTTCCTATACCCAAAAGTCTCCTGACATCCATATCCTTCAGCACCTAATGATATGAAAGAGAAATGAGATTGCAAAGTAAGCAATTCCTTCAAGTGTAATTCTTATCTAATGTGTATCATCATTATTCCCAGAATGGGGAATGTGTTTAGTGAGGTAGCCCAAAAAGAGTAGGACTGGTGCTGATTGATGGAGAATATATTAGTAATCAAGCAACAGTTGTTTCTAATGATTGGTAACATGGCAAGTTGCAGGTGTGCTCTCTCTCTCTCTCTCTTTAGTGCAACTTGATGCCACTTTTGTCAAGGAGGTCACATTTGCACTAGCAAAATTCCATTGTTAAGTATGACAATAGCTAAATGATGAACATCAAGAAAACTGAAAGATGATGCAAAATAGAAGTTTCAGATCAAGTGAGAAATCAATTTGTTACATTGATATTTGTTATATTATCTATAATGAGACAACCATGAGAGAGACCCTAGAAGAGCCTTTTTTTCTTTTGGGTAAACATCCTTATACTAGCTTGGGTTCAGCTTGTATGCCTAAGAAGATAGGAGGCGATAGCTGTGGTTGATTGTTTAGAGTGGAATTTTCTAACATATGGACTTTCAGATAGAGATCCATTTTGTTATTGGCCTTAAATGAGAGAAAAAATAGCTGTGGTAAGAGGGATTAATGTTGCAACTAATCAACATCATTGAATGTAGCTGATGGATTATACAAAATTACAATTATTGAGGACAAATGACAGAGTTTAACTTGACAGTGTTACCTTATTAATTGATGCTGATCATTTTGAAGCAACAATGGCCATGAACTATCTAAATTGAAATCTTCAAACAAAATTGTAAGGTCATACACTCATTTTAGATGATGCATTGGAAGTTCAAAATCCATCAGACTTTAAATAAAAATACTTATTTTGTGTCTTAAGACAAATAATTAGGGGAAAAAACCTCTAGTATCTGAGTTTAGTAGATAATATTTATTATTTGCAGACACATTTGTAGTTATCCGAGGAATCATTGATAACAAATCTATTAAAAATGGAAGGTAAACATTCATGTGTTTGCTAGATCAATCAAATCATGCAATAATGGTGAAAGGCACTTAACCTAGTGATACATGAAGATAAAAGAAAGGTGGGCAAAAATAAAGATAAAATAAAGGTCATCCTACCTAAGAGATGCTTGTAGGTGCATGTAGACAAAAATTGATATCTGGAAATGTCTCATCATGGACTAGTAAAGAGCAAACTTACTGCAGAAATAGTTGTCACTCATACAAGTACTTAAAATAATGCTACATACATTTCCATTCAGGTTATCATAATCTTTTGGTTCAAGTTTAAGCTTCTATGCCATATTTCTTGTAGTTATTGTGCCACAGATCAATTAGAGACAGTCCAATCCAAAGTTCCTTGTAGTGTAATTTTGTTTTTGTTCCATTAAAATTTATTGAAAACAATATGAAAATATTTTTTGTAGACATCTGACTGTCACTGTAAGCATGCATATATCTGCTGTCTTTTCAACTATTTTATTTACTGCTACAAAGTCATGAACTGATAGAGATCTAACCATTAAATAGAAGCTATTCATTCATGTCTGACTCATACAAATCTTCCATATCCAATTGAGATGGTATACTGTATAGCTTTTGTCTGTCACTCCTACAGATACATACTGCTTCCTTGAGTATATTCATCTCTATGATGTTTATCCCTTTTAGACACACATAAAGTTTAAACATGTAGAATGATAATATGTTCAGTGCAAAAAAAACATATAAGACATGAAAACCAGATAGAAGAATCCAACAACAATAGAATTGACTTGGGAAGGTAAATCCCAATTTCAATGCAATAGGAAAGAATAGATAAAGCTCTGAACAACAACCTTTTTCAGACAAGAAGCTAACATATGATATGTTTTCATGGCAAAAGGTGAGATGGATGAGAGACAAATGACAGCTTACTTTCTTCCAAGTCTTTCTTGCTATCATCCTTTCATGTCATTCTTCCCTGTGGTCAGGCCAAAGAGAGAAAGCGACGAGGGCATCCAACCATGGTTCCGAGTAGGAGAGCGGAGATTAGTTGTGCACCTCATCGTGTAGAGAAGTAATGCATGCATAGCAAGGAAGGGGACAGGAGAGACCGATGAAGGAGAATGTGAGAGGTTTCGTCTGCAGGATTCCGTATCCCCATGCCATGCATGGTGGCCTGCAACTTTCTGCACTGCACTCGGGGCTGACACATGAACTCGAGCAAGATTAGGAAAAGAGAGCTCGACATATGATAGAGACTCCAAGAAAGCAACAGGCGAGTAAGCTAGCCATCAAGAACGAAGGCATGCGTCCTTGCTTGCTCTCGCGGGTCTTCCTGTTGCCTAACTACTTGCCAAACCAACTCAATGTTGCTTCGGTCGTCCACTTCCTAACCTGCAGGCCTAAAGGGCAAACCCCCCCGTAAGACCCTACGCTAGCCCTTCTCCAATAGATGGCTAGCAATCTCAAGGGGACAAAGGCTCCGAATGGAAGGAGTGGGAAAAAGCTAAGCCATGGCTGAAACTTTTGTTAGATTCAATCGCCTTGAAGGAAATCAAGATGAGATGACTCCAACACTACAGTGTCTAAGGTAGAGGACTGGAAACAAGAATAAGGCAGGCACTAAAGCTGTTCTAAGTTCTAAAAGAAGCACACGAGCTCTCTAGGGTCTCGGATGGTGTGGGAAGAACTGAGTACCCGCCATGAAGGAGCTCAGCGGAGTCGGATAAAGAGAGGATGGGTCCAATAATCCGGCTGTTGAGCTAGTAGGAGGTGCAGCAGTGAGGTTAGTAGCAAAGGCAGCCGCAGTGGTAATGGCAGTGGCGGCAGTGGAAGACGAGGGTTGATCGCCGTGAAATGGGTACTGGGCATCCGGGCCCTGGTCGTAGAGGATGCCCCTGAAAACGTGCCCACCGATGCTGACGGCCGTCTGGTATGCGAACTCGTCCTCGGCGTCGTCCATGGGGCTCACACGCACGCATCGGAACACAGCCGGCGAGCTCACTTCCGCGGGGAAGCTCACCGCCTCCGTCCCGTCGCCTCCTGCCACAGTTTAGTTGATTGCCATCAGGAACTCGTTACATTCATCTCTTGTCTAGTTAATATATGTATGGAAAGGTGGAGAGAGAGAGAGAGAGAGAGAACGATGGACCGAAGCACACGCGAAGAATTCGAGAGACCAGTGGAACCGATACAGGAAACAGTGGAAGGATTTGTACGGAGCGTGATGCTGTTGCAACCTGATGAAGTGGTGGTGATGGCGGTGGGTCGACGGTTGACTATTTCCCTTGCCCTTTTGGACGGCTCTCCTCCGCTGTCATCACCTCCACCTCCTCGGGTGAGAGCCGCGGTCGTCGATCCACCGATTCGGAGGCGCTGAGACTGATGCTGAAGGGCGGCGGTGGGGGACAGCTGCTGCTGGCGTTCACGGCGCTTGGCGGCGGGGACCCAGGTGCTCTTGACGTGCGTGGGGCACTGGAAACCTCGGCTCTTGCAGCAGGTCCGGCACCGCATGTGGGCGCAGTCCTTCTTGGCCTGATTGCCGCAGTCCTGGCAGCTCACACCTCCGCCGCCACCGCCGCCCCTCATGCTTAACGTGGGGCCGACAGTTCCACCAGCATGGAGCGGCTCATCCGAGAAGGAAAGAAGCCCGGCGGTGGTGGAGGTGTAGAGGTGCTGGTGCTGGTGCTGGTGCTGGTGCTGCTGCCATAGCTCGAAGCCTCTTGTGTAGGTGGTGATCTCTTCGGTTCTACTGCCACCACCACCGCCACTGCCGCTGCCGTAGAGGAATAAGCTCTCAGGTGGAATCCCTTCTTCTCCTCCTCCTTGCCTGCTGCCCCCACCTAAAGAGAATCCTGCCATGCTCCTTCCTCGCCAACTCTTAAATCCATAGGAGGATCGATCGATCCCCCTCTCCTCTTTCTCTACCCTTTGCCTAATCCACTAGATCTATTTCTTTACAAGGAAGGCAAAAATAATCACAAGGCACAACATGGTAAGACTACAGATCAACTAATGAAAGGGGTTAGAATTGCGTGAAGAGATAAAGATAGATAGACATAGTAGAATTAAGCGATTGTACCTCTTACTAAATTACTTGTATCCTTCAAGAAGTAGAGGGATCGTTCTTGTGATGCTGGTTTTCTTGCTACTTCTCTGCAACTCTTGTCCGCTTTTTGTTTGTCTTTAATGATCTCTAGCTGCTCTGAGAGAGAGAGAGACAGGCGGGCACAGGCACAGCCGCAGCCGCTGCAGCTGAACTCCTCTCCCTCGCTTCTCTCTCTTCTTCGATCCCTCGAATTCTCTTTTCTCTCTTTCTCTCTCTCTTTGTCTCTCTGTGTCTGCAGAGTATATTCAAGCGGAGGACTTAGAGCCACTGTAACGCCGCCATGGAGACTGCAACCACTCGCTGCTGCCACCACCTCAATCCCATTTATTACACCACTACCTTCTCCTCCTCCTCCTCCTCCTCCTCCTCCTCTCTTTCTCTGCTAGAAAAAGAATAAAAAACATATTCTTTTGACTCACTAAAAATAAAACCATATATACCAGATTTAATCTAAGAAAATAAAGGAACAAAGGAAATCAACCTAATCTTCCCTCTGCTTTCTTTCTTTTTTGGTTCCCCGTTCATCCAATATGAGCTACCGCAAGACTGTGGACCATATTGTTGCGCGATCTAAGGGAGGAAAGTGTTCCACGTGTCAGACCGACAGCTGTTGTCTGGCGCAAAACCCGCTACTTTTTGCTGCCTCTCTCTCAACTTTTATGCCGCTGCTCCAAAGTTAGAGAAGCCTCACAATACAACACGGAACAGAGCGAGACGAAGACGTCGCAAATAAGTTTGCCCTCGTTCACATTGCCTGCAGTATGTGATGTGTACACCTCAGTATCAGTGTTGCAGTGAATAGAAGACAGGGTGGGAGGCTAAGATGAGTCGGGATTCGTATTTACTACCCGTAGGTCCTCGTATTCGGTTCCTATCAGTGTCTTTCTTTCCCTTTCTGGGTACTGTTCTGTTGCTTATTTTATGGGCGTATACTGCATCTTTTTACGTGCAGTACTATGCATGAGTTTTCTATTGCTATGCATTCATTGCCCCGCCGGTCCGGAATCCCGCCGAATGTGGCCACTTAACTCGGGACACGTTCCATCTCCCACAGCAACTCTTCATCCACACCGATGGAATGCATGCATGCATGGGTGATTAGTCTCGAATATACCCTAATGACAGCTTAGCAACTTGAATTTAGCGGCAGCAAGCTACGTGGTGGTGTAGGTGTCGTAGTGCAATAAGTTACTGGCCATTCCTCCGTCGACGACTAAGATTCGGGATGTGAGACGATGGATGGGTCCACAGGAAGAGGACCACCTATTGGTCCTAATCAGCATGGAATGTGGTCCCACTGGACCGCATTGTCCTGGCTAGTTCGTCCAAACCTAGCTCACAAGGAACTGAAGGCTGTCATCACTGAACTCTACGATTAGGAAGGTCAAGTAAGAGGAAAAGTAGAGGTAACGTTCATCGATTGGTTCATCTTTTGCACTATCGCATCCGAGCTATCATCGATCTCCTGCATCTTATAACGAGGATGAGCGGACCCTTATGATGTGGACTCGGTAGAGCACGTAGTTGAACGTGAGCTGGCTAAATACTATCCATGTTTGCAGGAATACGTACGCAGTATGGGTGGATAATGCGATGTCGAAAAAGGACAGTCGTGGAGCTGAATTGCTGGGAGAATGATGCGGGGGTGTCCCGATGAACGTGTACCTGTCGCTTCTCTTCACTCCTCGAGCCCTGTGCGGCCTCCCGGGAGTTGACTCCGACTCCTTTCTCTCCTTTCCGGTCTGTAGCCCTCTCTCTCCGCCTCTTCTTCTTCTCATCTCGGCTGGCGTTGTCGGACTCGGCGCCACCATGATTCCATAAAGAAACGAATACACTGTGCTGGTGAGCTAGAGATCAGAGAAAGAAGACGACACAAATCCCGGAGCCAACAAACTTCGTTCTCAGCGTGTCCACAGAGAATCCATGTGATCGAGGAATGGTATTCCCCCAGTAATATTCCAGACCTTGATCTCTCTCTCTCTCTCTCTCTCTCTCTCTCTATGATGGTAACCCATGTCGTGCATGGCCACACGTGTTTTGATTAGGGCAACCAATCATTGGTTTCCTTCCTTCACGTTACAGTAGTAGACCACCGAACGAATACGTTCTACTTGAGCTTGGCTATGTTTACGTCTCAATGGAACTGCTCATCTAATGACTTGTTTCTTCTTCTTCAAGCTTTTCTTTTTCCTCTCGTTACAGGGAACATAGAGAAGGACGAGGATAGGTAGATACATCGTATCTGCTCATCATACTTGTGATGTAAGATATAACCCTACAAAACGCATCTGAGTGAACTTTGGTCATATTTAAATTGACTAGTGGATGAGTAGATATGTATTCATCTCGATCATTGATTATGATTCTCTTATGTTGACGCAACCGAGAAACAGTGATTGAGTTCTGCCATACATGAGGAACAGGCTGGAGGAAGATATGGAACTGACGAGTTCTTCTATCATTGTCACATGAAAACAGGAATCGCAGCCCAAAGTAGAAATCGTCTATAATTTTATGGAGTCTGATTCTAAATGTCAGGGATCCTATCGATGAAGCACGTTAGTGCATATAGGAAACCTTCTGTCGAGCTTTACTCCACCGATTAAGATGACAGATATCCTGTACTGTACGAGATCCAATTGTGAAGCTTGGTAGTCATGCATGGTGGTTGGGCCCCCCACTAGGGGTAGGTGGGCCCTGCCAGTGGACATCTATGAGGTGGGATTAGACGGTCCTAATCAAAAGAACAATTGAAAAGGATTGACATTAATGAGCAGAATCACTGCACGCAATATGAAAGCAGCGTTGGATTGTGTCAGATACCCAAGCAATTCAATACTTCAGTTGATATATTTTATGTGTCCTTTACTTGATATCCAAGTCAAAAGATATAATTATTGTTCCTCATCAGTCTATCAATATGGATATTAGTCAACACAGATGATTATGGACGATCTAAGCTCTTATTGTCTATATGCTCTTATTGCTTTCTCAAAAAATATTCTACAAAATATATTATTCCTTTGCTATCGGATATAAAAATTTTCTTTTTAACATAATCAAAGGGTCAATTTTTTTATCATTAATAATTATATTCACATTTATTAATTTGAGCGTCAAAAGGATTAATTCGAAAAATCTCTTTCAAGTTCGATCTTCATATATGTGATAACTTGAATGATCTTATTAGAAGTTCGATGTTTTCATCTCGGAGGCACATCAAAGAATCTTATGCGCACGAGTCTAAATCACATCGAGCTGATTCGAACGTCAATAACATATTTTCATAACATGATCTTCTATTAATTTTGTTCAGCTCGATGTTTCTTTTTTTCACTTTCGATATGAAAGTAGTTGAAATCTAACACCATTTTGTTTTTTTTCTTTTTTTTTCCCTTCCCTCGTTCACCTCGTCTCTTCTATTTAGGGTTGAGGAAAAAAGTTGATGATCAACTCCTCTTATCCACCTCTTGTGCGATGGGGACAGTGACGAGCATTATTGAAGAAGGTAAAGGAGGATGGTGATATGAAATGTATCTCCACGTTGAGCCGACGTAGTTTCCCAAAAAAGGACAGGGATGAGAGGAAGACGAGGCACAGAGCTCACTGTCTGCCATCTCTGCTCCTTGACCTTTCGTCCAAATCGACACCCGAGTACAAGAATTGCCATTAGATCCTTTTCTGATCCACATATTAGATTTGGAGAAATTTAGAAGATCTCGAATTTTTCTTCTAACCCCATCCAAGCCAATACAATGTCGGACTCGATCCAGTCGAGCAGTCGATAAGATTGGCAATAGTAACATGATCAAGCGGGCAATGAAACAGGTGTCAGCAATGGTCTGTCCGAGAAGAAGGCCTCCAAGTTAGCTGCAGTCAGCTGACAGAGGTCGGAAGACGACTCGAATGTTTGCATGGCCACATGAGGTGAAAGCACTACATTATCCACGCCAAAGAGCTCCTCTGGAACAGCAGGTTCATGCTCGAACACGTCGAGACCGGCACCGCCGATCTCGCCTCGCATCAGGCGTTTCACTAACTCTGCCTCGTCCACAAGAGCTCCTCTGCCCACATTGATGATGATCCCATCCTTCCCCAGTGCTGCCATAACATCCTTGTTGATGATGTGATGTGTTTCATGGGTAAGAGCACAAGCTAGAACTAGCTCGTCACTTTGAGCTGCAAGATCAGCAACGCTGGGGAAGTATGTGTATGGAAATCGTGGCTTTCTGCTTCTTGGGAAGTATGAGATTGGACAACCAAAAGCTTGCAACCTTTTAGCTACTTCAGATCCAATACTTCCCAGCCCTACAATGCCGACCCGCTTGCCACCCAACTGCAACCATTAAGCAGAGATCAACAACTTCTAGTGTTTTGATCCTAGCAGAGATCAAGAGAATACATGCATAAAGTAATACTAAGATCATGATGCTCTCATGCAGTGCAGTAATTAATTAGACTTTTGGCGAATCTTCAACGCAAACTCGACTTGCATAGCACAAAGCTTCGTCTTCCGCATCTAATAGTCTCAAGAAACGTAATAGGACATGAAAGAAATAGAAGCGAAGGGGCAAAACTGGTGGACGGAACCAAACCTTGGAGCCCAGAGGGTAGTCGCCACCACGCGGCCACAGACCACGGCGGACGTCCCGGTCGCACGCCGACACCCGGCGTAAAACGTCAATGAGTAGGCCGACGGCATACTCGGCGACTTCCTGGGAGAAGACGGTGCCGGCTTGGCGACGGCGATGCCGCGGCGGGCGCACTCGGCGAGGTCGATGTGGTTGACGCCGGCGCTGGTGGTGCAGACGAAGCGGACGGCGGGAAGGGCGTCGAGGAGGGGCCCGTCGACGGTGAAGAGGTCGATGACGAGGAGGGCTCGGACGTCGGCGGCGTGGATGGCGAGGAAGCGGTCTAGGGGCGGCGGCGACTCCCACGATTTCAGGAGCTCGAACCGCGCCGAGAGGACTTCGTCCAGGGATGCAGAGGGCGGGCGGAGCAAGAGCAGCTGCGGCCTGGCCGCTCTGTTTCCGGCCGACCTTGCGGCACCGAGCTCGACGCCATCGAACGGAAAGAGGGAACGGAACGAGCGGCAACTTAATATGGTGAGCGTTGACGTCATCGCCTGTGGGCTCCACCGTCCATTTGTGAGCCACGCCAGTGAAAAAAAAAAAAGAAGAAGTTTTGGGGACAGAATATACGGCTAAATACATTATACCCGGCGTAAACGTCAATGAGTAGGCCGACGGCATACTCGGCGACTTCTGGGAGAAGACGGTGCCGGCTTGGCGACGGCGATGCCGCGGCGGGCGCACTCGGCGAGGTCGATGTGGTTGACGCCGGCCGTGGTGGTGCCGGACGAAGCGGACGGCGGGAAGGGCGTCGAGGAGGGGCCCGTCGACGGTGAAGAGGTCGATGACGAGGAGGGCTCGGACGTCGGCGGCGTGGATGGCGAGGAAGCGGTCTAGGGCCGGCGGCGACACATTTAGGTTTAAAAAAATTATGTTAGATTACCAAACTTAGGTCCATTTATCATAATATCATCGATTTTATTAATAAAAATATAAAAATAATAAATATAAGGATAATTTTAATATTTTAATATATGATTATGGATAACGTTGGTTGTGATAGACGATAGTGTCATTGGGGTCGCAAGAGATAAGGGCTCCTCTGTATTTACATCAATGTTGACATAGATGATATGATGATCTTTTCATCGCTTGATAACTATGTCGGTGCAAACGTAGTTGCCAAACAACGCTACTCTACATTTACGTTAGATCTACCGAACGATGTCAATTTGCATTTGTAGAGTGGTCCTCATCTCTTATTGTCACTCTTCTCATTCACAATAGCCACATGCGGTCTCTAACGATGTAATCGTTTGCCACTACTAATGTCGTTTACTATCCTCAACTGAAATATTAAAATTATATTTTTACCTATTATTTTTATATTTTTATTGATAAAACTGAAAATATTATGATGAATGAAGTTAGATGTTTTACTTTTATAATTATAAAAATTTTAATATAAATTTTTTAAATTTTAATATAAATTTTTTAAATTTTAATAATTCCCGAAATATAAGTACAGAAATCAAAAATACATTACTATGGGAGTTTAATGTCTCATTGATTAAATGTTTTTGGAGATGTCAGATATGGTAACATATTACATTAACAGTAATATTTTAAGATCGAATCTTCTCTCTTTATCATTTACCTTAAAAAAATATAAAAATTTAATGCATGCCTCTCTTGTCTTTTATGTCTAATTAAGCAATTTAGAATGTATGCATCTCTTGCTTTTTATTTCCAAAGGATAATTTCGATTAACTTTTCGTGGCTTCGTTAACGCTTATATTCCAAGTGAACGCATCGTTGTGCACAGAAAGATGTGCCGTGCAAATAGAATGTGACACATATTTTGTTGCTTCTGTTTTAAATGGACACATGAGAAAATGCTTACGTTCTTGACAGACGCAGATGTTTTACTTGGAACCGACTGGGAATTCCTAAATAGATGCCATTTATTATCCAATTAAAAATCATCAAACACACAATTCGCATGGCCACTAATGCAAAAGTAAGATGTCTGTGATCGACATGCCAACACAAACTGTCTGCGAACTATTTCAGTCAGTTATCAAAAAGACAAAAGATTGTTAAGAATAATACGATCGAGTGCGTGCCGAAACAGGAGTTAGTAATGGTCTGTTGGAGAAGAAGGCATTTAAGTTAGCTATCACCAGCTGACAAAGTTCGGTAGACATTTCAAGTGTTTCCACGGAGAAATGAGCCGAAAGCACCACATTGTCCATGCAAAAGAGTTCCTCCGGAACAGCAGGTTCATGCTCGAACACATCGAGACCAGCACCGCCGATCTCCCTTTGCATCAGGTGTTTCACTAACTCTGCCTCATCCACAAGAGCTCCTCTGCCCACATTTATAATGATCCCATCCTTCCCCAGTGCTGACATAACATCTCTGTTGATGATGTGGTATGTTTCCTCGGTTAGGGCACAAGACAGCACCAGCACGTCGCTTTCGGCGGCAAGATCGCCAACGCTTGGGAAGTAAGTGTATGGAACTTGTGGCTTTCTGCTTCTTGAGAAATATGAGATTGAACAACCAAAAGCTTCGAGCCTTTTGGCTATTTCAGATCCAATACTTCCCAGCCCTACAATGCCAACCCGCTTGCTGCCCAACTGCAACAATCAAGTGGAGATCAACATCCATGAGTATTTTTGATGTCTACCCCATATAGACCATGTTAGCTAGACAATAAATGCAGAATTGGCATTATTCCAAATAACATTAAAAAAAATTAGCACTCAGCGAAGTTACATATGATTTTGCTGAATAATCTACAATAGACTTAGAAACTACTGAAGTGAATAATCTACAATAGACTTAGAAACTAATGCATATAATAGAAGGCAAAAAGTAACCCCAAATGCTAAGAACAACAAATTAAAGAGGCTCACATTTACAATGTGATAGACGAACTTCAAATACATAAGCAGGCTTGTTTCATTTTATCAAGAAATCACCAAATGTTCAAGAAATTAATATATCTATACCTTCTGAAAAAAATATTATATTGCACATAACATGTGTAACATAACATGGAGTATGTGTATGTTTAACATAACATGCAATTTAAATGCCCTGTCCTAAAGCAGGGAAAATAATTCATGCGCAAGACTGGAAGAAAAAAAATAACAAAGTTACTAATCAAAAAATGGAGTATGAAGCTCTATCTCCACTAGATAATGGTTATGTAGGTATCATCATAACACTTTTCAAGTTATAGATCCTATAAAGAGGGAGCTTTTTCCATTTTGCAATTAGGAGAACCATAATGACTAATGAACATCCAAATGGTCAGGCCTCCATAACAAAGAAAAATTATTAAGTTACATTTAGACAAGCAAGATTAAAGACAAAATAAATGACAACCACACTGTTCCTGAATATATTTTGGATTAAATATATTAAAGAGAACAGAAAAGATGAGATTCTGTGGGAGGCTATGATTTTCTATAGTTAACAAATATAGCAATAAAATGTAACGTGAAAGTCAAAAGATGTTGTTTGGTTATTGAACTCAAGAGATAAAAGGTGAAAAGTTAAAAGAAATCGAGAGATCTGATTCTATTTCAACATGCATTTCGTTTCTTTAAAAACATGGAGAAGTTAGAATAGACGACAAAGTTTCATGCAGTTATTTATTTCTCTATGGCCGGAACAGAAGATAAGTGTATTTTACCTTATCTTTGATGCTTTATTCTTGAGAAGAAAAAGATTTGCATATGGTTTTTATTGATTTAGAGAAAGACTATGAAAGGATTCCTAGAGAATTATTATGGTGGATTTTAGAAAAGAAAGGTATATCCACTAATTATATTGATGTTATTAAAGATATATACGATAATATAGCTACTAATGTTAGAATTATAGAAAGTGTGCCTAGTGAGTTTCCTATTAGCATAGGATTACATTAAGCATCTGCATTAAGTCCCTATCTTTTCACATTGATAATGGATGAATTTACTAGTAACTTATATAATAGGTCCCTCGATGTATGTTATTTGTTGATGATATTATCTTAGTTGACGAGAGAATAAGTAGAATTAATTATAAACTTGGGCTATGAAGGCAAGTCTTAGAAACTAAACATTTTAGATGAAGTAAGATTAAAACTAAATATATAAAATATAATTTTAGTGATTTTAAAAATAAACGGGAGAATATAGTTAAATTGGATGGACAAGAAGTCACTTTAAGTAAGATATTTAGATATTTTGGATCAATTATTCAACAAGATAAAGAGATCGATAAAAATATTATTCATAAAATAAAAACAGGATGGCTAAATTGACGAGGGGCATCACGAGTCTCGTATGATCATCGAATACCTTTGAGATAAAAAGAAAAATTTTATAAAACAGTTATGAAACCAATAATGTTTTATGAATCTGAGTGTTGGGCACTGAAGAAACAACATGTATAACATATACGAAATGAAAATATTGAAATAGATGTGTGGAGTTACTAAAAAAGATAGAAAAATAAATACTTTTATTCGTGAACAACTAGATTTAGCTTCAATAGATAATAAGATGAGAGAAAATCGTTTACGATAGTATGAACATAAGCTTAGGAGACCTACGATGTGATAGTCAAAAGATATGAAATAATCAATGCTAGTAGTACGAGAAGAGATAGAATAAAATTTAAAAAAACTTTAATAGAAACTATAAATAAAGATATTAGGACTCTAGTTAGGAGAGTCCTAATTGAGAAGGGCATTTATGTAAAACCTACCTAAGCCGACCCCTATTAAAGAGGTGAAGAGGCCGGCTAGGGTTTGAAGGTTATTTCTTAGAGAAGAATTAGGAGTTGTAAAGAAATAGAAGTCTTGAGTAGAAGTCCTATCAAGAGTCTTGAGTAGGAGTCCTATTAGGAGTTAGGGTTTAGAAACCCTATAAATAGTCATGTATTCATCCTCTTTTGATAAGCAATAGATGAATCTTTTTTGTAATATTTGAGCAGCAACTTAGAGGAAGGAACCCCTATAGAGTTCTAAGGAGGTCGATCCTCTAAAGAGATCAACCACAAGCTTAGAATCTGCAAGGGCTCTACCACTTGGTATCAAAGCAACGTTTTTGGCGTCTTGCTGCCCTTCCACAGCCATCCATTAACCCTCCACAGCCGCCCAAAGCAATTCCCACAATTGCTTAAAAGATTGTCGCCAAATTCCGCCGTCATCTCCACTAACGCAGATCATCCTTTGATCTCCCTGTGAATTGCAACAGGTTCTGGTTTCCTACCTTACTGCTGCTGCAATTTAGTTATCCTTATTAGAAAATCAAAAAAAAAAGTTGTTCCTATATTGCTGCATAAACTTTTCGTCGTAAAGTTTTCATCTCTACGACGAAAGATACATTGCAGAATTCCAACCGCATAGCACAGTCTGTTTAATCTTGCTACTACATTTTTTCTATTCAAATCTCTACGAAATTTTTATAACAGCTTTGATACTTCCTAATAGCAGATTTCCCTTTGGTTTTGTCAAAAAATTCTCAATATAAACCATTGATCTTTTACGTCTAAACTGCTATACTTGAAAATCTGCACTGTAAAATTCCAGCCGCATAGCACAGTTTGTTTGATCTTGCTACTGCATTTTTTCTATCCAAATCTCTACGAAATTTTTATGACAGCTTTGACATTTCCTAACAACATATTTCCCTTTGATTTTGTCAAAAAATTCTCAATATAAACCATTGATCTTTTACGTCTAAACTGCTATACTTGAAAATCTGCACTGTAAATTTCCAACCACATAGCATAGTTTATTTAATCCTGCTACTACGTTTTTTCTATCCAAATCTCTACGAAATTTTTATGATAGCTTTGACACTTCATAACAGTGGATTTCCCTTTGGTTTCGTCGAAAAATTCCAATATAAACCACTGATCTTTTACGTCCAATCTGCTACACTTGAAAATCTGTGCTGCAGAAAATTTCAGCTGCATATTGTTGCCTTAACCGATCTATTTGCAATCTTTTTTGAACGAAATTTCTTATACACTTAATAAATCATCTTGGCTTCCATCTAAGATTGATCTATTGGGGAATTCATCTCTAAAAACGATTTTATGTTGCTGCAAATTTTCATCGCAAACCGCTGAAATTTTTCGACGAGAATTCTGCTATTGCAACTTGCACCAATTTCCTTGCTGTTATACTGCCGAAATTTTCTTGATTAAATTGGACATCCTTGTTGTCATATAAACTGAGATTTTGCTGTCAATTCCCTCCTCAAATCTCTCAAGTTTTTGGTGGAAATTTCGTCGAGAAGCTGCTGTTTCTTCGACAACAATTCTGCTCTTACAAGACAACAAACCACAGATCTAAAACTTTGCTGCCATCTACCACAGATCTAAAACTTTGTTGCCATCTGCCATCTACGACAATTCTGCTCTTACAAGACACTAATTTCTATCAAACCTTTGCTGTCATCTACCACAAATCTAAAACTTTCATCTATAGCCCTAAAATTCCACCAAACCACACCCTCAAACTACACCCAAAACAGCCACAAAACAAGCCTAAACCGCAGCCTACATCCACCAATCCACCAACCCTTTCGACCATCACTTCTCTCAACCTATACATGCCTTTAACCCAATAACAAAAGAGAGATCTTAACATCACAGATTTGGAGGCATATGCTATGGCTTCTGAAGAGGTAATTGATGCTAAATTCGAAGCCTTCGAGGCGCGAATGGAGAATAAGATTCGAACTGTCTTTATCGAACTCAATTTGGACCGACCACCAAGCCCGAAGAAATCACATCAAGGAGAGAGCTCTAACCAATCGCATCAAGCCCAAAGAGATGACTTCTAAGAGAAGGGAGGCTCTATGACCGACTCCAACTATCCACATATGAGGGTGGACTTCCCTAGATGGGAAGAAGGAGACCCGATTGGTTGGATCTCGTGCGCAGAGCGATATTATCGATACCATAAAACTACGAATGCATCTATGGTGGAAATTGCGGCTATACATCTTGAAGGGGATGCCATACAGTGGTTTGACTTGTTTGAACACACTCATGGAGTCCTCTCATGGCAACAATTCAAAGGACTGTTGATCCGCTTCGGACCAACCGATTACGAGAATATTGACGGACAACTAGCAAAGATCCGATAAACCTCCACCATTCAGGAGTACCAAACCAGGTTTGAAAGGTTATCTAATCAAACTCGTGATTGGTCTCAAAAACAACTATTGGGGACCTTCATCGAGGGCTTGAAGCCGGAGATCCGGGGAGAAGTTAAAGTGCGACAACTGTACACGCTTATGGCAGCCATCTCTTTCGCATGACTTTAAGAGGAGTGATTGAACCATGAAGCCTGGAGGACTAAGGTCGCTCCCCGACCAACAATACCGAAGCCCTCAGCCCCCCCTACTATCAACCGAGTCCCTGCACCAAAAAGGTTGATAAGAGAAGAACTTTGAGAGCGATCTACGAAAGGGTTATGTTGGCACTGTGACGAGCTGTGGAGCCGTGAGCATCGTTGTAGTAAAGGGAGACTTCTTATGATTGAACCAGTAGAAGAAAAGGTCATTGAACATCCAGAAAAGAGCCTTGAACATGAAGAAGATGCGAAAGAAGAGCCACAACAGACCGACGTTACGATACACGCACTAGCTGACTACTCAAACCCGCAAATGATGAAAGGTGGAGGCATTCTCAAACAATAACCGATCACTGTTCTCATCAACACGGGCAGCACTAATAACTTCCTAAACAGTAAGGTTGCTACTCGGATGGCACTCCACATCAAAGGTTGCAGCAAGTTCGACGTAAAGGTCGCCGACGGAAGAATCTTAAAGTACGACCAAAGATGTCCGCAAGTGAAACTATTACTGCAAGACCAAGAGATAATTGTATATTTCTTCCTCCTCCCTCTTGATGATTATGAGGCCGTGCTCGGCATCGAAAGGCTGACGACATTAGGTGATGTTTCCTGGAACCTTGCGAAACTAATTATGAGATTTTACAGTAAAGGGAAACAAGTGATACTATATGGGAAACGTGGGGGCGACATAACAACAATTTGCACACAATAAATGAAGAAGATTTTGCATAAAGCATGCAGCGGCTTTTTGGTACAACTTGAGCAACAAACTTAGGGAAAGCCAACAGAATTTGAAGATCCAAACCTACTTCCTTTGCTTGCTGAATTTTCGGATATATTTGACGAACCGCGCAACCTACCTCTTACCTGTCGACATGATCATTGTATAACGATTCTTCCAGGCAAACCTCCAGCAAATACTCAGCCATATCGGTATCCACATCTCCAGAAGGATAAAATAGAAAGGATTATAAAAGAGATGCTCGAAATAGGAGTTATTCGGCCAAATTGCAGCCCCTACTCTTCACCGATGCTCTTCGTACGAAAGAAGGACGGAACATGGCAAATGTGCGTTGATTACCGAGCTCTCAACGACATAACCGTCAAGGACAAATAACCTATTCCAATAGTAGATGAATTACTAGATGAAAGGGAGCACAAATCTTCACAAAGCTGGACCTTTGATCTGAGTATCATCAAATACGATTATGCGAAGAAAACATACCGAAAACCACCTTTTGAACACAAAACAACCACTATGAATTTTTGCTTTCTTCAACAGAAGGTGGAATATCTTAGGCATATCATATCAGAGGAAGGTGTGGCAGTGGACCCCTCCAAAATTGGAGCAATGCAAAACTGACCGACCTCGAGGAACATAAAATTGCTACGTGGCTTTCTCGATTTAATAGGCTACTACTGCAAGTTCGTGAAAAACTATGGAAAGATCAGTACACCACTTACTTCCTTGCTGAAAAAAGATGCTTTCCAATGGTTAGACAAAGCCATCACCGCCTTCGACAAACTTAAAGTCGCAATGACAACAACGCCCATACTAGCGCTACTTGACTACGACAAGACTTTCATTATTGAAGCCAATGCCTCCGGAGTCGGAATTGGTGTTGTACTAATGCAAGATGATCGCCCCCTCGCTTATATCAATAAGGCATTATCTCCTTCCCATCTCAAAATGACTATTTATGACAAGGAGATGCTCGCGATTGTGCATGCGATGGCCAAATGGAGATCGTACTTGATTGGGCGACGCTTTCAAATCAAGACCGACCATAAAAGCCTAAAATATTTCTTGGAGCAGAAAATAACTTTCCTCGAGCAGCAAAAATGGATAACAAAGTTTTTTGAATATGATTATGAAATAACTTACAATAAGGGGAAAGAGAATGTTGTTGTATATGCGCTTTCACGGCTACCCAAGCAAGCAGAATTTTTGGCCATTTCACTTTCGACTAGCAGCTTCCCTGAGGATATTAAGAGGGAATGGCAGGAACATCCGGAGACCAATAAGATCATAAAAAAATTAGAGGAAACACCAAGCCCCGTGGCTCATTACAATTGGGACTCAAAAGAATTACGCTATAAGAGCACTAAATTGAAAAGATGTACGGCATATCACCCGTAAACCGACGACCATACGGAACTGGTAAACAGGTGCTTGGAGACAACCCAAAGCCACCCACCAAATATGACTACCCAAGGAGAACTCCATACCCAGTCGAGTGCCATTATCGATCGACGAATCGTGACCTGACGACAACCCACTACTGAAGTGCTAATACAATGGGCGAACTTACCAACAAAAGGTGCCACTTAGGAGAACTATGATGACTTGAAGATCAAATTCCAAAAAATCATGGATTGACAGCCTTGAGGACAAGGCTGATTTGAAGAGTCTGTTAGGACTCTAGCTAAGAGAGTCCTAATTGAGAAGGACATTCATGTAAAACCTACCTAAGCCAACCCCTATTAAAGAGGTGAAGAGGTCGGCTAGGGTTTGGAGGTTATTTCTTAGAGAAGAATTAGGAGTTGTAAAGGAATAGGAGTCTTGAGTAGGAGTCCTATTAGGAATTAGGGTTTAGAAACCCTATAATAGTCATGTATGCATCCTCATTTGATAAGCAATAGATGAATCTTTTCTACAGCCTTTGAGCAGCAACTTGAAAGAAAGAACCCTTATAGAGTTCCAAGGAAGCCGATCCCCTAAAAAGATCAACCCCAAGTTTAGAATCTGCAAGGGTTCTAACAAAATATTTTAGCACTCTAAACTTAAGTAAATATATGGTTTTCTACATATCTCAATGACGATAAAAGATCCATGTAACCAACCCCAAATAGTTAGGACTTATGGTTTTATTGTTGTTGATGATGATGCTTTATTCTTCTCTTGCCACTTTTCTCCAATTCAAAATGAATTCAAAGACTCTTACGACTATAGAACAATGATAGCTAATGCATTAAAGAAATTTTGCTTTGGACAAAACCAGGGTCCCCAAAACTAGCGGCGAGCAAAATGGGAGCAGCCTAAACCGTGAAAACGGGGTTGTGGGAGAGCAATACAGGCGTCGTGCTGCTAGGCGAAGCGGTGGAATGAATGCTGCGGTTTTGCACTAATTTAGGGGATTTTTATGATATCCAATACCTAGCTTTGAAGATTGAAAAGGCCTAAAACATAGAACTGACAAGCTATTTCAATCACTGGTCACTCTAACCATCTTTTGCAATGGCTTTCAGAGGGTTTCATGGTATGAAAAAAATATTAGATTACACAGGTTTTGTAAACTCAATCTCTTTCTTGAAAATGGACAAATTGACTACGTAAATCTTTCTGTAAAAAAAAAAAACACTTCTCAATCGTTTTCCGCTTGAAAATAAACAAATTTTTAGCACTTCAGTATGAAAATTTTGTCGCCATAACAAATTTTTAGTAAGTAAGACAGAATTGTAGGCATACAATACATTTTCTGCAAACCATAACCTACATATTTGCAGCAAACATTAGAATATCTTTTTCTTGCTATTTTTGCGATTAATCAAAGAATAACTTCATGGCCATTAGTGAATTTAATATCCTCAAGAAACGCAATAGCAAAGGGGCAAAAAGGGTGGACGGAACCAAACCTTGGAGCCGAGGGGGTAGTCGCCAGCACGCGGCCACAGACCACGGCGGACGTACCGGTCGGACGCCGACACCCGGCGGAGAACGTCGATGAGTAGGCCGACGGCATAGTCAGCGACGTCCAGGGAGAAGATGGTGCCGGCGTTGGCGACGGCAATGCCGCGGCGGGCGCACTCGGCGAGGTCGATGTGGTTGACGCCGGAGCTGGTGGTGACGATGAAGCGGAGGGCGGGGAGGGCGTCGAGGAGGGGGCCGTCGACGGAGGCGAGGCCGGTGACGAGGAGGGCGCGGACGCCAGCAGCGTGGGCGGCGAGGAAGCGATCGAAGGGCAGCGGCGACTCCCACGGTCTCAGGAGCTGGAACCGCGCCGAGAGGGCTTCGTGGAGGACTGACAAGGGCGGGCGGAGCAACAGCAGCTGCGGCCGCTCCGTCCCTCGCCGACCTTGCGCCTCCGAGCCCAAAGCCATTAAACGGGAACGGGAGTGGGGAGGCCGTATTTGTCGTTGCTCAGTCTCTGACCTCCGTAGGGCTCAATTTACCCCAACAGAAGAAAAAAAAAGCACGTCTTAATGGACTTTTATCCGATGGCGCCTCATTTGATTTTTACCAAAAATTATCATTATCAATCCTCTTTTTATTCTTTATAATTTATATTTAAAAATTAAAATTATATATATATATCCTTAATTTATTATTTAGTTTCAATAAAATCTTTTTACTCCTTATCTATAATCTTTTTTTTTCTCCTCCTTATTTTAATAGTAAAAGATGACTTAAAATGATGAAAAAAAGAGAGTATAGGATGAACTAAATATTAAAGAGGATGAGATGAGTAATAATTTTTAATATAATAAATAAATTAATATTTTTATGATTATATATATTATGTAATAGTCTAAGATATCATCTTCCATATTAGTTGTATTAACTGAAAAGATATCATATTTTGAATCTTTGTAAACTGCCCAATAAGGTGTGCAAAAGGTCGGGTTATGAGAAAGAAAAAAAAAAATAAAAGGTAAAAACAAAATTAGAGGGATTGTAAATCATAAAATATTATTTTATTAATGGATTATAAATGGTAAAATAATTGTAAATAGTAAGAATGAGGCTTTAAATTATAAGCTCTTTCATGCAATGGCTTTTTTTAAAATTTTCATCAAATTATCCTTAATAAAATGAAAATAAAATAATTATCTTTTGACTATATTTGATTTGATTTTTTTTTAAGTGATTTGATTTTTTTTTAATATTAACCGAATTAGATTTTTTTGAAATTAACTAATAAACCGATTTGCCTCTTAGATTTTTTTCAAATACCTCTTCTCATTGACTTCCTCTTCCTCCCTCTCCTCCCATTCCACCATCTTTTTATCCTCATCCTACTCTTTATCTTTTGTCACCTCCCCTTCCCTTGTGGCATCCTCCTCCTCCACCTCTATATCCTCTCCTCTCTCTCATCCACCTCCCTCCTCTTAATTATCCTTTTACTCATACTCTCATCTCTTTCTCCTCATAATTTATCTAAATTAGTCATTCCACTCATTTACAAAATATATTAAAAATATATTTTTAACAAAATTAAAAACTTAAATTATTCTTAAAATATATATTAATTTTTATATAAATTTACTTTAAATTATTTAGAAAAGTGATTACACTTAAGCTACACTCATCCACAAAAATATATTAATTCATCATAAATAAAAAAATTATGTTAAATATTTTATAATAATATACTAATAGTTTTGGAGAAGTTTGGATCGGTTTGTTAAAAATTAACTCGAGCTATACTCGATTACATATTCAACCTAAAAAGATCATATTTAAAAACTTAATCACCTAAAACTCATAAGAAATTAAAAAATTATGTTTTATATATATTAGAATGACGTCCTAATAGTTCTAGAGAAATTTGAATTGATTTCATTAAAATTAATTTGAATGACACTCATATTCAACATAAAAAAATACTATATTTCAATAATTAGTCACCCTAAATTTATATAAAATAAAAAAAGTGATAATAAATTTATGTGGTAAATTTAAATTACCTATAGATTTAACAAAGTTCGATCTAATTCGTTATGATCTAATTCGTTTGATCCGAATTATCTAGATTGAACAAAATTGGCTCATGAATCTCTAGCTTAAAATAACCCGATTCATCTGTATTATTAAGATTTTTTAATATAAGATGCTCCTTTGTAAAAATAAAATATAAATATGCCATCAGTAAAAGTCCAATATTAAGGGTTTTTTCTAATAAATTACTTGAAGCTTCGAGTACAAACATATGCATATAAAAATAAAACGGAATTTTATTAGAAAAATTATCCATAAATCGATTCTTAATATGAGAATTTATCATCTACTCAAATATCCAAAAAGCTAATTCTTCAATTTAAATAAATCGAATCGGCTAATTTCCACCAAATTAGATATAAAAATCTCATAAACAATACAAAATGAACAAAGTAACTATTTCTATTAAATTATCATTTGAATATGAAAATTTGAACAGATAAATTTTCTAGTGTTATACTTGTAAATTAATCGTGTTACATTTGATGGTATAATAAAGATGAAAATATATCAAATTAGACTATAAAATTTTCTAAAATAATAAAAAGCTTAGACAACTAATAATAATAACTATTTACATAATAATATGAGTCAGAAAAACTTTAGAGTATTACACTCATAATGAACCTTAATACATTCAATTACATAATCCACACTTATTCTACAATCAAGTTTAACACCTTCAGGTTTTTACCATTCACCTCAATCTTTCAACACAATTAACAAATATGATATATATATATATATATATATATATATATATATATATATAATGATTTTATTGATTTTCTATTTTTAGGTCCAAATTTAAAACGTTTTTATAAAAGTATGGAAGATCTCTTAAAATTTTAGGTGCCCTCTTCCCTTTTATTTCCAATTATGAAGTTCAATTAGTTTCAATATGTAATCTTATTTTCTCAATTTGTTTTCTTAGTCCTCTTTTATTTACCCCTCTCACACATGATAAAAACAAAGTATTTTTTTTTCCTCTATTAAACTCAATAAATATGCCTCATTTCTAGTGAGAATAGAAATCTCCTTTTTTGATTTTATTCTATTTTGCTTTCCCGAAGTCAGAATAATTTCGAAAAATATTTTTTGAGTAAGTAAAAACAATTATAAAATGTTTTTCTTTTTTGGATAAAAGCGAGTCGTTTAATAAAATCGCATATTTAAATATCACCTTTTTTTTGTGTTGAGTACTGTTGAGAAATACTCGAAAAAGGTCGCCTCACGTGCCCAGCGAGCGGGGTTCGATGGACGGTGCGGCGATGGCCACGGGAACTGGGAACTGTGGAAGGGCTGTGGGACTGACGACGGCCTCATCTCGGTCTGCCCTTTTCTGACAGCGGGACGTGAGCCTTTTGACTTGATCGGCCGACGGACAGCGTTCTTCCGTTACCAATCACTGTCATCTGGCTTCAAATAATACTGCATAATGATGGGTGGCGAAAACGAGAAGAACAAAGCGAAGGATGGGTAAAAGGCTAAGTGAAGTTTGACGTTAACCTGTCTTTTCCAGGGCACAAATGGTGGTGGTGGACAGAGCGGGGAATCGAGCTGGGTTTCGCGTGCTCGGCGGACGAGGAGGGACGGGATCCCTGCGTCCGCCGGTCTCGACGCCCGCTCGCATTAAAAGTCGGAATATTGCGACCCCGAGGCAGCACTGCAGACGCCCAAAAGCAACCTCCCCCAGTCGTTCGATCAATTGCCTTGTGGCCTCCGAAGCATCACTTCACATTCGACTTGCAAGCCTACCAGCGGCGGCGGCGGCTACTTGACCTCACCCTATCTCGACTCGAACTGATGGAACAGCGCACACTCTGTTTCCTTTGGGTCCTCGCTAGATCTCGAGCTTGAAACCACATGAAAAGATACAGAATGCACTTCCAGGCAAATGGCCACGGCTGCAGGCTTTACTGGGATTAGAAGCCGAAGAATCACGTAAGCTGTCAGCGCAACATTCATGTGTCCAAATAGAGAAGAATTAATGGCGAGCTACATTGACCAGCTCATGGCAGCTCTATTTGCATTGTGTCCGTGCAATTGTCTCGAAAACTAGCTTTGCTTGTAGAAGCAGATTGAAGCCGAGAGCCGCAGGTGTTCGATTTCGGCATCACCTGCTTTCGTTCTCGAGGCCAAACATCCACGTATCCGATTCCTACACCTCTCCTTCGTTTCCAACACCGAGTAACATTATTGCCAGACCTGAACGTGTTCCGAAACAATGAAACATAAACGTCTCTTCTATCCATATCCATCAGACAATAGATGGGACATCGCTTTGTCCCGTGTGGTGTGATGCACTAAATTTGTGAGAGCGAGAGCTGAATCGAAGTCAAGGGTAGACAAAAGGAGCATCTCCACCATCCTCTTCTGTCCTATATAGCTGCACATTCCGCCATACTTGCAAGACTTGCCCAAGAAGCCTCTGTCTATCTCACCTGCGCCCACTCTTCCGAGGGCAGGATAAGACGAGGCAACTCCTTCGTCGAAGTCCTGTCCCGTTTGCGTTCTGTGAGGTGGAGATGGCCGTGGCAGCTCTTGGAGACGCCGGAGTGGTGCTGGGTGGAGGGAAGAGGAGGTTTAAGAGCCTCTACTGGAGGCTCAGAGCGGAGATAAGGAGGCAGCTGGCGAAAGGAAGGGAAAGCAAGCAGCGATTCAGCTTCCACTACGACCCTTATAGCTATGCGCTCAACTTTGATGATGGCTGCTCTGGCTTCCTGTCTCTGTAGCTTCTGCTTTCCCTGCTCTTTTAGGACGGGTCTTGGTGTTCGTTTGGTCTGTCGACAGGGGAATGTTTTCCTGCGATGATGGTGGGTAGGTTGCCTTACTTTTTCAAGGCCTTTGAGAAGGAAGGAAGAATCCATGGTGGCTCGTGAATGTTGATGTTTTCACTGGTGATGAGATTTGCTTTCTGGTCGTTTTCACTTCCGTTTAGTGTCTGCTTCAGAGCTTGATGCAGCAGAACAATGATCCATGGATTTATGCTTTCAGTGAGAAGATTTGCTCGCTACATTTCACCTTCTTTTATCTGTCTGCTTCTTTTCGTTATAGAAGCCTACATCCTTAGCTGGAGAGAGAGAGGAAGAGAGAAGTTTGCTGCACTTGTAGTGCTCGCAGCGGCACGATTAGAGTGGATGGCATCTCTTCCGAAGCATAGCTGCAACTAAAAAGAGCAAACCACGGTGAGGAAGCCATGTCATCCGCTTGCAGCGACTAACTTTGGCTCCACTGTTGCTCTCTACCGCGGACAATGTGTCTGGGGCAGGAGCAACAGAGGAATGGCAGGAGGCCATTATGGCTCCCCTGATCGTTGCATGCTGCTGCTTCTGCATGTCTCTTTGGCACCTCCTTTTTATGTGTAAACTGCATTAAATGAGATCACACATGCCGCAGCAGAGCAAAGAAACTTGGCAGAAGAGCATGTAGCATTCATTGATCACTGTTTGCAGGTCCTGCCAATTTCAACAGCAATTAGCACTCCAGTAAACTATAAAGAGGGAGGAGGTGTCAATTTGGAGAAAGACGAAGAAGACGAGAAGACCATTAGAACCGAGACTTGAATCTTATTTTTTCTTCTGAACTAATAAAAATCAAATCTTTTTCCTGTATTTTTGACGAGCTGTGATAGAAGATGTCTGACAGCGAAGACAAATTCAATGAGGTACCAAAGTCTCACCAGAAGACAAGCAAGTTTTGACAATAATCACACTACAAGAAATCTTCTTTGGATTTATGTCAGTCTTCTGACATAGAAGCCACAGTCAACCTGTAAAATCGTAGCTCAATATTTCGATTAGATGTGTTGTCATTTAGCTAACATATAAATCGTAGCTCATTATGTTCTTCCCAATCCAAATGGAAACCATCTACTGAACAGATCGATCAAATCTTTCATGGGGGTAATTCGAACAGGAAATTAAGAAAAAGCTCGCCGGGAAACAATTACGAAAGAGACTCCAAAATGAAATTTTGCTATGATCGATACCAAGTAACACGTAAATCGAGCTGAAGATGATGCGGAAGTCATCTCGCGGACAGCCCGCGCACACTATCGGATCACATCGAATGGGATCATGGTCTCTTGACGACGTCAAGGCCTCCATGCACGAACACAAGAGAGGCGTCCTGTTCTTCCCCACCATTTTCACGCCGCCCACAGCTTCGAGGTACCTGAGCCCCATGCGACACGAGCCCATGATCGCACCGCGGAGCCCAGGCTTCTCACCCCGTTGGTAAATGATCCCCCGCTACTCCACAGTCCTTCCTCGGACCGTCCGAGATCGTACGTGAGTGGCACCAACTTCATGCGGTTGACATTAGTTTGCTTCTGAGGAAAGCAAACATTGTCACTAGATTACAGATGACATCAATCTATGAGCTCTGAGCAAGTGGATGATTCTGGGAATAGACAAAGAACCGATACGACCACATTTTGGTAGACAAAATCTGCCCAAAACCTGATATTGGCTCTCAATAGTCGGAGCTGATGCAGTGGCCTCTATAGTCAAACCATGATACAGAGAATCAATCATGATCGAAGTACTAAACATTTCGAAAGGCAGCTGAGAACGTACAGTTTATGATGTGTGATACGTCTGTTTGTCTGTGTTGATCGATGACAAATAGCATCAGAGTGAATCTAGCCTGAGCATAAAGGCAAAGAACATGATGCATTGGATATGCATGAGAGTGAATCTAGCATTTGTTTTCAGCTCATCATAATGGGCCATTTCTCTTCAGACACAAGTGATCAACAGAATGACAGCTTATTTAGCTTTAGATAAGTCTTGTGGCAGAAGACTTCAAATCGACAGTTCATCCGTCACTCAAACACGAGTTCCTTAGCCACCAAGGCGCCATCCAAGTCGATCACCATCGGCTGTGATGGACCCCAAACCTTTAGCCATTTGTCAGAGTTGTGCTGTTCGTTTCCTGACACGATTCTCTGCGTTGCACTCACTTGGAAACACTGCTCTGCTGCTCTGAAACACACTGTTCGGTCACCCTTTGCAATGTGATCACTCTTCCATTCCACCGGGAAAGAGGCGGGCCATGGCGTCACCCGCTGCGTGGCTGCCGGTTTCCGGTGGAGCAACGTGCCCCCAACAACTCCATCTCATTAGATAGCGACGCCGTGGTTTGTCTCCTTGCTTGTAACTCTTCAACATCTTTTTTACTTTGGTCATTCTGTGTTTGAATTGACGAGTGACGAGTGTTTTTTGGATTCTTAAGGTAAAAGAAAAAAGAAGAAGTAAATTTGAAGAGATTCTTATTTATAGAAGAAGAGGGTTTTGGAGATAAAAGGATTGATTAGTATGTTTACTCATATGGTGTGATAAAAAGAATAATAATAATTTGAATGTTTATGAGTTTTTTCTATGTTAAATCCAGAGAGATTGAGATTAAAAAAAAAATTGATGTAAAGTTTTTTATAAGGATTTTTTTTTTGAATTTTATGTTTTAAGACGTAAATAAAGAGTGTCGAATCATATGAATTTTATCTTTATAATTAGAATTATATTTTTTTATTATTCATTAAGAAATTAGAGTTTTCTTGGTCCAAATATAAAATTTTATTACTTTCATAAGAAAATCTTTTCACCTATAAAAAGTATTATTATTATTTAGATTAATCATATATTATCATTATAATTATGAAAGTAAAATATTTAATTAATTATATTTATCATTACGATCCTTATACTTTCAATCTTATAATTATGAAAGTGAAACATTTAATCTTATTTCTTCTTACGCTACCAATTTTGTTGATGGAAATACCATATGATTTATCTGATTTTGTCTCGTTTCTGTCAACAAGATCGACGATATAAAGAGAAACATGATTAAATATTTCACATTCGAAAAGTATATAGAATTTTTAATTTAATTTTTAAAAAATATAAGAATCGAAATACTAAGCATAGTTAATTATAAGAGATAAATTATAATTAATTCTTTTCCTAACCCCTTGTGAAAAAATAAGGATCTAAATTTTAAAAAAATAATAGGACATGAAACCAACATAAATAGGAGTAGAAATAAAAACATTTCCTTCTTAAACGAACATTTGATAACTAGAAATGAGGAGAAGAGAAGACATGTTGGGTGGATTAAAGTTGGATCAAACTAAATAGGTAGAAATCTCTGTTATTGGGTTTGTGATCCGACAAACTACAAAGTTGGTGTGGCCTAAACCACACTCTTAGCTAAAGGCCAATGAACTGAAATGAAAGACGACTCGATTGCGATGCCCACTTGAAACCAACCAACCAAACAAAAATTGGAGCTTAAAAGTTTGCACCCCCCAATCAATCAATGTCATCATCAGCTTTACTCTCAGGTATGTTCTTCTAAAAGGTTTCACCAAAGATAATAATATCTAAAGCTACTACTACTATTTCTTCTTATTCCCAAGTAACTCTATTGAATATATATATATATATATATATATATATATATATATATATATATATATATATATATATATATATATATATATATATATATATATATATATATATAGTTAGTTAGTTAGTTAGTTATAATTATAGTTATAGTATGTAATATTTATAAAAAAATAATAATAATATCAAATCAGGATCAATTAAGATAAAAATAAAATATTAATTCAAACTCTTCTTTAGTGTCAAGAAAATAGTCATCGATAAAGGATTGAAGAATGAGATCTTTAATTATAAGAAAAAAAAATAATTAAAGTAAAATACTTAATAACATAACCAATTTAAGTTTCGAGATAATTTTTCCAACGAGTTTGCGTTACAGTTGAATCGGTCGGTGACAACACAACAGCAGTCGACATCAAATCTGCAATTGTATCCGAAACAGATGAATTATATATAGATGACTCCCTTTGCCCACCATGCCCAAGCTTTTATCTTCGCTGTCCCTCACTACCAAACCTTACAGCAAACAAGTGAAAGAGAAGAAACCGAAATAAATGAACAGCAAGTGCTGCTGCCATTAGCTGATGCATGCTTCGAGTCACGACAATCCCATCATCCTCCTCCCCCACAGAAAGCAAGCCAGGTTTTAACTCTTCCCATGTCATCTCCACTTCCCAAACAGCAACAACAAGAAGAAAGATCATAAGGACTACTGGCCATCAAACGGTGGTAGAACACTGAGTCCCCTGCACCAAACTCATCGGTCCTGGATCGCCCCCGGGTCTCAGCACTATCACAGCAACGCAATCCACATCGATCCTGTAACTCCCGGACACCCAGCTGCCCACCTTCCACCGGAGCTTCCCGTCGAGCTTCAGCTCGAGGTACAGCTTCCCGGCAGTCTGGTCACGGCTGACCTCGTACCCGAACGACGGTGCGACCGGCATGCTGATCCCGTTCAGCGAGGAAGACAAGATGTTGATGTCCTGGTGGCCCTGGTAGAACGGCGGCAGCGCGGTGTCGGCGGTGATCTGCTGCCCTTTGTAGGCGGCGTAAGTGCGCAGCTGGTCGTAGTAGATTCCGACGCGCGCGTTGGGGTTCTTGGAGATGATGGTGGTTTGGATGGTGGAGTTGAGGAGGCGAGGCGGCGACGCGAGGCTCAGCTCGTAGACCGCCGTGTCCTTGAGGTAGAATTCCGGCTTGGTTGGGTGGAGGATGAGCCAGACGAGGAAGACGAGGGAGAGGATGGAGACGAGGAGGGCGGAGAAGCCGTAGAGGAGCTTCTTGTTGAGGTGGAATCCTTTCTTGGAGCAATCCTTGGGTGAGGCGGCGACGAGAAGAGACATTTGCTGCGGAGGTCGGAAGGTAGGCAAGAGGAGTTAGCGGTGGGAAGGAGAAGGGGTTGAGGAAGGCTTTAATATGAGAAGGGAGGGTGGTGGGCGAGTCATGATCATGCACAAAGCTAGGCAATTGTTTGTGGAAGACCCCACGCAGCTCTTGACTTGTTGATAGGGTTTAATGGTACATGGTGTCTCCTCTTTCTCCATATATTTCTCTATATATTGCATGATTAGCATTTATGGTGTATGGATCTAAGCACAATTGTATATATGATTGGTGATACAGAAAATATTCATCCCCAATCAAGAACTGACACGTGGATATCAATATAAAATGAAGATTATCGATATCAAACGAGAGACAAACTCTCTCTACTCAATATATAGATATGTCAGGATTATTTAGATACTCGCGACATAGATTTTATCAAGATATTGAAGGATCGTTTGTCGATCTTCACTGTAAACCTCTGGAAATAATTCTCGTATTGTACAAAGATCTCAGTCTGAAACTAGCTCAGATTTGGTCACTATTTTTGAGCTTGAACAGTCTGAATGACCGTGCGCATGCCAAGCTATACCAAAAAGGTAAGTAGTTCCGAAGGTCTCAGAGCAGGGAGTTCATTGAAATCGGTGTGTGGGTTGGTTTGCTCATGGTAAGTGGTGGGAGGGATGCATTTTGATCCCCTCTAACTTCTACGCATCTGGACCTAAAAGTGGGATCACATATTGTAGTATAATATAGGAGTTTGATGCTTGTTTGCTACCTCAACCGGGCTAAAGTGGTAAAGAGGACAGGCTAAATTAAACATCTGTAAAGTTTGCTTGGGAAAAGGTTGGGAAGATGTAATGGGATACTGAACTGAAGTAGACAAGTAATGATTGCTCTGCTCTCAGTTCTTAATATGTTATCTAGATTTTTATAAAGAGGGAAAAAAATAAATTAAATCTGAAACTCTTACTCAACAATATATAATTTAAAAATAAATGAAGAAAGTGTGGAATATTTAGCTAAAAGGCAAAAAAAAAGGATGTCTACATGGTGATGACAAGAGAGGAGAGGAGACAAGGTCCAACTAATCCATCCCAGAAAACTCAATAATGACATGAGAAACAGAACAAATCAAGTCAAATGCTACTGCAAGTGAGACATAATTTAATGTATATGATGTGTACTATCCCACATCAAATCTATTCCCTCTACAAACAATTGCCCATCATACAAATCCATCAAAAATGGAACAATCTATGTACTATCTGGAGTTGCATTTGATGTTTGGACTACAGTATTGTGTTAAAATTTGAAAGGTGGAGGAAAAATAAGAGAGAGGAATAGTTCTATTATCCTTTTTTTTCTTGTCACTGACTTCTTAGATTGACAATGAATGAATTGAAAGAAAATAAAGAAAAGGGACATGGAACAATTAGTTTTGCTATAATTTTGCTACACACAAAGATGGTGAACAGTTAGCTTTTATGTCTACTTTATGTTTCATCAAATTTGATGACAAGAAGAGGACAAAGAAAGGTAGGGGGATTTTAGAGAACAGAAAAAAGAACTTTTTTGTAGTGTTTTGGGAATCATTAGTACACCTGCTTTAGAGCTGAATGGGGTCCCCAAAAGTCATTTCCTTTTGCCACAGAGTCTAGTGCTGTTGGGTGAGCAATTGGAGGTGCATGTCATGCTTCCTTGGGTTACTTGCAGTGGCCAAATCTTAATATAATATTATGCAATCATGAAGCACAGATAAATGTCAGTCAGCTCTATGGATATTTTGAGGGCAATAAGAATAATTCTGATCACCTCTAAATCCAGTTATTGATCACTAATGCAACCATCCTTCATTTCCTTGATATTGCCCAAGTTATTGTTCACTAGGGATACTCCAACCAGGCCACCAGAAAACACACCTCCTTTATGTGATTGATTCCAACAGATCCTGATGCAAACATGTTTCATGGTGACATTTCTACCATCTAGATCACCAACTACAAGATATCTGAAGCAAAGCAGCTAAGGAAATTTCTGTTTTCAGTAGATGGATGCACAGGAAATGATCTAATTTCCTAAACAATTATGAGTTTTGCAACTTGGGTAGTATGTCAAAGGAAAAAAATGATAACTAAAATATGGGGGGAAAAGCAGCTTTTCAATCAGGAGATCCTTTTGTTATGGCAGTAATCATATGTTTCTGGTATGAAAAATATACTACTTAATATTTTATGCCATCTGGTATAGGTTGTCATTCTTTGGGTGCTCAAAATCCACCAAATGAGGCCCCCATGGGTTACTGAAAAGGCAAATAAACCTACAAGACCAGGATGGTAGCAATGTTCAGTGTTCATGTGGACATTGATTGCCAGTGTTTCCAGTTAGCAAGCACTCATTTCATGTCAAGAACAACTTTCTCTAACCAATGATTGCTAGCATTTAGAAAGATGAAGAGATGATTGGTTTCACAATCTGTTCACCTTAATCAGTGTGCTTTCTAAATCTTTGTTTGGCAGATAGTAGTTTGGTGCAAACATCAAAATTGTCAAACTGAAATCACATTGTTCCACTATTTCACAGACTGAATTACAAGTATGTTGAAGTAGATGATAATAATAGCAAACTTAGTTGTGCTATTCGTTAAACGGAACAACAAGACAATGCATGTGATGTGAATCCAATAAGAAATGCAGATATAAAACAAGTGCACTTGGGTTCAATTGTTCAAACAAGCTCATAATCGAGAAGAAATAGCATTTATTTTATTTCCATCCATCGAATTACAAGGAAATTACTTCAATAAGACAACAAAAATCAACAGATTTGTACCCTTCTTGATCTACACAGAAGGACAATCAATCAAGTCTAAAATTTGGTTGAAGAACAATAAACTATTAATCGAAAGTCATCTTGAAACCCTGCGATTCTCCGCTCTTCTTTTCTCTTTTCTTTGACCTTTTTCCATGAAATGACTAAAATAGGATACAGGAATGTAAAATGGACAAATCAAACAGTTACTTGGGGTTTTGCAGTGAGGTAAACTCAAAGATGCTCGGCCAGAGTCGTTGCTGCAACTCTCCTCAATGAGTCTGATACTTTCTGAATGTCAGATTCTGAGTGACCTGCTGAAACAAACAAGCGAATACCAACTGGAAGGCGGCACTTATCCAGAACAGACCTTTTTGTGCTCACAATAAAAACAGAATCCTCCTTCAGCATCTGCTATGGCCAAGAATTGTCAGAGACTGTTTTGTGATGGACACAGTTATTACATATCTACTTAAAACTTAACTCACCCTATCAGCAATATTGTTGAGAAGTTCCAAGTCACCCTTGGAGGAACCTGTTGACTTCTTCAGTTTAAGGAAGACAATGGGCGATAATGGATGGCTCGCAATTGTCAATCCTGGTACATCTGACAATCCTGCACTCCAATAGAACAATAAATTTATCAGACCCAGACAACTACCAAGATAACAAGTATCAACAAACACACCCTACAAAATCATGTCATGAGATTATTAGACAAGGTATCTGTTAACACTTGGTGCTTCATGCAGCATCCAAATATGTAAAATAAAGTCAACATTAAAAAACTTCACCAATAATTGATTGCCATGAGATCCTACAGTTTCTGATGCCCCAGTAGCAAATCAAATTACAATTTGCAATTACTAGATAACAAGGCCAACATTTCAGATTCTGAATAGGTACATGTCTAGATCCCATATCTTGTTTGTTGGTGATCATGACTGGAAAGAGCTGCAAATTGTGAGATTTAATCCAGGTAATGAATGGTCGCATGGTTCATCATCCCAAAATGATCACTGTTTGGAGGCTAGCACAAGGATGCTCTATTTGGAGAGAACTTCAAAATAAATTAAAACCTATGCAGATGGAAGCGACCTTATGGCAGGGCCCATTAAGATTAAAATACAAAAACCTGAACCATAAATAGGCATAATGCATGAAGCATACCATCACACCAGAAGTTCTTGGTTACAGGTTTCTTCTGGGTACTTATTCCATGGGAAATCCAGTTGACTGAGAGGAGGGAGGAGGGAGGAGAAGAAGCAAGGTATGACAGTAGGGAGGAAAAGAGAGAGAGAGAGAGAGAGAGAGAGAGAGAGAGAGAGAGAGAGCTAAAGATAAGAACGAGACACATCTAGTCGTCTTTAGTTATAGCAATACATAATATGACATAAAAAGATGTGCACACAACCAGCAAAAGCATTGTGCAATTTATCACAGAACTCACCTTTACATAATAGAGCAATGTTACTCCTCAGTGATGTAAGAACAGAGGGATTACCCTCCAAGTAATTTACTGCAGAAATAGCAGCACTTGCAAGATAAGGAGGCAAAGATGCAGAGAACACATATCCAGAGCTGCTCAGACGCTGCAAAATCAAAATTCCACTAGTCAGTCAAGTGTTGAGACTACAGGCTTGTGCAATTCAGATCAAAAATCAATGTTTCCCTACTTGGTGATCAACAACTCTGACACTTCCAGTGCAAAAACCCCCATCAGTTGCCAATGCATTACCCATACCAGCAGTTATTATATCAATTTTCTCAACCTGCATTATAAATCAAATTTAGAGGGCATGGTGGACAGACATGTAGTCTGTGGACGAAACAAATATTAAAAGCTGACTTACAGGAACTCCATAGTATTCAGCAAGACCTCGTCCAGAGTTTCCAAGTACACCAAATGAATGACTTTCATCCAATATCACCCGAAAATGGTATTTCTCCTTTAGCTGGATAATCTCATCCAATGGGGCTATTTGACCAGAATTCTGAACACATCAAAACCACAATAGACTCTTAGACGTAAGAACTGAAATAGTATTGCTTCAGATGCTTTAAAAATTATAGCTGAAACCCATTTTAAATCTAGTAAGCTGAAGCTGAAAAAATTGTAGACGTACCCTCCTACAAAGTCTACTTCAGGAGGAGTTTGAGATTATTATAAGGCCACAAAAATTTACAGGTTGAAATGAACTATTTTATAGACTGACATCAGAATTTGCAGTAAGAAGGTAAAACACAAATGCTTGAATGGAACAGGCAAGTATGTATATCAGATACAGTAAGGTACTGTAAAAAGATTACAATTGGCTCATTTTCTCATGCATACCTGGTATACAGCCTCGACAACAATATAACGCCGTATCTTCTCAGCTTGCTTATTTCCCCGAGTCAATTTCTCCAAAGTGTTCTCTAGTGATTTCATGTCATTGTGTTTGAAATAAACAATGGTACTTCTTGAGAGATGAAGCCCATTTTGCACTCCCCAGTGAACACCCTCATCTCTGTAAAAACAAGATAATGCATTGGTAAATAATTCTGCCAAGGGCTATTGAATTTGTCTTATGTCCAAGCAGTACATCATGCTGAAAACAATACAAATAAATCACCCAAGTGGAACAATACAAACAAGGAACCAAAGCGTATAAGACATCAAAACATGTGATCATCATTATAAATGAAAATTCTTGATTCATTAGAACCATCATGTTTCATTCTCTATGAAAAGGGCAATCGACCACTATGGGATCCACAGAGTGTTTAGATGTGTACAACCCACATGATTGTCCCCCTCGTCATGGATCCGCCTTAAGGTGAGGATAGACCTACCCTCAAATGCTACATGATGTAACACTGATACAGAATTGTGACAATCATTTCCAGTTCATGTATGAAGTAAGCACAAAGAGAAAATGTCGATGCAAATTACAAAATTTTGGAAGTTCTAAAATGTAGAGAACACAATGGAACCACATTTGTTCCAACTGAGAAAGAAGAAAATGGAAGAGCAATTCACACTTTCAAATGACAGAACATGGCACATCTTAAAACAATGTGATTAACATTAAGAAAAACACTTATATAAATATTTTACAGGGGAAAATTGACTTACGCAACAATGATATCTCCTTTCTTGCAAAATGCTGGAATGACACTGAAAATGGTTGAGATTCCATAAGAGTAGAGGATTGAATCTGGGGTACCCATGAACTTTGCAATTCTCTCCTCACAATCAAGGTGGACATCTGCAATAATGGCAATAATTTATAGAACAAGGATTTTAGTGATGTTTCAGAAGTTAACAAGAAAACACAATAAAATTCTTGATAAAAGAATGAGACATACCAATTGTTCCATAGAAGCCACGAGGACCACAAGAGCCGACACCATATTTCTCTAAGGAACTGACACATGAATCCTGAAACAGAGACTTGTTATGAAAACTTCGTTGGGAAATATTAACACAGATTGATGCAGAGGAAAAAAAATAAAAATTTAATTCTTACAATAATCTTCTCATTGCCTATTAATCCAAGATAATTTGCTGATGCAAAGTTCACAACCTCCTTTCCATCAATTATCGTATGGGGTCCAGCAGCACTGTATCAAACTGTACCTTGTTAGAAGGAACAAAATTCCGTGTACATATGAATTTCAACTTTCAGATATCTTAAGATCAACAAGGAGAACATAGAAACCGTAACCAGGAATTAGAAAATAGATAATTTGAATTCCACTTCATTTGAAATCCAAGGGGAAGACACACAAAACTCCTGATATGCCTTTCAGATATCTTAAGAACAACAAGGAGAACCTAAAAACCGTAACCAGGAATTAGAAATTAGATAATTTGAATTCCTCTTCATTTGAAATACAAGGGGAAGACACACAAAACTCCTGATATGCCTATCCATTTGAACCATCTCGAACACTATGAATAATGTCCACTGATCTACCCTTTCATTCTAGTGTTTGCCTCAAAATATTTTAAATCACCCGAATCAGAATTGTTGAGACTCACGGAAGAAACAAATCAATTAGGCTCGTCAAATCTACAGCATTCAAAGGGCATCATATTAGGCTTGTAACAAATGGACCGGTATTGGTTTAAATGTTGGTACCAATCACTCTCTTGGTCATGTTTAAATATATTACAATTCCCCTTATAACTTCCATCCCTCATACCCATAACTTGTGTTTCCCTTTTCAATCCATTTCATAATTGAATAATATGTATAACTACTAGAATCTTTTTGAAAAGAAGCACCTAGTTTCTTCCAAAAAAATAATCTGCCACAAATGTGAACTCCAATCCCAATTAAAAGGAGGGAAAAAATAAGCTGAATTCAAGTCACATAAGAACCCAAAAAGTAAAAATGTTTGAATGATATTCTCCACCAAAATAGATTAAGTAAAATACTTGAGTCTACAAGTCATGTGTTAATATGCAAGAAACACACTGTAGCACACGATTATCTAGAACTTAATACAATAAACTTCACATACATCCTAATTAGCAAAGTTCAATCTTCCAAGCATATACTAAGAAAAGATTTCTTTAAAATTCATGAACATTACAAAGAAACTCAGAAGTCATTTTACCTTTCCAGTGTTGGCGGTTCAGCCTTCATATCCTCTGAAATAGATGGATGAAGGGGTTCTGGGACCCATTCTTCACAAAGATCATCTATTTCCTGTGTCATGAGACATAAGATTCTCAAATGTCTTCTCTTAAATTTATCATTTCAAAACAAGCTCACTTCATGAACAACATAAATGTTCAACATAGGTAGACAAGAAAGGAATGAAAAAGGAAGAATGTTCAAGACAAGATTATTCTTATGTATATAAGTATTCTAGAATAAGTGTGCAGATATCTCATATATAGATAGTTCATTATAAGAAACTGGTGAATCAAACGGCCATCGATCTAGAAAAGCAGAAACTCAAATAGTAGACAAACCTTCTCTGTAAGTGGCTTCTTGGGAGGCTTATAGCTTTTTCTGGTGAGCTGGAACAGTATAACCGCAATAAGTAACACTTCAACAACCAGGTGCCCTTCAATCATCAAGCAAAACCAAAGAAAAGTCAAAATTTAGCCACTAAACAAACGCTTAATTGTATCAGGAAAGGAGAAATTTCAATTCTCATAGCGCAGGAAGAAGACAACCCACCATCTATATGCACCCCAAAGACAACTGCTCGGGCAAGCGGGGCATCAAAAGCCACCGACACCCAATCCAACGCTGCTGTGGTCATATTCATAACAGCCGAAGCCATAACTTCCAGAGTCAACTCGACAGAGGGCAGAATACGCCAATAAACCCACAGTTGCAGACCACCAAAAAAAACTTCAACCAATTCCTTCGTATGGCACTCTGTAAATCTGGAGGAAAGAGAGAGAGAAAAAAAAACTATCTGAAATGAAGGGCGATTTCCTACAAAAGTGGCTCCCAAATCAATTCCTCAGCAGATCGACACTTCAAAACAAAATTCCACCTCGAACAAAGAAAAAGACGAAACATATTTTCTCTTTGGAATCATAATTAACTCGATCTAATTTCTCTTCAATGCAGAAAGAGGGCTTTTACATGTAATTCTAGTCACCCGACAGATTAAGAAAGACAACAGAATCCAAATAGCAGCCCAGCGATCCAAAAGTAATGGTAAAGACGAGGTGATTCTGACGCACCTGCGGAGGAGCCCCAACCCTAGCTAAAGATCGAAGCGATTGTTGTCTGAGACTGAAGCTGTGCGAACTGCCTGATGTATATATAATAATAGAGGGAGAGGTCGAGACAAGCGAACCTGTCTACGGAATTGAATTGGATTGGAGGACCGGGGGAAAGGGTCGTCCTTGGGGAGCTTGACGACGGACGAAGAGGTCAACAATTATGGGATTTCTATTTTCTCCGGTATATTATCGAACGGCGAAACGGCCGCTCGTCGGTTTGCGTGACGGAAATCGTGATACCTGTTTCGACCGGAACGTGCGGGGTCCCACTATGGTGGACACGTGAGCGGGAACACAAACTGGTACGCCAAAGTGCCGTGGAATTATGGGGTAGATTACAAATCCATAGGCAATAAATAAAGTAAAAAACAAAAAAAATCGTAAAATTTGAAAGTATAATAGTCAAATAACTGTCAGTAAGCTCTGTAGATATATGTTAAATTGAAATTTAAAGGAACAATAATGGCGTATATTTATATATATATACTTTTGAGGGAATAGAAGGACTTTGACCGTTCCACGCGGTTGACTGTGAATGATCTCTCACGGCAGCGGCTGTCAAGTCAAAGTTCAAGAGTCTAAACTTTCCGCCCACCGTTATTATGGCGTGCCTCAACCGTCCCTGAAGTCGCTCTCGTGTTTATTATGTGTGGCTTCAATAGCCAACCACTGCTTCCTGTCATTAACGAGATGGCAACACCATCGAAGCATTTGAATCACGGGCACGGCGTGGCATGATCTCAGCTTCGTTGACTTGAGCACCAGTCTGATAGATCTCTTAGTGGAAAGAAAAGAGCTAATTACGTGTTACTATATATAGTTAGACCCAATATATTTTTATACTTAAAAATTTTTATATTAATTTTTTTATAATTTTAAAATAAAATAAATAATTTTATTTTATTTATTTTAATATTATTAACTGTATTGATAAAAAAAAATATAATACCTTTTTACCTACCATTTTCGTATCAAATTACTGATGATGTTAAAACAAATAAAATTATTTGTTTCACTTTTAGTGAGAATTTCAATATAAATTTTTTAAGTACAAAAACTACGACATTAACAAGATCTAAATATAGGAGATAATATATAATTAATAAAAAAATTATTGAAAAGATTCATCTATGCAATTATCTTTGCAAATCATTAAACTCTCACTAACCAGGTTGATTTCAGCAGACAGATTCCTCAGTGCAAAACACTCTTGTATATGCTTTCTGCTAGTTACCGTTAAATGTTAGTCAATTCTAGCTAGAGTAATGTTATGATAATTAAATTAAATTGCTGAAAACACACTTACACGGATTCAAATATTTAAATCTATCACTTAGATAATTGTGCACTAACCACCGAAATATCCCAATGGATGATAAGACCCTAAAGTCTTATCGTAGGCTCTGATACCAAATGATAAGACCCTAAAATCTTATCGTAGGCTTTGATATCAAATGATAAGACCCTAAAGTCTTATCGTGGAAGAAAGGAAAGAAAAGAGAATAATAATGATCGCTTCGAGGGGATCAATGGACAACCCCACAAAGGTGCCTATTTGTCGACAACCAAACGCAGGCAAGTGGACTACTTGCTGCTACAGACAGACATAGGGCTTCTTAACTAGAATCTTCGATCTGTCTTTTCCAAATAATTCTTCATTTTATGGACCTTTGTGAAATTTGCTAACAAGGAATAGTGCAGGTTAAAACAAGAAAAAGATTTAAGGTCTTGATATATAAAGACTAATGACAAATAGAAGTCTGAACAGCACAATACGCTGCTGTTAATATAAACTACTTCAATATCCAAGAATTACCTGCTCAGCTTTGTGCAAGCACAGATTCATGACCATGATCGCTGGAGATATTATTTAATGGTGGGAAATGAGGAGGCACTGTCTATGCTACTTGGAAATCTTTGCAGTAAGCTCTCTTACCAGCTTTGCAGCCACCATTGCCGTCATTCCATCGACGGTGTCACGCTGTGGGTTGAACTCCACTACATCTGCGGCCACAACATCAGCTTGCAGATTGTGGAGAATGTTGAGTACATCACGAAATGATAGACCTCCTGGCTCTATGTGTGACACTCCGGGGGCAAATGCAGGGTCGAGGCAATCGACATCCACCGAGATGTACACACCCTTGACGCCTTCCCCTAGTTTCTGTTTGAACAATTTGGCGGAAAGATCATTTAGTAAAACCAGAATGGTGACCAGCGTAATCCATGTCATGAGATCACACAGTATTATGTCATTGTTCATGATTCAGACATGCTTGAAAAGTCAAGACTCCAACTCAGCTAAGTGCATTCAACTTCTTGCTGTAATATCCTCCAAAGAAGATTTTATTCCTTCTAGATGCCATAATTACAAATTATCTAATCTTGCAGATATGGTCATGCTAATGCACACAAGCATAAAGATGCATCCAGTTTGGCTCGAAGCATGCTTCTAATTTATGGGCCTTGCAAATTAAGTTTAGAGTAATTTGATTAGCATTGAAGTTTACAAGAGTGAACAATTGGTTAGTAAAGCATGGATTAGAGCTTCTAGTTGAACCATCAAACCAACATGCATTTACAAGCAATTAACTGTTTGAGAAAAAAAGATTCAGTACCAAATTTTCCAAAATTTGTCGATCTCTTGAAAAGGTGCACATCTCATACTGCTCAACCCCAAATCTTTTCCCTTGTTCACGCCCTTCACGGGTGATTGATCTAATTCCTACCTGAAAATCAGATGCTCTGTTTAGTCTTGTTTCCAATTTACAAGCATATCTCACATACAGTGAGACATTCTAGAAATAAGAGCATAAATACTATATATTAAAGTACTATATAGCAGGTGAATAAGAAATGTGAATTATTAATATGACTTGTCTAAGCAAAATGACAAGTTTGATAAGGAAAAAATATGGACATTTTTATATAAGGAGCAATAAAAAATCTCTCAAATGTGCTGTAAAAATAGTGACAATAATTTAAAAATAAAGACATTATAAAAATAACGGCAAGAAATTTTTTCCTAATCGAGAAGATTGAAACCCCATATCAACAGAGGAAACAATCTCTTAGTCAAGACAGGAAAGAGGGGAAGCAGACCCAGACCAGGTACAAATAAATCCAAATCATAATAGGAATAGGACTGAGGTTGACCAGTACCTAATCAGTGGCCCCAACCAGTTTGTCAGTAGCAACCCCACTCCAAGCTGAACTGGGAATCAACTATGTTAAGATCAGCCCTGTATAGCTGCAGACCCCTATGTGATCTATAAAGGGGTTCAACCAAGGCTAAAGACTGGTGAACAGCTCAGCAGGACAACAACAACATATCCTAGGTTGGTTAGAATTAAGATTATTTTATCTCTCAATTATGCAATGAAGTTATTCAGATTAACAAATTTAGTCTTCTAGAGGTACTTTGATACTTAATAGAAAAACACTGAATTATGTCTTAATCTTAAGTTATTTTATACACAATGAAAAGAGATTATTACTGTCTGTAAAGTCTGTAGTTGCATGCCTTCATATATGTCAACCAAGGTTCTTGCAAGATAAATGCATGCAGTAACTAGGTTAGAGCATTTCCCTATGGATGATTGGTAACGCTATCGAGATTCCTTAAAGGGTTCACAGATATAACTCCTAAATTAATATAAGCACAAGGAAGATTTCAGAAAGGGATGCAAGCAAACAGAAAGAGAAGCATATCTGGACACACCTAGACATTCAACACCCTCATCTAAACGACTTAAATCCCACCAGCACAGGTGTCCATGCAGGCAAAACTTTTACATTAATGGTCATGTGTTTTCCCGCATGGAACCTATTTGTTTGCACACACACAGATCCAACACAGAAATGTCTTAAGTTAATTGATATTTAGTTGTTTAGTTTACATTTTCAATATTACAGATCATAGAGTTCCCATTATTCTTTCTGTGTGTACTAAATGGAGAAACTTTATCATCAGAAAATCAATTTCCTTGATCATGATTAACATAAGTTGCAAGCATATAAACAACAAACCATACGTCAGGAAGCTTTTGCAGACTAAAAAATTCTTTTCATATCATGTCATCATGAACTGATGCTACAAAAGCAAAATACAAGAATCAACAAAAAACACTTCAAAAAACATGGAGAGAGTTTACATCTAATCAGTAATATCTGATAATAAAAAGCGTGTCCTATGTTTTAATTTTGTGCTGATAACCCAAAAATAGGGAACAGTATCCTATAGTCAATGTTTAATACTGTGACGTATTGACATACTCATACTTAACCAATTAAAGGTATATAGTACCTCCAACACGTGTCTAGCATAACATTCATACTCATAATTAACCAATTGAAGGTATATATTACCTGTAGCAGGCGCCTAGCATAACCTCCCTCCATTATTCGTGCAAAAGAAGAAGCATGTGAATATTTATTTCCCTCAAAAGCATCATATATATCTGGATGGGCATCTAAATGAAGAATATCTAGAGGCCCACCCAGCTTTTCTGATACAGCTCTAACAACTGGAAATGATATGGAGTGGTCACCACCCAAAACCAGGGGACGGAGTGGATCCTGCAAATAAAATCTAGTCAGGTCAGCAAGAACAGAGAACACAACACCACATAACTAAAAGCTAAAAGGGTAGCAACAGAAGAATTACAGAAGCATACCAATGGGCATGCATTTCATGAAGGACATTTAATTATAATGATATTAAACACAAAAATAAAATATTAAATAACTATAAAAGGTATTTTTTGCATACCAGTAACTGTTGGATATTTGCTTATACATATCAGTAAATTCATCTTACTAATGATTGTGTAAATAACTACTTGAAAATCAAATAATTGTAGCCTGGGGCAAGGACTTAAATCTTGGTTTGATATCGATTTTGGTGACCAATTAGACCAGTATAGTATTGGTGCATCGAGTGGTCCAGCGACCTGTACAACTTGGATCCATACCAACCTGGACTAGGATTGGTATGGCTTAAACCCATTCCGTTTGGGACAGAACCAGTATGGGTCCTGATAATAACATTTTTCTTGAAAAGATTTACTCACATCACCTCTAGCATAATAGTCTTGTTATCTAGTATTATGAATCCATCAAGTTTTCGTTGGCCCACTTAGTGACCTATAAAGAGATCATATTAGTTTTCTTCCTAGTCATCCTATCAGTCAATTCTAACTTCTTTGCTGAAAATTTTCAGAATTTTTGAGTTGCTAGCCTAATACTATGTCTTGGGCTATGAATATGAACAGAAATTGATATGATAAAAAAATACGACTAAGGGTATCATGATTGTGGCACACCCCAATGCTAGTTAGCAGTGGGCTAAATACCTGCCATTTGTCAGCATGCCAATGTCAACATGTGAGTTGCAAGGGGAAAAGATATAGACAACCATTTCGGTTGATATATAGATAAATGTAGGAGTATGGACCGTTGTTGACATTGGCTTATGGTGCATCGTGTTTGTGGTTGCTCATGAACTTTTATCAACAGAAAATACTTTTCAGAACAGTATACCATGAGACATACAGTTTCAGGGCTGGTTTGTATCACTTGTGCTCTGATACAAATCCAATCCATTTTTATCCCTAATATCATGTTCATGGTTCCACAAGCATGAAGTCTATCAACATATTGATGTGAAATAAATGCTAAGAACTACTGGTAGATTCTAACACGCTAAAGTGGTGGGTGTACTACACACATTAAGGACTCCAGTTTGAACCTGTGAAGCACCATGTAAGCTTTAGACACTAACCCTCCCCAGACCTCATATTGGTAAGAGCCTTATGTACTAAACAGTCTTTTCTTATCAACTATGAAATTCAACTCAATCTGCACTTCAATTAATGATGTTGTTACAGCTGAACATGTTGCTTGACCTATTTGACCATTTTACCTCTTTCTATATCAAACTATAACTTTGTAATTCTCTTAAAGCACATAGCATGCAACCACAATGAGCTGCATACATTAGGAGGATATATATGAAATCGGTTGGATAACTATATTATGTATGGAAACTGAGAATAGGTTGCATGTTGGATAACAAGCTGGTCCTTTGCAAGCTTGATCTACTAGATATAGAAGTAGCCAGGTTAGATAATGCACTGACATGATAATCTAAGCCAAAATTTTCAAATTAGCATAGAGCAGAAAATCAAATAGTTAAGAAAGGAATCTCATAGAAGAAAAGAGAAACTCTTTGTCTTACTTCTTCCATCACTAGCTTAACTGAATCACTTATAATATTCATTAGTCTGTCATCATCAACCCCACAATCACGTATCTCTTGGATAGGAACATCACCAACATCAGTCAGCACACGAGGATCATTTAATTCTTTACCTGTGTAAATTACCAAATAGTATTTGATTAAGGCATTTGATTAGATAAAGTATATTAAACAATACAGGATACTAGTGATAGACGCCTAAGCACACAAAAAAGGAGTCATCTGTCTAGAATCATGGTGAACATATGGAAATTTGATAACATCCTTGTGACCTAATATTTGCATCTTAATTAAGCCTGGATATGAATGAAAGAAAAGAGCAAAGTAATTGATTGTGAACAATAAAATATATTATATGTTACCAGAAAAATTTAGTAATGACACTAATTTATTTTGTATTGTTCATCAAAACTAACAAATATTTTGTCCAATCCACCCAACCATAAACAAAATCTTAAATTAAGAAACCATTGTACTCTACTGGTCAGATTGGTACACACCAATCTGACAGGGAACCAGTATGCCCAGTCCATCCACCCAACTATAAATAAGACCTCAGATCAAGAAACCTCGGTACTTTGTATTATCCAGACCAAAATGTACCACTCCAGTGAGGAACCGGTATCCAGACTGCCCGGTCCAATCCACTCAACCATCAATAAGATCTCAGATCAAGAAATCATGGTACTCTGTACCGGCTGGACCAGTATGTGCTGATCTGATGGGGGTATGGAACAAGTTTGTCCCTCACGTTGGGCACCTTTGGCCCCCTTTAGTGCTCTTTTGAGTTGTTAACAACTCAGAAGAGATTCATTGGAGGTACTTACAGCTTAAAAGAAATGTTTTTAAGCTCTATAAGAAGCTGGGTTGAGCTTCTTGCAGATGTACTGTATTGACAATATCATCACATCGAGGACCCTGACCCATCCGCCATGGAATCATGACATTCATTTTGGTGAAAGAAGTATATGATCTTCTTGTATAACCAATTACTATGCACAATTGTTTAGATGACTCTTATTCGTGTACCAAAAACAATCCAACAGATTGTTTTATAGACTTCATTTTGACTTCCTTAGCTTTCTATGTCTCGTGAACCTTCTTCTCTTTTTATTTATTTGCTATTCATTTGGCATGTGCTATCTCAACCATTGGAGGAGACCCAACCAACGCACTGATGGTGTCCTAGTGTTCATTAGTGACCAATTTCAGACATCACTCTATGAGAATTTCCATATTTTCCTCAAGTTATCCATCACTTATTGTCATAATTAATTTATTATCATTCAAGATTTTATTCATGGTGTAATAACTTGTTACTCTCCCCTCATATATCTCTTCCCATACCTCTTCATCTTCCAATTTCTTATCCACTATCCTCGCCATCAAGTACTATAGACTCAAAGTTGAAAGTATACATGTTGCGTAATATGGAAATTTTCAAGAAAATATCCCCTGTTACTATTGAGATTCTAGTCCATGCCACCTAAATCAACATTCTGGTCCATGCCATTGAGATTCTAGTATACTATTTGAGCTTTTAAGACTAAGAAAAACCTCTCCAGAAACACTGTTTATTCCTAGTTCCACGACACCTTATCTCTATCTTTTGTAGATGCCTTATCTGAAAGATTAAACAAGAAATAGTATGGGTCACCATGATCACATTGTATAAACATTTTGGAATTGGTAAATCAGAACTACATATTATGTGATTTTGTAGTGAATTTGTTTGTAAGTCACATGTAACTATTGAGAAAGATTACATTTCCACAAAAACAAGTAATCAATTACTTGACATAAGTTTAAATACTTTGCTAACAAGAAAATAGGTCATATTTAGAGGTAATGATGAAAAACATATAACAAAAAGTTACAAGCATGAAGTATTCAGTTAAATTTACTTGATGTGTTTCACTAACAAGAACACTCCTATCAAATTAATGCACAGCAAGAATAAGAACTTCGAAGTACCCTCTTCAGTGGTAGAATTGGTGCTACCACACCAGATAGCTTCCCTTATGCGGGGAGGAGCAAAAGCAGGTCCTTGAAGGAAAGAAGAATTGTGCCCTAATGGAACCCCTAGGAGCGATGTTGAAGCTTTGACACCACCCAAGGACCTTAATAATTCTCCCTGGAAAAGAAGGGAAGATTCATTCAGTTCAGAGAGGCCGAAAAATACAGGAACGTGGCATGAAAAAGCAATTAATTTAATAAAACATGCCAATAGTTGAGTGCTTTTTTTAATAAGCAGCAGAATGCAACCAACTTTACAAAGTAGGTGTATGGATGATTGTCAGCTCCTTTGTTGAAGAAGAATCAAATTCATGCAACTCACAACCAGAAAGATCACTTAACACAAGAAACATAAACAAGTGCATCAGTAGTTATCAGCAACATAGAATCTCAGTACAAATACCATGATTCTCTTATCACATATATGTTATAGCACCTACCACTAGTTTTTTTTATCCACATTTTACTATATTAGTCAACAAACATGAAGTTCATCTCAGCTTGCCTGCATTTGGCGACTAACTCACATGCTCATTTGCATTGCTGCCTAAAGCTTCAAGTAGGTAAAATATATTAAACTGTTTGCTAAGTGCAAAAGCACTCAAGTGCATCTGATTGAAAGCAAACATTTACCTCAACACCCATATGCTTCTCTTCACAAGTAATCTGCCTATGTATCCCATATACCTCATGAGGATGCCTAGATATATTTATACAACGATAACATGTTTGAAAGCATTTGAAGAAAAGATAAGTTAAACTGCTGACTTTTCTAATTAGTATCTCTACTTTTAATATTCCACTTGTAACTTAACACAGATGACAAATTTGATGATACCAACAATTACATTCAAATCCAACAGTAACCAGCTTTGAAAAGGTCTAATGCTGAACAAAACAAGTTGTTGAGTATAAAATGTATCGGGCTTTCTCCTAACTAAATTTTTGGGGTTTCTGATAGCTTGATTTAAAATCACTAGTATGGTATCAAAACAGAACATATATTTAAATCTTGTATTTACCCTCTCTTTATCTAAGCAGATCATATATTCAAATCTTGTATCTACCCTCTCTTTGTCTAATTAATATATGCACAACACTTTGGTTCAGTTTCAAATGTAAAGCTTAATCCAACTTGCGCGGATGCCAGATAAAAATATATATTGGACCCTCTCCTACCAGTTTAAGGATCAGTGGTCACCCGATTCAAAATCTTTATCGCAAATTCCAAATGAACAAATAACGAGTTTGGCAAGCAAAACACTCGCAGGCGACATCTTTCAGCCGTGGTCACCTTGAGTTTGGCCCTCTCGCGGATCAGAGTGAGGGAAGCGTCAATGACGCGGTTCTGGCCCTTCTCTATCAAGGCAGCGGGCACATTCGCGGAGCTCAGTTGCTTCAAGTAGTGCATCCACCTCGTTCCGTGGCTCATCTTTCTGCAAGCCATGAACAACATACGCGCGCTCAAAATATGCACAGATAAACAACAAAAAGGTCTCGCCCCAAAGCTCAAAATCACAAGACCACAATCTACCGGCTAGGTAGTGACGATGAGGAAGGCAGTTGGGATGGGGCGAGCCAATGAATCTGCCCTGGAGCGCTTGGATCAACACGCTGGAACAAACTTTGGATGTATGGGACCAAGAACTAGAAAGAAAACAATGGAAATCAACTTGGAGCGCGTCGGGAAGCGTGAGTAGAGAGGGAGACGGCATCGGACGGTACCTGCGAGGGCGGCGAGGAGGCCCAATGCGGATGTTGTCCGGTTGCTTTCCCGATGTGGCCGAGTAAGATAAGGATGCGGCGAACTGTACCGAGAAATTGTCCGCGAGGACAGAAACGGGCCGGGTTTGTTTGGAGAACCCGCCGCCCGTCTAAATCATGTTCGGCACAAAGTACGTATTGGGATCCGACACAGATTTCAATTTCGCCATGATGAAATTGATAACCATTCCATTTATTACCAACTAATATTCACACTTAGACTAATTTTTTTCTCCAAATATTGTTATTTAAATTGGATTTAATACTCCTTAATCCAACTTAAAATAGATTCAAATGAAACATTGGGTATTCTCATAGGATTCGCGTATTGGGTTTAATGAGAACCCAAATCATGTGCGTCAGTTGATCAGCCTTCTCAGTCGAAGCACTTTGAACCTCCCCATACGTAATGATAAATAGTTTCTTGACTGACCAAATACGAACAAAACTCATGAACGAAAGCATGTCAGATATTAGTATCGTAGATGACATTAGAATCATCATGAGGGTTAATTACATGTTAACATCGTGAGGGTTAATTGCATATTAACCTTTATAGATAGACCTCCTTAATATTTTTATTTTTAGATTTAAAAATTTATATTAAAATTTTTATAATTATAAAAATAAAATATTTAATTCTATTTATAATTATAAAAATAAAATATCTAATTTTATTTATAATTATGAAAGTAAAATATTTAATTTTATTTATTTTAACATCGTTAATTTTATTGACAAAGATACGAAAATAATAAACAAAAAGATAATTTTAGTGTTTTAATTGATAGTTGGATGGTGACGAACTACAATGTCACTAGGGTCACGGGTGATTATTATGAATAAAGAAAGATATGACAAGAGGTGTTGATCACTTTGCATCTATATCAACATGAGTAACTCTTTCATTGCTCTATATCTGCATTGACATTGGTGTATATGCCGAGTGACCAGAGTGACATCGCTCGACAATTACATTAACGTCAACGCATATGCAAAGTAATACCAATGTTGACGAAATTATTGAGTGACCCTTTTGTTGTGGATCGATATGTATCTGCAGACATTGGTGTATATGCCGATGACCAGAGTGACATCGCTCGACAATTACATTAACGTCAACGCATATGCAAAGTAATACCAATGTAATGTTGACGAAATTATTGAGTGACCCTTTTGTTGTGGATCGATATGTATCTGCATTGACACAAATGCCAAACAACAAAAGGATCACTTAGCACATATATGCAAAACGACAAAATGATCACTCGACAATTACGTCGACATTAACATAATTGTTAAGCAATAAAAAAATCACTTAATATCTACATTAACACAAACACAAATGCAAAACAACCCTCACTTCTTATTAATGCTCTTCTCATCCACAACAACCAACTGTAGCCTCCAACAACACCATCGATATCATCCGCCATCATCAATTAAAATATTAAAAATATTATTTTATTTATTATTTTTATACTTTCATGATACTTGAATAAATGAAACTAAATATTTCACATTCATAACTTTAAAATTTTTAATATAAAATTTAAAAATTTAAAAATCAAAATGCTAAGAAGATTTAACTAAAATAATAATTTATAATTAACCTGATCATGACATTTAGGATTATGAGGACCTCAAAGGGCACTTAAAACTCTCCACGAAGCTACATTCATGACCACATCAGGCGCTCATCTCCCAAATTAAACATTTGAGTCCCTACAATCTTACCAGGAGCAACTATAGCAACCAATCAATTACACTAGAATTACTTGCAGAAACCAAAAGTAACCACAACTCACAAAAATGAAAAAAACGCAACCGTCTTTTATTGATCATCCTTAGATGAGGACTCCTTTATTTAGGTCCAGCAAATTTTCCCATCATCTTCGCAATCACAGGAGCAACTTTGGGGTTTGCTTGGTGTTTAGCAAAATTTGCAGGGTTCTTCATGACTGCACAACCGCAACATGACAATTCACCAATTGGTTAGAATAAGAGAATCATGATAATTGATATCAACAAGAAAAATCACAATCGAACAGCTAAATATTGTGAGGAGAAAAGACTATCGTTGCACCATTTGTTTATATGTTATCATAAAGCAAACCAGACATATAATAACCCTCTTATACTTTTTACTCGTCAACCAATATATAGTGATTCCATTATACAATGCAGCAGAAGAAAAACAGTTAGTGCATCCATGTACGATCTCAAATAAAGGTTGAAATTCACAATGTTCTACAGGTTCTTAAACTGCAAATCATCATAGTGATTGCTATAAATTTCCATTCATCATAGTGATTGCTCTAAATTTCCACAAGTGTTCCCATAAGTCTTGACTATAATGTTGTCAATAGTTTAGTACCAGCTAAAAAGTGACCTCATAAGTGTTCTTTTCTTCTTTTTTTCTTAATGTACTTTCACTAGATGTTGCTGCTGACATGCACTGCTCCACCCTTGTTGAACAAGTCCCCTATGCTACGTACTACCAGGAACAATCCATCATAACTTCTAATAATTAGGCTTTTGGCCTTCCATTAAAGATAATAAATAAAACAATACTGCCAAAAACATGAAAAGAAATTACAAACCAGACAGCTTTAACAACACAAATTTAGCAATCCTTAGGGAAAAGAAGATGACCTATATGTAATGTTGCAAACAAAAATATACCATGGGAAATAGTTGCAGCTTGCAAAAGAGGATTACAGGATTAAGAGACTACTTTGTGCTTCATTATGGCCTTAGTTGTGCTAGACCAAGTTACAGACACCAATTTGATCATTTCCACAAAAAAGGACATGCAAGGTCATCTACTATTCCGAACATACTCATGGACCTCGAAAGACCAATATAATTTGTCATCCATATGTGAAACTATCACAAGAAGAAACGAGTAACACTGATGAAACAACATAATAAGTAAGATCCAACAAAGAAACATGGTGAATAAACATACCATCTTGAAGAGCAGCCATGATTTCTGGATCACTAAAGGCTGCCATTAGCTCAGGATCCTGTTTCACAAAGTAAAACAACCAACAAAATAATGTATATTATCATGTGATAGTGCAAATAAAAAAAATTGATCACATTCTTACATTCAGAATCTTGCTCATATCAATATTTCCAGGCACAGATCCAGGCATAGCACCAGGGAAACCTCCAGGCATTCCTCCAGGCGTACCTCCGGGCATGCTTCCTGATGTTCTACTTGATGATTGCTCTTTTTTTTTACCCTTCTCATAAGCAGCCTGAAAGAGCACAAAAGTCAACGCCCACAGCATACTGTCACTTACCAAATTTGTTTGTTCAAACCAAATACCTGAGCCTCAGCTCGTCGATGCTGCCTCTCACGTTTGAGTTTCATTTCTTCTCGCTCTTTACGTAGTCGGTCATACTTCCTCCGATGTTCTTCAATCTTGTGTGCATTGGGCTCAACCTACACAAGACACCCTGCAGTTGTTATATATTATTGCAGCTTTGTAAGTAGCATACCAGTACATATACCCATGAAATACTGTACCCTTTTTAGGACAGAACTTATCTCCTCATCATAATCCAACTTGGATGCCACATGCAAATCCTTAGCAGCTTCCTCCCATTTCCCAAGCATAGCTAAAGCAATGCCCCGACTTTTGTACCCTTTTGCAGAATCAGGGTTGATCTGAGAGAAATACCAAACCCTAGATGGATCAAACAAAAACATAGTTGGGACGATTTTTGAGGATCTGGCTTAAATTGAAAACTAAAGCCTAGAGCCATGCTTTCATGTGTCATTGATTTGCAAATTCAATGAGAGTAAATAAAAATTAGTGAACTATCAAATGTATACATTTATCATATGCACATGTAACTTTGTGGAACTAGCACAAAAGAAAATTGATGATTCATCTAATCATCCGACAAAATGCAATTCTCAAGTAAAAAGAGCATACACAGTACACAAGACTCCCGCCAATACAGGTATTGGAGAGTCATTGTACACTGCTTTCCCTCTAAATATAGAGAGATTATTTTCGTGCCTCGAACTCTGATCACAAAAGAGCAACTTACCATTGTATCAAGGCTCACCCTCAAAATGCAATCATCAAACAATCCTAAAATTTGCTGGCCTTCCATATGTGACAGCTTCCAGAAAGGAAAATTATGATCCTATTTTGTGTTATCTCGGTAGACAACACATGACTAATATAAGACAGAGGAAAATAATGGATATCCATCATTCCTCAATCATGAATAACATGAAAGAAGCATCTCATGGGACGTCCAGCAGAAACATATGAAAGGTAAGCATGCACGCAGATGATATCAAGAGCAAAGAACTAAAACAATTAAGAGAAAATTTGGCACATTTGCCTAAAACAAACAATAAAGTCCAACACATATCCCAGGCTGACACCAATTCAGATCTTCTATGGGTAGACACAGGATGAGTGATCCATGTGATCGACAATATGGTGCCAACCGCAATGCCAAATAGTTTAAGTGACTCCTCACGTTCGAGTAAAGTCCGACAATCTTGCAAAATCTTTTTTGTGGATTAACTCCCCACTTAATCCCAACTATTATCAAAACCCTCTACAAATCACCTTTCTCCCAAGTTAACAATTTAAGCATGGACTTTTGTTAGGCATATTCCCTTACGTAGCTTTTGTAGGATCATCCGCTGAACCTAATCAACTCCCGACATTAAGCTTGTGATAGGCTATTACATGAACCATGGTTGGTTCGGAATCTTTGACATTCTAGATCATCAAATTCCACTTTAACCTAATTAAATCACAAAATAGGTGTCAATTTCTTGTAAAAAGATTACTATGTTTTTTTGTGCCTCAAAGATTTCATCATGAATGCATAAAAAAATAGAAAATAAACTATTATACATGAGTAATTAGTAGCAAAATATATGAAATAATATCTTTTGGCACAAATAAACAGAGTGAAGATAATAGAAGCTTATTATGAATCGTGCAAAAACACATTTCTATTTAGAGAAGATGGTGAATTGATGGCGAACATCTAACACCAAGGGTCTGATGAGCATACTACTATCAATTTTAGCTTAAGCATTTTGACCAATGGTTTGGATCAAACGAAGTTGATAGGTCATTTAGCCCATCAGGCTCGAGTCGTGACATTTAGTATTCGACCTAGTATTTGGGCATGGTGAAGGGACTCGAATAAGAAAGGACTACCTATGGATGGAGTCAAATAACTCGTTACGTAGTAGAGCCACCACTCACATGCACCATGCTAGAGTTTGATCTGGGCTATGCTGGGCCTTGACGAGGACATCAAATTCTTGAGTGGGGGAGATTACAAGTTTGTAACACCAAGGGTCTGATGAGCGTACTACAATCAATTTAAACTTAAACATTTTGTCTAGTGATTTGGGTCAAACGAAATTGATAGGCCAATTAACCTATTAGGCCCAGGTCGTGACACAACATGCTATATCAACAAAGAGAAATCCATGCCATGATTAAACTTATTTTTTTGTCATGTATAGTTTAACTTAATGTTTGTTGTGCAAAATAAATTTATGGTTTTTATATTTCACCTAACTACTAATTTTACTTGGAAAAAATTTGGTGCAATGCCTAGGGCTTTATTTAAGCCTACCATCTCCATCTAAGAGGATGCATGATGGAATGTTGGATAGAATGTGATCCATCCATCCGTTAAGCTTGTAAAAATTCTTCACGAAGAAGATGCTTCACTTTGGAATACTGAGAACATTCCTAGTGAAATATTTTAGCTCTACTTTTGGTTGGAAAAGATTGACGATATATTAGTAGATTCTCCGGTATATTGATTCAACCAAGCAATTGACAAAGTAAAATAGTTTTAAATGTACAAAGCATTCATTTCTCATCGATTGACATTTATTCCGAATAAAGCACAAAATTTCGAGTAAAGAACCTCACTACAGATCCAAAAAGCTAATCATACCTTTCATCATGTGTATATATGTTATATATAGATAAAAGATAAAATTATAATTACATAGTCCTAACCTCGGTTCCAGAATTGGCCGTTATTGCTCCATCAAATTTGGAACCGGAATAGAACCAATTCCATGCGGTTCTGATTCTGATTCCGATGGTTTGGATTCCAAACCAGAACTGCCTATTGTCCTTGATCGGTTGATCCAAGTGTTTCTTTTTCAGATCAAGGCCCATGTGTTATGGGATTGAGATGTGATAATCATGAATAATGCCCTTATGGAAGATATACATTAAAGTATAAAAATACTTGTTTGGCAAATAAACAAGCTTCATAATCTTGGTGCCTCCCTTTATTACTCGATAACTTTTTTTAGGATTGTACAGACTAATCAAGCATTTGGAGAAATGGTAATATTTGAAGTAGTCAGAAATATGAATACTAAACTACCTCTAAGGCAGCAGTTGCATCACGAATTGCAGCATTAGGTTTCTTCATCCTGATATACACAGATGCTGCAGGGATTGAACAATGTACCAGATAATCTAATTTTTTAAAAAAATACGTTGCTAGTAAAGGTGATGTACAAGTGAGAACATGGATTTATACTTACCTCTAGTAGCATACATGATTGCAGATTTTGGGTTCAATAATATTGCGTCCGTCAGATGCTCAATTGCCTCCTCAAATCTCCCTATATTACACAAAACAAGTTGTAGCTAATGAGAGCCTGCCTTTGATATATATTACACAAAACAATACCTTCTGAAATTGCCTCCATAGCTCTCCCCTTGGCCTCTTGAGAAGCTTCACGATTTTCATCTGTGACGTCAACAGATGGATCTCCCATCTATAAAAGCCAGAAGAATTTAAAATGCATCCACCTAAAAGATCTTACTAATATGCAACAAATAAAATATTAATTTAGACTTACCTTTTGAGGAGGATCATTATCAGCTTCTACGATATCTCCTTCCAGCTCAATGTCAGATTCAATAATTTCATCATCAGATTCATGATCTACAGTATGATCAACCCAATCAAGATCCTCATCCATTTCCTCAACCATTGGGCTTTTCTGCAATTAATACTTACCATCAAAACATGAGCTCCAGAATTTCTGATGCCCACCAAAAGGAGAAGAGAACAATAAAGCATAATAATAATAATAACTCAAACCATTTCATGTTCCTTAATGGTCTATGAGCCAGTGTAACCATAAAAGAAGAAAGATATTTATACAACAATACAACTTACCAAATAAAGATCCTAAAACACATCTGCATGCATGTGTGTGCCACTTATACACACACACATACATGCAGGCACACATGAACATTTAATGTTTAAATGATCTCCATAGTCATATAAAAGTAAATTTAAGCATTTTTATCTTGCACACATGCAACCCATGTAGTCCTACCTCACACCTAAGTCGCCATCCATGTCCAAATATCATCCGTCTAAGTACTTGTTGGGGCTTGGTCCATGTGGAATTCAAGCTAGATCATTACAAATACAGTATTATAGTTCATAGTGTGTATGCCACGCAGGGATCTACTATTCCTTTCGGTGAATCTCTGGACCTATAATAACATGCATTAGGAATGCTAACATTACAAGAACCTCTGGGCATTCATACAAGTGGCATCACACCACTAACATTTGTGATTTTGTAAATGGCACTTGATCAATGAATCTTAGCTTTTTACAAAAGAAGAACCACGCATTAGGTACGATGACAACGATGTGATGCATCATAGAACCTCCAAGGTATTGTGTAATATGTTTGACCCGATAAGCATGTCAGAAATTGAAGCGGCGAATGCTCAATGATTCCAAGCAACATAATCTCAATCAACTTGCACAAAAAGCAGCGTCAAGACGCTGAGGTGCCACCAGATCAGAAGCCTATACCCATTCCAACAGAAATCAAACAACGGAACAATCTCAAACAGGCACGCATCGACATGAAGAGCAAATAAACGGACAGAGAACAGGATTTAACACAATACCGCGTCCCGTGCCCGAGGCGACGCACCGGTCTTGTAAGCCGCCGGCGGAAGCTTTGCGTCCAAACTAAATGCAGACAATAAGATAAGATAAGCGCCGACGATTCAGACAAAAACCACCACACGTCCCACAAATCGGAAGAACCGACTCAAGAATCGACGCTAAAGAAGGACGAAATTTTTACCTCTCGAGGTAGTCGCGGAAGAAGGAGATGGCAGGATCTGCGAGGACGGCGGGGTTCCCCTTGCACCGCTCCACGAACAGCCTCAACTCCTTCACTTTGGCCGCGTCCATTTCCACAAGAGATCGGAGAATAGTGCGAATCGAGGAAGAATCGGCAGGTCGTGTTTGAGGAGACTTCTTTTAAGGGTTTTAGCGTGTGCCAGAGGTTTCCAGCTGCTTCGGAGTCTGATGGCCTTCGGGCTGCTTTCGCCATAAGAGATGTCAGTGTCTGCGGATTGCATCCGAATCCGATTAGTTGTCTAGGTTTCCGGATCTTACTAGTTATCTGAGGATCCGAAGTCTTTTTTAATCCTTTATTAATGCAGAAAAGAGGACACTTTTTTATTGCTTCACAAAACGTATAAAAAAGAACTTGGACATCACAGCTTAACAAAATATCATGGAAAAAATAAGAAAATAAATTTGGGTTTTGATCAAAAACATACTATTCATCTAATATACACGATATAAGCATAACGTAGAAGCTACGATGAAAAAAAAAAAAGGTTCAAATCAATCTTAACTGGTTTGCCCATGTGGATAAGAGTCTAAAATAAACTATTTTGGATTTTTTCCTCTTGCCCCCTCGTATGGACAAAACGCTAAGAATGAGATGTTAGAACGATTATAGATTGTCCCCTCTA